>OU342744.1:249700954-250276050 GCA_910589775.1 Avena eriantha | reverse complement strand
TCCGTCTTCTCTCCCTAACTGGGCCGCCCGTGAAGCAAAGCTCTAACCCGAAGTGGGCCACCCTGGTCAGTGAGGATCTGTGAGGATACCCGGAAAGTATATCCCCAACAGCCACTAGCTGCTCGAGTGCTCCAGGTGGTGGCGTTGGTGCTCCATGAGCTATGGCGCCTAGGGCAGCTCCGTAGCCCTAATTTTAGTGGCGAATCTAGAATGAGAATAAAATGTATAAAATGTACTCCACTCCATAAATCTAACGTCTTCGGAACACAAGTTCATTTGCTTGAGTAGTCAGGTCAACAAGTACAAGTTCGTGCATGGTTTCATATCTAGGTCTTTTGTGGTGGGGGTTCAAATTTTTTTTGCGCAATCTATTCCTGATACAAAATGTATCAATAAATCGATATTTCAGGCAGTATTAGAGTATTATAAATTGTTACAATTACCTTTTGCATATGTCGGGCTGCCAGACCGGAGTTGATCGAGCAAAAAAATAGAGAAATTATGCTAAAGGGTGTTTTCGAATAGCAAGAGGGTGCTTCAACAACTTTTCCTAAATTGTTGTTTGCGTTGTTAGACACGGGGCACGTACATGCTCCTATACGATGGGTGAGTGATTAGAAAAATAAAAGGGTCAACATAACAATGGGTTTCACCTTTTTAGTGATGATGCACTCATGCCTACGAGGCTCATATTGGCTAGGCATGAACTGCATAATAAGCAAATCTTCATTCAGTAGCTATTTTCTTGTGTGACTACCAGGAATTTGGACCTCTCACTATCATCTATGATCTAGGCCCCTATATTTGATGAACTTTTGCTCAAATTTGAGGGTAGGCTTGAGCCTAGTCAAAGCCTATATGGTAAATTCGCCCCCTGCCTGATTTATCGCATCATGATTCATCTAGATGAGGCCTTCGTGGAGCTTCAAGAACTTGTGGCAGTCCTTGAGGAGGTGGCTAGACTTCTTCTTGCCATCATGCGTGTCGATGTAGTAGTGAACGTTGCAAGGTCCAGACGACTTCTCCTAGATGGATGTGCTGGGAATATGCCTAGAGGGAATCACGTCTGATGTTATTTCCATTGTATTCATAAAGTTATTGTCCATGTATAAATTACTGATATGTATCATTGAATATGTGATTCGATTGTGGAACTATATATTCATGTTGTTCATACTATTTGTCCTTGGTCATTGAGGTTGTGTTGGACACACAACTTAGACTAATGTGAAAGTCGGCCGATGACATAGTTCCACTTGTCATGGGCATTGTGATGCTATTCCGACTTACACACTGATTCGGGCTAAAGAGTTTAGCGAATCGTACTGACCCACAGTTGAGATGCAACTAGCATGTTGTCATTTGCAAGTCTTAAGCAATGGAATCCTTTGACCTGAGGTGATTGCATGATCAGAGTTGGTGGATCACCAGCTTAGGTCCTATCAAACGTTGTTTCGTAAATTGGCAGTTATAAAGGTAGGGTTCGGGTTGGTTGTGAAGCAAGCTGCGTGACGTGGATTCCCAAGATGGGATTTGCCCCTCTGTAATGGAGAGATATTCTTTGGCCCCTCTCGTATGATATGATTCGGAAGCATGGCCATGCGCGACTTGGTTAAGTGTTAACCAAGGAGTCAGACTAGTGTTAGTCCAGTGAATTGTATATCACGGAACGAGAAAGAGAGTCGAGCAATTAAAGGGATGGCAAACAACTTGCCTATAGCCTTGACAAGATATATCATGAGGCAAACGGACTTGGATGAAAGTCACATTGAGAAAGGTTTTGTCTTCTGACTTATACGGCGCTTGGGAGTTAGCACGTCTTGCTAGATGCCGCTACCAACTATCGACTCAGAGTGGTGACTTGTGTCGTGTCCAGGTGTACGTGAACCTACAGGGTCACACACTTAAGGGTAAGGCGTCCATGTGGATTAGATCCATGTGGAGATTGGGGTACGGGCCTAGATGGGCCTCAAGCGTTGAGCCTAGCTAGGAGTGTATATAAGTGGAGTGACAAGGGACTATCCCTAACCTAGCCATCACTTTCTCCACTCCCATTTCGGGCTAGACAGGATCTAGCAGTCCTTTACCTGGAGCTCCTTCCTGTACGTGTGGATATCGGTAGAGGCGTTGCACGTGCGGCGCTAGGGACAAGGAGGTCCGTGGGGATCTGGATGTGCTGTACGGGGATCGTTCGGCATGGCATCAACTGACGCGCTTCATCAACAATACCGCACATGCGCCGTCTAGTGGTAAATCTCGTGGCCTATCCACCTGAGCTGGATCTTGGGAGTACCGCGTAGGGGAAAGTTTTGTTTATCTCTGTGTGGCCCAACAGTGGTATCAGAGTGTTAGCTTCTGGTTTTAGGCTCGAGATCGTGCATATGTGATATGCGGTTGGTGTTAGATTGGATCTAAATGTAGTGTTGGTGGTCGATCTATGAGATAGATCGGTTTTGTACGAAGTTGATTGGATCAACTGTACTCAGGGGAATGGATGATCTGATCTAACTGCTGAGGTCGTGGAACGACATACCCTCTACCGGTCGGCTTCCACCATCGGGGTAGACTATGACACGTAAATCCGGATGCGGTGATCAAAGATCAAAGAGTTTGGTTGAATCGGAGTCCGTACCGCCGGCTTCGCCCTGTCGTAGTGCCTTAGATGTCGTTGCAAGTTTCCAACAACGCTGGTAGATATCGTATCTATGTATAACTTGTTTTTGCAGCATGATATTGTGAATGGTATGGATTATGTGCATGTGATGTGTGTAATCCATACGTGATCTGTGTATCACGGTTTATGTCAGCCGGCTAGAGCCTAGGTGCTGTCATTTTATTGTATAACGACCTGCGTGTCAGATTCTCTATATAATTTACATACTATCTAGTGTAGCTATTTGGAGAACCCGGATGGCATGCAAGTCGATGTACAAGTCGGCTACATGGTGTAAGGGCGGCACGTGACAATAGTTGACACGAGTCAAATTACAAGCTTTGTGGAGATGGAGATCGCCATGAAGAGAGCCATACCATTTCACATTATAATTGCTTTATTTGCGTTATTGTTATGTCTCTGTTTTACCTCTATTAGATAGTTTGGTAGAAGTATCCCTCAAATAAGGTCTAGTCGGTTTCCCGCCAGTGCTGCACCATCACAAGTCGGACATTTTTGGTTGTTGGCTCATAAAATTGAGGTGTTATCAATTCCTTTTCCGACTAGGTGGGTTCGAGTCAAACTCTTACCATCAGAAGCACTCGGTAATCTAGAGGGGTCTATCACAACAGTTGTGGGACTCGGGGAAAGGTCGGACGGGAGTCCGAGGCATGTGATGCCACCTGTCCAAGAGGAGTCGTATGAGATACGATTGACAAGGAGTTGTCTACCCTTGATCACTTGACGACTAGCGGTGATGCTAAAGCTCACTAGTCGGCTTGCTTATTTAGGATCCTGAATCACTAAGTAACCATCGGAGGGGTGTTGGTTCTAGTGGGAGCATAAGTATTACTAGTGTTTGATATGCTTGCTATTTTATGGATACATGTCTTAAGTGTTTTGCATATTTTCTGTTGTATATCAATGGCACCTAGCAGTCTCCCTCAGATTTCTTGTTTTGCTTCGAGAACCATATTAGAGAAAGATAAGCTAAATGGAACTAACTTCACCAACTGGTATCGTAATCTGAGAATTGTTCTCAAGCAAGAAAAGAGGGACCATGTCCTAGACAACCCACTTTCAGATGAGACGAATGAGAATGTGAGTGTCGCAACCACCAATGCCTACTGTAGGACTTGTGATGAGTCTACGAAGATAAGTTGTCTTATTCTTGCTCACATGGAACCGCACTTGTAGCAGCAGTTCGAGAATGTTGAGGCCTACGATATGGTCGAAAGCCTCAAAAGTATGTTCCAGGCTATGCAAAGACTAAGAGGTATCAAGTCTCTCAGGCTTTGTTGAGTTGCAAGCTTAAGTATGGCGATCCACTGAGTCTGCATGTGATCAAGATGGTTGGTTATGTGTAGTCTCTAGAAGGCTTGGCTACCCCATTAGCGAAGAGTTCGCTACGGACATAATTCTGACTCTCTTCCTAGTACAATGTGGTAAGTTCATATCAAAGTACCACATGCATGGTATGGATAGAAGCTCACTGAATTACATGGGATGCTCAAATAGGCTGAGGCAGATCTCAAGAAAGGCGCCAATCAAGTGTTGATGGTGCAGAATAAGGCTAAGTTCAAGAAGAGTTCTTGGACTAAGAAGAAGAAGGCAAAGTCGGGAGGTAAGTCCGAGGACCCGGTCCAAAGCGCTTCCTCAGGGACTAAGCCATCTCCTGCAGCCGGATCCACTTGCTTCTATTGCAAGGCATATGGCCACTGGAAGAGGAATTTCAGCAAGTATCTGGCTGATAAAGCCAGAGTGGAGGTGTGACTTCCGGCTCAGGTATGCTTGTTTGCAATGTTATAGACATTTATCTTGCCGATGCACCCAGTAGTTCTTGGGTATATGATACCGGATTAGTTATTCACATCTGCAACTCATTGTAGGGACTGGTAAGACTAGGAGTGTGGCGAGAGGCGGAGTTTGACATTCGAGTCAGCAACAAAGCAAGATTCGCTGCGTTGGAAGTCGGCACGATGCAACTTCATTTACCTTCTGGATTCTTAATGGAGCTAAATAATTGTTATTATGTTCCAGTGCTTAGTCGAAACATTATTTCTGCCTCATGTTTGATGAGACAAGGCTATGAGTCTAATATTAAGATAATGGTTGTTCAAACATATTTGAATGATATGTTTCACGGCTTTGCACCCGTCGAGGACGGGTTATTTATTTTGAATCTTGATGGTGAATCTGTCTATAATATAAATGTGAAAATGTTAAAACCAAATGATCTGAATATGACTTACTTTTGGCATTGTAGGCTTGGTCATATAAGTTGGAAATGCATGAACAAGCTCCATGATGATGGGCTCCTAACTTCGTTCGACTTGGAGTCGTCTGATCTCAGACTTGGGGGGGGCTGCTTGACATGTGAATCCTGCCTACTCGGCAAGATGACCAAGACACCTTTTGCAAAGAGTTGTGAAAGGGCGTCCGACTTATTGGAACTAGTACATAGTGATGTATGTGGCCCAATGAGCACGACAGCCAAAGGTTGTTATGAGTACTTCATTACATTCACTGATGATTTGAGTAGGTATGCATATATCTACTTGATGAAACATAAGTCGGAAGCCTTTGAAAAGTTCAAGGAATTCCGGAATGAGGTACAAAATCAACTCGGCAAGAAAATAAAGTTTCTTCGGTCAGACTGAGGAGGCGAGTACATGAGCCATGAGTTTGATGACCATCTGAAGAATTGTGGAATAGTTCCCCAGCTCACTCCGTCGGGAATGCCGCAGAGAAACGGTGTGTCGGAAAGGCAGAATCGGACCTTGTTAGACATGGTATGATCAATGATGAGTCGGACAGATCTGCTTTTATCATTTTGGGGTTATTGTCTAGAAAACTGCAGCGTTCACACTAAATAGAGTACCATCAAAGTCGGTAGAGAAGACACCGCCATGAGATGTGGACTGGCAAGAAGCCGAGTTTGTCTTTCCTTAAGATTTGGGGATGTGAAGCATTTGTCAAGCAACTTTAGTCGGATAAGCTTACGGCCAAGTCGATAAGTGCATTTTCGTGGGGTATACGAGGGAAACCTTGGGCTACTACTTCTACAACCGAGAAGAGGGCAAAGTGTTTGTCGCTCGGAACGGTGTCTTCCTTGAGAAAGAGTTTCTCAGTCAGGGAGTCAGTGGGAGCACGGTGCAGCTTAAAGAAATTCAAGAGATATCGGGCAGCAGCGAGTTGGCAAAACCCTTAGAGGTTGAGCTGGTCGTGGTACCTGAGCCGGCAATTGCACCGACACTCCAAAGATCGGCCAGATTGCGAAGTGTTCGTGATGTGTTACTGTTGGACAGTGATGAGCCGACAACTTATTCGGAAGAGATGGTGGGTTCTGATTCTGAGTCATGGCTTGGAGCCATGAGATCCGAGTTAAAGTCCATGGATGAAAATCAAGTTTGGAACTTGGTTGATCTACCAGACGGTGCAAGACCCGCCGAGTGCAAATGGGTCTTTAAGAAGAAAACTGATATGGATGGAAACGTTTCTATCTATAAAGCACGACTTGTGGCGAAAGGGTTCCGACAAGTTCAAGGAGTTGACTACGATGAGACTTTCTCTCCCGTGGCGATGCTTAAGTCAGTTTGGATCATCTTAGCTGTAGCAGCCTATTTCGACTATGAGATATGGCAGATGGATGTCAAGACGACTTTCCTTAATGGAAATTTAACTGAGGATGTGTATATGATACAACCCGAGGGTTTTGTTGATCCGGCTAATGCTGACAAGGTATGCAAGCTTCAGAAATCCATTTATGGGTTGAAGCAAGCATCTCAGAGTTGGAATATTTGCTTTGATGAGGTAGTCAAATCGTTTGGCTTCATCAAGAGTGATCATGATTCTTGTTTATACAAGAAGTTTAGTGGGAGCAAAGTAAACTTTCTGATCTTATATGTGGATGACATATTACTGATTGGAAATAATATCCAGATGTTGCAAGAAACCAAGGAATCATTGGAAAAGAGTTTTCAATGAAAGACTTGGGTGAGGTGACTTTACATACTAGGAATCCAGATCTATAGAGATAGATCAAGGCGGCTCATTGCATTGAGTCAGAGTACAAATTTGGATAAAGTGTGGAAGAAGTTCAACATGGAATTGTCTAAGAAGGGGTTCTTACCAATGTCCCATGGCGTAAAACTTAGCAAGACTCAGTGTCCTTCGACAACTGATGAGCAAAGTCGGATGAGTGTGATTCCGTATGCTTCTGCAGTCGGATCCATCATGTACGCTATGATTTGTAATAGGCCGGATGTTTCCTATGCTCTAAGTGTTGTGAGCAGATACCAGGCTGACCCTGGAGAGATCCACTAGGCAGCGGCTAAAAATATCCTTAAATACTTGAGAAGGACTAAGGATATGTTCCTATTTTATGGAGGTGAGGATGAACTCAATGTAAGGGGTTACACGGATGCGAGTTATCTCACTAACTCGGATGATTCTCGTTCGCAATCTGGATATGTGTTTGTGATAAATGGAGGGGTTGTGAGCTGGAAGAGTTCCAAGCAAGAGACGGTGTCTGCATCTACGACAAAGGCTGAGTATATTGCTGCCTCGGAGGCGGCAAAGGAAGCCGTTTGGATGATGAATTTCCTCATGGACCTTGGTGTGGTTCAGGTCTCGTCCAATCCATTAGACGTGTATTGTGACAACAATGGTGCTATCACATAAACCAAGGAACCTAGACAACACTAGAAGAACAAACATATACTCATGCTATACCACCTTATTCGTCAGTTCGTGGATCAAGGTGATATCAAGTTATGCAAGGTACACACGGATGCAAACATTGCGGATCCGTTGACAAAGCCACTTCCACAGCCGAAGCATGAGGCGCACCTGAGAGCTATGGGCATTAGATGCCTAGACATGTGATGTCGAATGATTGACTCTGGTGCAAGTGGGAGACTGTTGGGAATATGCCCTAGAGGCAATCGTGTGTGATGTTATTTCCATTGTATTCATAAAGTTATTGTCCATGTATGAACTACTGATATGTATCATTGAATATGTCATTCCATTGTGGAACTATATATTCATGTTGTTCATACTAGTTGTCCTTGGTCGTTGAGGTTGTGTTGGACACACAACTTAGACTAATGTGGAAGTCGGTCGATGACACAGTTCCACTTGTCATGGGCATGGTGATGCTATTCCGACTTACACTAATTCGGCTAAAGAGTTTAGCGAATCGGACTGACCCACAGTTGAGATGCAACGAGCATGTTGTCATTTGCAGTCTCAAGCAATGGAATCCTTTGACCTGAGGTGATTGCATGATCAGAGTTGTGGATCACCATCTTAGGTCCTATCAAACGCTGTTCCGTAAATGGGGAGTTATAAAGGTAGGATTCGGGTTGGTTGTGAAGCAATCTGCGTGACATGGATTACCAAGATGGGATTTGCCCCTCTGTAATGGAGAGATATTCTCTGGTCCCTCTCGTATGATATGATTCGGAAGCATGGCCATGCGTGACTTGGTTAAGTGTTAACCAAGGAGTCGGACTAAGTGTTAGTCCAGTGAATCGTATATCACGGAACGAGAAAAGAGAGTCGAGCTATTAAAGGGATGGCAACAACTCGCCTATAGCTTGACAAGATATATCGTGAGGCAAAGGGACTTGGACGAAAGTCACTTTGAGAAAGGTTTTGTCTTCTAACTTTATGGCGCTTGGGAGTTGGCACGTCTTGCTAGAGGCCGCTACCAACTATCAACTCAGAGTTGTGACTCATGTCGTGTTCAGGTGTACGTGAACCTACAGGGTCACACACTTAAGGGTAAGGAGCCCATGTGGATTAGATCCATGTGGAGATTGGGGGTACCGGCCTAGATGGGCCTCAAGCGTTGAGCCCAGCTAGGAGTGTATATAAGTGGAGTGACAAGGGACTGTCCCTAACCTAGCCGTCATTTTCTCCACCTCTATTTCGGGCTAGAAATGATCTAGCAGTCCTCTACTTGGAGCTCCTTCCTGTACGTGTGGATACCGGTAGAGGCGTTGCACGTATGGAGCTGGGGACAAGGAGGTCCGTGGGGATCTGGACGTGTTGTACGGGGATCGTTTGGCACGGCATCAACTGACACGCTTCATCAACAATCCGCACCTGCGCGTCTAGTGGTAAATCTCGTGGCCTATCACCTGAGCTAGATCTTGGGAGTACTGCGTAGGGGAAAAAGTTTTTGTTTATCTCTCTGTGGCCCAACAGGATGTTCCAAGTGCTTCGTCGCGAGTGCGGTGTTGCCACACTTGTGCGGTTTTCCGCTATCACGGTAGCTGCGCTACGGTACCGGCTGTTGCGGTTTCCTTTGTCGCGCTTGTCAGCGTAGCTAGCCACGACCATGTCAACTTCTTCGTGGTCTTTCTTAGCCGCACATCTGACGCTTTCCTCAATGGTCACGTCTGCGGTCGAGGTCGTCCTCATCATCTGAGTGAACACGATGCTTGTTCATCGAGTCTTCTCCATCCGCCTACCGATTCACGATGTCCATCAGGTGGTCGATGGTTTTGGGCTTCATGCGGCCCAACTCCTCCCTGAGCTCTCTGCGGCGGACATCGTCGTTAATGATGGGTTCGTAGCATGGAAAACAAAAAAATTCTACCGCAAGAACGAACAAAACCCAGATCTAATCTAGATAAAAGCCAAGATCTAATCTATTAGACATGTGCAACGAGATAGATAGGAACTTACCCTCGTAGATCCGAAAGCGTTAACGAGATTAGATCTTGTGGTTCATGTAGTCGATCACTTGCCGATCTCAAGATCGTGTGGACGATCCTTCCGGCGTCGCGTTCCAGCAGCGCTTCCGTAGTCGGTCAAGTGGATGATCCTTCCGGCGCCGCGTTTCGGCAGCGCTTCCGCAGTTGGTCACACGTGCGGAGTCGAAGCAGACCTTCCTCTCCTCGTTCCAGCGAGCAGCGGAGGTAGTAGATCTTCTCCACGGAATCACAGCAGCACGACGGCGTGGTGGTGGTGGAGTAGAGAATTCTGCAGGGCTTCGCCTATGCCTGTGCAGAAGAAAGGAGGAGGAGAGAGGCGGCAGAGATTGGGAGTTATGAGAGAGGAAGGGGCAAGGGAAGGCGCCTCCCCCTTCTATTTAAAGGAGGGAGGGCGCCTGGGGAGGGGGAGTCCTGGTAGGACTCCCCACCTCCTTGGGCCGGCGGATTGGGGAGGGGGGAGGAGTCCTCCTCCCCCACGACTCCTTGTCTTGACCCACCAGGACTCCTTGATCCCTTCCTTGGTTTTCAAGCAAACTCCAAGAAATCTTCTAGAACCTTCCGGAACATTCCGAAACCTTCTAGAATCCTCATACAAATACTTCGGAACATTTCTTAACTCAGAAAATGATCCCCAATATATGAATCTTATTCTCCGGACAATTCCGGATCTCCTCGTGATGTCCCGGATCCATTCTGAGACTCCGAACAATATTCGGTCTCCAACGCACATTCCATATCTACTTAAAACAACTTCGAACCTTAAGTGTGTCACCCTACGGTTCGTGAATATGCAGACATGATGAAGACACCTCTCCGATCAATAACCATCAGCGGGATCTGGAGATCCATAACGGCTCCCACATACTCAACGATGACTTCGTGATCGATTGAACCATTTACATACGAAACCAATTCCCTTTGTCACGCGATACTATACTTATCCGAGGTTTGATCGTCAGCATCTCCATACCTAGTTCTACCTCGTTACTGATAAGTACTCTTTACTCGTTCCGTGATATGTCATCCCTTGTGACCCAGTCACATGCTTGCAAGCTAACTAGATGACATTCCACTGAGAGGGCCCAGAGCATATCTATCCGTCATATGGATGGACAAATCCCAATCTTGGTCCATGCGCTTCAACACATACTTTCAGAATACCCAATGACACCTTTATGACCACTCAGTTACGAAGCGGTGTTTGATGTCATCAAAGTACCCATCCGGTGATGGTGATTAACACAACCTCATGGTCGAAGGATTAGGTTACTATGCATTTAAAAGCTTACAGCAATACGAACTTAATGACTTGATCTTATGCTACGCTTACTATGGGTGTGTGTCCATCATATCATTCTCCTAATGACATAACCTTGTTATTAATCACATCCTAATGTCCATGATCAGGAAACCATGATCATCAATTAATCAACAAGCTAGTTCAACAAGAGGCTTACTAGGGACTCTCTTATGTTTACAAAACACACATGTATTAGTGTTTCCTCATAATACAATTATAGCATGGGATGTAAACATTCATCATAAACACAAAGATATAATAATAATCACTTTTATTATTGCCTCTTGGGCATATCTCCAACAGTCTCCCACTTGCACTAGAGTCAATAATCTAGATTACATGGTAATATACCGAACACCCATGGCGTTCTGGTGTTGGTCATGCTTTGCCCTAGGGAGAGGTTTAGTCAACCGATCTGCCACATTCAGATCAGTGTGTACTTTGCAAATCTTTATGTCACCATCTCGGACATACTCGCGAATAGCGTGGAAACGTAGCTTGATGTGCTTCAGCTTGCTATGTGACCTTGGCTCCTGTGCATTAGCTATGGCACCTGTGTTGTCACAGTAGATGGCCATCGGGTCCAACACACTGGGAACCATGCCAAGTTCAGTAATGATTTCCTTCATCCAAACGGCTTCTTGTGCAGCCTCCGAAGCAGCTATGTATTCCGATTCAGTTGAAGATTTCGCCACAACGCTTTGCTTCGCACTCCTCCAGCTCACTGCAGCACCATTCAAAATAAATACGTATCCCGACTGTGACTTGGAGTCATCCGGATCGGTGTTCCAACTAGCATCGGTGTAACCGTTTACAACAAGTTGTTCATCACCTCCATAAGAAAGAACCATATCCTTAGTCCTATTTAGGTTCTTTAGGATATTCTTGACCGCTGTCCAGTGCTCCATTCCAGGATCACTTTGATATCTGCTAGTCAAACTAACAGCATGTGCTATATCCGGTCCTGTACACAGCATGGAATACATGATAGAACCTATGGCTGAGGCATAGGGAATATTATTCATTTTCTCTCTATCTTCTGCTGTAGCTGGACTTTGAGTTTTACTCAAGGTCTTACCTGACAACATGGGCACGAACCCTTTCTTGCTATCTTCCATTCTAAACTTCTTTAGAACTTTGTCCAAGTATGTACTTTGTGAAAGCGCTATTAGGCGTCTTGATCTATCTCTATAAATCTTGATGCCTAGAATGTATGCCGCTTCGCCAAGATCCTTCATTGAAAAACTATTATTCAAATAGGTTTTGACGCTATTAAGAAGTTCTATATCATTCCCAATCAACAATATGTCATCTACATATAGTACTCGGAATGCTACAGAGCTCCCACTCACTTTCTTGTAAATACAAGCTTCTCCATAAGTTTGTATAAACCCAAAATTTTTGATTACTTTATCAAAACGTTGATTCCAACTCCGGGATGCTTGCTTCGGTCCATAAATGGAGCGCTGAAGCTTGCATACCTTGTCAGCATCTTTAGGATCGACAAAACCCTTGGGTTGTACCATATACAACTCTTCCTCAATGTCACCATTAAGGAACGCCGTTTTTACATCCATCTGCCAAATCTCATAATCGAAATGTGCAGCAATTGCTAACAAAATCCTCACAGACTTTAGCTTCGCTACTGGTGAGAATGTCTCATCACAGTCAACTCCTTGAATTTTTCGGAACCCTTTCGCAACAAGTCGAGCTTTATAGACGGTAACATTACCATCAGCATCTGTTTTTCTCTTGAAAATCCATTTGTTCTCGACAGCCTTACGGCCATCCGGTAAGTCCACCAAAGTCCACACTTGGTTTTCGTACATGGATCCCATTTCTGATTTCATGGCTTCTAGCCATTTGTCGGAATCTGGGCTCACCATAGCTTCTTCATACGTCGCAGGGTCATCATCGTTGTCCACCAACATGAAGTTCAAGGCAGAGTCATACCAATCAGGAGTGGTACGAACCCTCGTTGACCTGCGAGGTTCAGTAGTAACTTCGTTTGAAGTTTCATGATCATTATCATCAGCTTCCTCTCCAATTGGTGCAGGCGGCACAAAAACATCTTCCGGTGCTGCGCTACTCTCAAATCCGAGAGAAGGTTCAATAACCTCACCGAGTTCTACTTTCCTTCCAGTCACCTCCTTCGAGAGAAACTCCTTCTCAAGAAAGGATCCATTCTTGGCAACGAAAACTTTGCCTTCGAATCTATGATAGAAGGTATACCCAATTGTTTATTTAGGGTATCCTATGAAGACGCATTTCTCCGCTTTGGGTTCTAGCTTATCAGGTTGTAACTTCTTTACATATGCTTCGCAACCCCAAACTTTAAGGAACGACAACTTAGGTTTCTTACCAAACCACAATTCGTACAGTGTCGTTTCAACGGATTTAGATGGTGCCCTATTTAAAGTGAATGCGGCTGTCCCTAATGCATAGCCCCAAAATGATAACGGTAAATCTGTAAGAGACATCATAGACCGAACCATATCTAAGAGAGTTCAATTACGACGTTCGGACACACCATTACGCTGTGGTGTTCCCGGCGGTGTCAACTGTGAAAATATTCCACATTTCTTTAAATGCATGCCAAACTCATAACTCAGATATTCACCTCCGCGGTCAGAACGCAGAAACTTAATCTTCTTGTTACGATGATTTTCCACTTCACTCTGAAATTCCTTAAACTTCTCGAAAGTTTCGGACTTATGTTTCATAAAGTAGACATACCCATATCTACTCAAGTCATCCGTGAAAGTGAGAACATAACGATATCCACCACGCGATGCTACACTCATTGGACCGCACACATCGGTATGTATTATTTCCAATAAGTCTGTAGCTCGCTCCATTGTACCAGAGAATGGAGTCTTAGTCATTTTTCCCATTAGACATGCTTCGCATCTTTCAAGTGATTCAAAATCAAATGATTCAAGAAGTCCATCTGAATGGAGTTTCTTCATACGCTTCGCTCCAATGTGACCAAGACGACAGTGCCACATGTATGTAGAATTATCATTCAATTTTATTCGTTTAGCATCTATGTTGTGAACATGTGTATCACTACTATCGAGATTCAGTAAGAATAAACCATTCATCTCAGGTGCATTACCATAAAAGATATTACTCATATAAATCGAACAACCTTTATTCTCGGACTTAAAAGAGTAACCGTCTCGCAATAAACAGGATCCATATATAATGTTCATGCTTAACGCAGGCACCAAATAACAATTATTCAAATTTAAAACTAATCCCGAAGGTAGATGTAGAGGGAGCATGCCGACGGCGATCACATCAACCTTGGAGCCATTTCCAACGCGCATCGTCACCTCGTCTCTTGCCAGTCTTCGTTTATTCCGCAGCTCCTGTTTCGAGTTACAAATATGAGCAACCGAACCAGTATCAAATACCTAGGCACTACTACGATTACTAGTAAGATACACATCTATAACACATATATCAAATATACCTTTCTTCTTGATGTTGCCGTTCTTTAGATCTGCCAGGTACTTGGGGCAGTTACGCTTCCAGTGACCACCACCCTTGCAGTAGAAGCACTCAGTTTCAGGCTTAGGACCAGCCTTGGGCTTCTTAGCAGGTGCGGCAGCTTTCTTGCCGTCCTTCTTGAAGTTGCCCTTGTTCCTAGGCTTGCCCTGTCTCTTGAAATTGGTGGTCTTATTGACCATCAATACTTGGTGCTCCTTCTTGATCTCCACTTCAGCAGTTTTCAGCATGGACGATAGTTCAGGCAACGTCTTGTTCATGCAGTGCATGTTGTAGTTCATCACAAAGTTCTTGTAACTTGGTGGCAGTGATTGAAGGAGACGGTGAATCCCCAATTCATTAGGAATCGATATTCCCAACTCTTGGAGTTTCTTTGCGTAAGACATGGTGAGCACGTGCTCGCTAACGGAGCTTCCCTCTTCCATCTTACAGTTAAAGAACTTTTCGGAGGCCTCATAGCTCTCCATGGCCGCGCGAGTCTCAAAAATTAGCCTGAGCTCCTTAATGATCTCAAACGGGTCGTGGTGCTCAAAACGCTTCTGGAGCTCTGCTTCTAAACCGTACAGGATGGCACATTGAACTGTGGAGTAATGATTTTTCCGAGTGGCGAAAACATTCTTTTCGTCATTGGTGGCATTATCTGCAGGTGGGTCACCTAGCGGTGCTTCGACCACATAGGTCAACTGACCAGCCCTGAGGACGATCTTCAGTCCACGGAACCAGTCCGTGAAATTGCTTCCATTGTTCTTAAGCTTTTCTTTCTCTAGGAACGCATTGAAATTGATGGAGGGGGTCGCCATAATCTACAACAATTTGCAAGTAGTTTAGACTAAGTTTATGACAAATTGAGTTCAATTTTAATTCTTAAACTAACTAGGTGAACTCCCACTCAAAACAACATCCCTCACATTGTCTTAGTGATTACACGAACCAAGTCCACTACACCAAGTCCGATCTTCACGAGAGAAGATGTAGTTTCATCGGCGAACAATCTTCATGTTCATCATATCATTTATATGACTCATGCTCTACCTTTCGGTATTCCGTGTCCTGAGACCATGTCTGTACATGCTAGGCTCGTCAAGATAACCTTAGTTTCCGCATGTGCAAATCTGGCTTGCACCCATTGTATGCACACATAGAATCTATCACATCCGATCATCACGAGATGCTTCGAAACGACGAGTTTTAGCAACGGTGCCAACTAAGGGTGAACACTTTATTACTTGATATTTAGTGAGAGGGATCATCTTATAATGCTACCGTCGTGATCTAAGCAATACAAGATGCATAAAGGATTAACATCACAGGCAATTCATAATTAGTGTGATATGATATCGCCTTTTCTTCTTGCGCCTTTGATCTCCATCTCCAAAGCACGAACATGATCTCCATCATCACCAGCATTGCGTCAAGGTCAGTGGCGCCGCTTCATGGTTATCCATCATCACCAGCAACTATTACAACTACTTGGAATAAAGCTATTACAAGATGAATAGACACACAGGTCTTAACAGAATTAAAGACAACCATTAGGCTCCTGCCGGTTGCCATATTACAACAAGGATCATTGCATACATCAAATACAATCACAATCACATGATAGCCATATCACATCACAAAACCCCTGCAAAAACAAGTTAGATGCCTCTAATTTTCTTTGCATGTTTTACGTGGTTTGGGGCTTTCGCACAAGACCGATCTTACCTACGAACAAGAACCACAACGTTGATACAAGTGTTGTCAGATGCTCATTGTAAATTGAATCTTAACTATGGTGGGAGAGACAGACACCCGCAAAGCCACTTGTGCAAAGCAAGTTGCACGTCAAGCGTGGAGCAAGTCTCATGTGCGATGACATGTAATGTTAGCCCGAGCCGCTTCATCCCACCATGCCGCAAGATGCAAACTACACGCTAAGACACCGACAACAAAAGCATCAACGCCCACAAAAACATTGTGTTCTACTCGTGCAACAAATCTATGCATAGATACGGCTCTGATACCACTGATGGGTTCGTAGCATGGAAAACAAAAAATTTCTACCGCAAGAACGAACAAAACCCAGATCTAATCTAGATAAAAGCCAAGATCTAATCTATTAGACATGTGCAACGAGATAGATAGGAACTAACCCTCGTAGATCCGAAAGCGTTAACGAGATTAGATCTCGTGGTTGATGTAGTCGATTACTTGCCGATCTCAAGATCGTGTGGACGATCCTTCCGGCGTCGCGTTCCAGCAGCGCTTCCGCAGTCGATCAAGTGGACGATCCTTCCAGCGCCGCGTTTCGGCAGCGCTTCCGCAGTCGGTCACACGTGCGGAGTCGAAGCAGACCTTCCTCTCCTCGTTCCAGCGAGCAGCGGAGGTAGTAGATCTTCTCCACGGAATCACAGCAGCACGACGGCGTTGTGGTGGTGGTGGAGTAGAGAATTCTGCAGGGCTTCGCCTATGCCTGTGCAGAAGAAAGGAGGAGGAGAGAGGCGGCAGAGATTGGGAGTTATGAGAGAGGGAGGGGCAAGGGGTGGCGCCTCCCCCTTCTATTTAAAGGAGGGAGGGCGCCTGGGGAGGGGGAGTCCTAGTAGGACTCCCCACCTCCTTGGGCCGGCGGATTGGGGAGGGGGGAGGAGTCCTCCTCCCCCACGACTCCTTGCCTTGACCCACCAGGACTCCTTGATCCCTTCCTTGGTTTTCAAGCAAACTCCAAGAAATCTTCTAGAACCTTCCGGAACATTCCGAAACCTTCTAGAATCCTCATAAAAATACTCCGGAACATTTCCTAACTCAGAAAATGATCCCCAATATATGAATCTTATTCTCTGGACAATTCCGGATCTCCTCGTGATGTCCCGGATCCATTCCGAGACTCCGAACAACATTCGGTCTCCAACGCACATTCCATATCTACTTAAAACAACTTCGAACCTTAAGTCTGTCACCCTACGGTTCGTGAATATGTAGACATGACAGAGACACATCTCCTATCAATAACCATCAGCGGGACCTGGAGATCCATAATGGCTCCCACATACTCAACGATGACTTTGTGATCGATTGAACCATTTACATACGAAACCAATTCCCTTTGTCACGTGATACTATACTTATCCGAGGTTTGATCGTCAGCATCTCCATACCTAGTTCTACCTCGTTACTGATAAGTACTCTTTACTCGTTCCGTGATATGTCATCCCTTGTGACCTAGTCACATGCTTGCAAGCTAACTAGATGACATTCCACCGAGAGGGCCCAGAGCATATCTATCCATCATATGGATGGACAAATCCAATCTTGGTCCATGCGCTTCAACACATACTTTCAGAATACCCAATGACACCTTTATGACCACTTAGTTACAAAGCGGTGTTTGATGTCATCAAAGTACCCATCCGGTGATGGTGATTAACACAACCTCATGGTCGAAGGATTAGGTTACTATGCATTTAAAAGCTTACAACAATACGAACTTAATGACTTGATCTTATGCTACGCTTACTATGGGTGTGTGTCCATCATATCATTCTCCTAATGACATAACCTTGTTATTAATCACATCCTAATGTCCATGATCAGGAAACCATGATCATCAATTAATCAAGAAGCTAGTTCAACAAGAGGCTTACTAGGGACTCTCTTATGTTTACAGAACACACATGTATTAGTGTTTCCTCATAATACAATTATAGCATGGGATGTAAACATTCATCATAAACACAAAGATATAATAATAATCACTTTTATTATTGCCTCTTGGGAATATCTCCAACAGTTAAATGCATTGATTGCGCGATCCTCGGAGATATCTTCCGCCGAGTTTTTGATGATGGACCATCTTTGGATGAAGGAGCGAAGGGATTCGCTCGGCTTCTAGAAGCAAGCTTTGAGCACTTCGATTGACGCAAGCCACTTGTAGGTGCCCTTGAAGTTTCGCACGAAACTGTAGACCAGCTCCTCCCAGCTGCGGATCGACCTGCGGGGCAGATTGTTGAGCCATGCACGAGCAACGCCTTGCAACTGCAGCTGGACGCACTGCATGGCTGTGCACTTGTTTCCACCATGCAGCTTGACGGAAGATGTGGTCCTCCAACCAGATCTTCGGGTCCTGGAGGTCGTCGAACTTCGGGTTCTCCGAAGGAAGCTTGAACCCTTTCGGCATTTGCGTCTACCGTATGGCTCTGTTGAAGCAGTTGGCGCCGTAGAGCTCTGTTCCTTCATCCTCCGACTCTGTTGAGTAGGCACACTTAGCGTGCATATTGTCTGCTTTGCGCTATGTGATGTCATCACGCGCGTCGTAGTCATGATCATGTCGACGTGAGAGGTGTCGCCGCGACAGGCCATGCTCGTCCTCGCTAGAAGAGAGCGAGTAGTACTTGGGTGGAGCCTTGCTTTTCTTTGGCCCCTTCGACTCCGGCGTTAGGTCTTTGGCGAGCGTGGCTTCAACCAGTCCAAGGCCGGCGATCGTAGATCAGTGCATGGCAGATCATCGATCTCCTGCTGGTGGTTGGTTGTTGAGTAGGTACATGGTGGTTGCTATCACCGCTACTTATGGCGTCTTCGGGGTCATATTACCCCGTGAGTCCACCGGTAGGAGAGAGAAGTTGAGGACTTGAGTGGCCTCTTCTCGCTCCTTGTCAGTGAGGTCGTCCATGCGAGAGCACCTTTTGGGGACCATATGTCTGTTTCCCTTGGAGGAGGATCCACTTATTGAAGAGAACGCTGCCCGTCGGGCACTCGACGCGTCTGCGACTATCCTGCGGGCCTTGAGTTGTGCATTTACCGCCTGCTGGCGGTTGCACTCCTGAATAAATAGCTAATGGTACCCCATTAGCATTTGCTGTGACATGTTTGGTGGCAAGGGATTGCCGTGCAAGGCCTCCTTGCACCTCGCCCATTATGCCTGGTTGAGGTTAATTTGCTAGTGCTCCGTCCCATTGTTGGCGTGCTTGCCGTTGTTGTCGGGGTTGGGAGGGGTGGGTGCGCTGTTGCTAGCGGCGCCGTTGGTAGGGCACCATTGTCGACTAGGGCACCATTGTTGACGAAGGTGCCGGTGTTCCCTTGGGTGCCACCGCCGCCGCTGGTGTTGATGACGACACACATGTAATGGCCGAGGAAGCCATTGCTCCCACAACTCTTAGATCCGGAGCCGTAGGCTCCATCTTCCGATGCTAGATCACACAGATCAGACTCGTAACTGTTATTGCTAGATGTATTCTCGACTGATGTCAAGGCGTTGAGCTCGCTCAGGGTACCGATTGATGGTGGGAACCACGATGTAGGGGCAATCAAAGGAGCATGTGGGTGATCGGGGAGGCGAAGCGTGCCGACCTGACCGACCTGAAAGCATAGGCTTCCAATCGCCAGACCAATCCCATCGCCCACGGACTCGAAATCTGGGCAAGTCACCGGCAAGTGGACGGTGAAGTCGAAAGCATCGAAGAGGAGGCGAGTCTCTGCTACAACAGAGTTGTAGATCGCAGTTGATGGGGCCGAGGAAGCCGCAACATCAGCACTCTTGTTCCCCACGGTCAGCGCCAATTGATGAGGGGTTAACTCCAATGCCCATCGTTGATGGACTTAGGTTCGAGGAATTGGGGAGCTCTGGAGGCATCGAGCAGCTAGCAAACAAGCACATAGGGGGACACGAGGTTTTACCCAAGTCCAGGCCTCGAAGAGGACCCTACTCGTGCTTGTCTGCTCTTGATTATCGGGGAGTCGAAAGTTACAAGGGGTGCGCAGATGCAATTTGGTGAGGTGTATGCGAAGGTTGTGGATTGTCCTCCTCGCTGCCCCCTCCTAGCCTTTATATAGGGAGGCTAGGTCTCGGGATAACAGACCGAGTCGGTTACATTTTAGGGTTTTCCCTTTGAATTTCTATCTATTCTTTGTCATGTTCTTCAAGAAGTCGTGTTCCTATGGGCCACCCGAATCCTTATTGGGCTTCGTTTGCATCGTGGACTCCTCTTAGGCTGAACCATATAGGCTAACCTTGAGTACCTGTAAGGTATACTCATGTCACTATGGTTACCTCGTTCCACTCCCTTTGCCTTTCCTCGCTTAATAGTTAGGTTGTCATATAGGATTCTTCTTAGTTGCATATCTAGAGAATTTACCTTTGTGTTAAGCCTAATATTGAAAAAGAACTAAAAATTGGTGTAGCACCTATTCACCCCCTCTAGGCACCCATACGATCCATTTCAAACACCTCTGATCAAAATAGCATCAACAGGGGCATCCCATGCCCCTGGACCACCAGGGGTTTAACCCTTGATCAAAAGCCATTCGTAGTTTAGTCCTTCATCAACGCACTACAAAAATTACTACACACTTGTTATGGGTCTCCTTATGGACTTACCCTTGGAGTGGCCTGATCTTCATAGATTCGAGGGGGTTTGGGGGAGGGAGCGAAGAACACGGTGACCACACAAGGGTAAATCGATACAAACGCACACCACACCTGATACAATTCCGGTTTGCTCTCATTGGCCGGAACCACCAACCCAATAGAATCTCAAGGGAGAGACCAAATGTAGAATCCCATGAGAGAGATTGGCTAGCTCTTTGATAGAATCACACATAGGGAGAGAGTAGCAACCAAGTAGAATCCCAAAGGGGAGAGACCTAGCACTACTAGAATCCGTATGTCGGAGAGACCATGAACTAGAAGAGCGCCTTGACGACTTCAATTAAGAAGGCCTTGTACAACTCATAGATAAACTATAGAGAGGGGGATCCCATCTAGGGTTAGGCACACGCCTCAATTCATCATCCATTCCATTCTAGGGTTCTAAGGAGGGGGTGGGGGCATATATATAGGCCAACCACGAGATATGGGTAGTTTAGGCATAAACAGGGAGTTTGGGGCGTTACATGGGCCAGGCCCATCTTAAGGCTCACAGACCAGTGTCGATCAGGCCGGAGATTCTGGTCTGCAGGCCGGAGACTCCGGTCCATCTCCGGTCCATCTCCGGAGTGGGTCACAAACTGTCCCGCGTGCTGGTCTAGGGGTTGGTCCGGAGGCCGGTCGGAGACTCCGGGGTTCGCGGTCCGGAGACTCCGGTGTGGCAGACCGGAGACTCCGGTCTGCTTCCAGCAGCTTCTTGCGTCTTCTCTTCCAGGCTTCATGCTTGTGGGTCTTGGATCCTTGTGCATCCTTATTTCCTCCTCTTGGCGTCATGGTCATGGGCCTAGTCATACAATGGGAATTCATCTCAAGTAGGACCCCATTCACATGATAACCGAAGAAAGGAAAGAGATGGAAGGAGTTCACCTTGATTGGCATGGTTGGCGTAGCATGATGTGGACCAATGGTAGTTTCCATGTGTTGGGCAACATCAATACTTACATTACATAACATTAGGCCGTCGTCTAGCCGTGGTTAGGGCAGGTGTACTGCCTGGCAGTGAAGGATCCGCCCTTGTAGACCGTCATATTCAGGACAAACGCATGAATCTTGAAATCCACAAGGTCATCACACTAAAGATCGTACTTCTACACCATCTTCGACTTCGGCTAATGGTCGTGCATGATGTGAGGATGTATCGTCGTCCCCTACCAGGCACCGCTGGCTTCAAGGCCTGAGCCCAGCGGCTCATTGGGAGCACGTCCTTAAATCCCGGTGGAGGACGCCAGCCCCTTCCCACCGTCTCACACTCCCGGTTCACAACCTTGTTGCAAGCAAATGATCAGGATTACATTTTCCAAATGTGGTAAAGCATGCTACTAAAAACTAAGTTGAACAATATCTGAAGTGCACAAGAAGACAATTATATAGCAATATACTAGATCATGCCCTGGTTGGGCAATGTACTAGATCATGCCCTGGTTGGGTTATGTACTAGATCATGTCCTGATTAGGCAATGTACCTAGACTAGGAAATATACTAATAAATCATTCCCAAATCCGGCAATGCACACGAGATATTGTTGCATGAATGACAATGCACCGCAACTACTACTCGAGCTATGTTAACTTAGTGCATGATGTCCAAAATTCCCCAATTGGGAAATCCGGTAGTTTGAATTGCAAATCGAGGAATGCATGAGCATGAATCCTCTATCAGGAAATTCTAAACGGTAGTGGATGTCCAACTTGACCAATTTATACCCAAAATCGCTAATCGAACCCTAATTTGTACGTCAATATGGGAAAATCAAATCCGAGAAACCCTAACCACTAATCGAATCTGCGAGTTTGGGTGACTTACGGTGGACAACACGACCTTCGTTGATGAAGCTGGATTAGTAGAAGGCGGCGTCGGAGCCAAATAAGAAGGCCCGGGCACGTGGGTACCTGCAGCCACCATGGGTAGAAAAACCCTCGCCAAATCCTCGATGATTAGGCGAGCCACATGCAACCGCCATCCCCGTAGCCATACCGCTAGCAGATGCAGCCGTGCATGCCACCGCCGATGGCACCGATGTGGTCACCACCGTGGTCATTCCCGCCCGTGTTGCACGAGGCATACCGCAGATGGGGTAGGGAGCCTTGAGAGCTCTCCCTGCGAACGGCTAGCTTCTCCAGTTGGGCGGTGGTCCACTGCTCTTGCGCCGACTTTTCTCCCATGCGAATGGGCCGGAGCAGAGGGAAAGGGGGAGGTGCACCGGTCATGGAGGACAACGCCAAACTGGGGGTTGAGGGGATTGGAATGGACGATGAGGAGAGTGGAGTGAAAACATATGCGGAACCGTCTCGTCTCCCGCCCTTACCAACGCGTGCAACCGAGAGGCATGCAACGCTTGCTGGAGCCTGGCTCCGTGGAAACGGCCGATTTCGTCGTTTTGAGCTGGCTTTTTTTTTGCTTGTTTTAAGTTTCGTGCGGTATAATGCATGCGGCTCCGACGGAACAAACATTTTTTGATCCTAGTGGATATGAGAAGAGAGCTACTCCCTTGGTTTCAAATTATCTAGATATAGGTTTGTAAAGGTAATGTATCTAGATATCTTTTAGTGTGTAGATTCAGAGTGAAACATCTCCGAACATACACACTAAAAGACGCCTAGATACATTAACTTTACAAAGCTAAAACATCTTTAAAAACGTGTAGATACATTATCTTCAAAAGGCTAAAACATCTTTTTATATTACTCCCTCCGTTCCATTCTATAGTGCATATAGTTTCTGGTACGGAAATTAAGAAACGCATGTGTAGAGAAAATTAAAATAGTTTTGGGTGGGATTTCTCGTGGCTAATTGATTTGATAAAATAGAGGAGTTTAAGGGAGACATGAAACACTATATATTTTATATAAACTCGCTAAAAAAGTTGGTCAGATGAGTTGTGTAGCAATATATCTTATATTTTGGAATTTTTTTTAAAAAACTATAGTCACTGTAGAAGAACAGAGGGAGTATGAAATAGAGGAACTAGTGGGCAAGCAAACACGGCCTACCTATTCTCGCTGGAATGCGATGATCGTTAACAGATCCGTGGAATTTCTCACAAAGTGTGACGAATGATCACCCGTGACTCGTAATTGCGAGCAAGAAACGGGAGCTGTGTGCCCTCGTTTATTTAACCCGAACAATCTCAATCGGACGGCCATCAATACCGGTTTCTCAAACCCCGAGCTAAACGGCTAAACCCTTCCCGTCGGTGACGGCACCAAAGCGCGAACCGCCGCCATGTCTTCTTTCGCGTTCCAGTCAGAAGCTAACTAGGGTTTCCTACCTCGCCCCCACACGCCGCCTCCGCCGCCGCCAATACTCAACGGCGCAGGCCCGCCGCGCAGCACCCGATCCGTCGCCGCAAGGATTCGATCTTGCGGGCGAAGATGAAGCCTGTGGTGGGGATCGTGGTCTCGAACAAGATGCAGAAGTCGGTAGTGGTGGCGGTTGACCGCCTCTTCCACAACAAGGTGTACAACCGCTATGTCAAGCGCACCTCCAAGTTCATGGCTCACGACGAGGCCGATGACTGCAACATCGGCGACAGGGTCAGCTCGTTCGACGCCCTCCCTCTGTTAACTGTGATGCTGCATTTGATTAGGCCATCTGATTTTCCTATCGCTACTCATTTCCTTATCACGACTGCTTTTAGGCGTCGCCCGAGTGAGGTTCAGCTTTTTGTTCTGTAGGCCTGTTTGAACGATGTAATGGGTGTTTGAATTCATATTCTTCAAGTCAAAAGTAGTTCAAATTTCTTCCTAAAAAAGTAGTTCAAATTCAGTGATTGATTATTTAATGGTATAGAAGGTAATTTTATTGTGCTCTTGGTAACCCATGGTTCATACTAAAAGACGGGGTAAAATATGAAGCAGTTTCAGTGTTCGTGTGTACTCTACTATTATAAGTTTTAGAAAATCCTGCCAGTTAAGCTGGCTGAATCATAGTTATGAACTACTTCTGGTATGCTCTTGACTGTTATTATTTTTTGCTGGATCTATAGTTTATACTTAAAAGAGAGGCTAAAGTACAAAAATCAGTTTTAGTATTCCTGTCTACTCTGCTACTCCCTGCGGTCCATATTGATGGCCTCAACATTATCTAGATCTGTATGTATCTAGTTAAATATTTAGACTGCATCTGTATCTAGACAAAGTTGAGGCCATTAATATGGACCGGAGGGAGTAAAATCCTGCCAGTTAAGCTGGCTGAGTAGTTATCAATTGTCAACTAATTTTAGTATACTGTCTGTTGTATGCTCTTTGTTGGACCTATGTTCATATATAAACAGGGGATGGAATATTAAAGCAGTTTAGTGCTTGTGTCTACTCTACTGTTATAAATTTTCGAAAATCCTGCCAGTTCTATTTATTATACTCTTGACTCTTATATGCTCTTTGTGGGGCCTATGTTCTTACATAAAAAGAGGCTTAAATATGACAACAGTTTTAGTTTTCATGCCTACTCTACTATTGTAAATTTAAAAAATTCCTGACAGTAAGCTGGCTGATAAGTACTTCCTCCGTTCCAAAATATAAAATGTTTCAGAAAAAGGCTAAAACATCTTATATTTTGGAACGAAGGGAGTCATTGTCAACTATCTCTAGTATGCTTTTGACTGTTAATAGATCATTTGGGCCTCAGGCTGCGTGTAATGCTCTCCAGGCTTGGTCATGTTTTGGGATGTAAATAACAGCTGAAAATCTGGGCTATTGCTATCTGAGGGTTCATGTAGTTATTGTTGAGTATGGCTGGACATTTGTCTTATAATACTATGTCACCTGTAGTTCTGTACTCCTATTTTTGGCTGTTGATAGAGGATTGTCGTGAGATGGCAACCATATGGTTAGTGGAGATTACAGTTGATCCTCTAGAATTAGTATCTGTCCTTCTGCCTGTATGGTTACTTCTAAACATGTTCCATATGGCACAAATCACTTCTTGCATGAACTTTGTGAATTGTATTGGAAATCTTTCATTAATTTAAAATGTTAACAATACTATTATCTACTTGTGTTGTCTATACAACTAGATTGCTAGAGTACTGTACAATTGGTGATCTTTCAGTATAACTAGTGGATAGTCAAGCAAAGAATGTTTATATGTGCGTTTGTAGCTTTGAAATTTTGAGCCCCATTGAGGGAACATGACTGATTTATTACCAGCACATTACTAGCTTCTTACTCCACATATCAATCAATACGGGTTTCGACATGTCACGTGATGGCAGTGCTTTATGTTTCTGGGCTTCAATCTGTGATGTTATCATATTATTATCAGCTGAAGTGAGCTAGGTTGAGCAATTTATTTCTTCGCATGTTCAATAAACTAAAGCTTTTCGGAGCTGCAGTTCCAAGTAAAATAAATCTGGTTGACCTTTTTGGCTTGTAAGCTGAAGTTTCAATAAGCTAGCGAGCTTATTGGAGAAACCCAATCCAGGCTTTGTGATCTTGGTAAACAACATTGCCTCTTGAACATATGTGTAATGACGGTGGACTTTAGTAATGACAAAATTTTCTCCTTCATATTATTCTAGGATACCATGTGTTTTGGCAGCCAAACTTCTATAAATATGAAGGAAGATCTGATAGATAATCCTATGTGAAGGATGTTGCCATAATGTTAGCATGTGACCTGTCCAATTATTGCTTTATGCAGAAGTGAACAACAATGTAAACTGGGCACTACACCACCTATATCAACATGAGTTGGACAGGGCACCATCTTTAAGCAGAACTTATGCAGAACATTTGTTTTGCAATCTTGTCTCACACTGCACCAACCGAACAATCTGGCTTGGTCAGATCTGACTTGCTCGCAAGCAGTTGTTAGCCACAGTTGAGTCGACGCGGTTGACCTGCTGACGACCTCCGCTCATCTGATACGGCTTGCATCTCCACGCCTGTAGCGCACGCTTTGAAGCCATCCAGCTATATTTAGTGATTAATTAGAACCCCTAAATCCCTGTGCCCATCTAGTCCACAGGAATAACCCTGGTCCAATTGTCTACTGGAAACAAGAGCTACGTTGAGGCTAATGGGCTGCTCTTTTAGCATGTCAAGAAGTGGGTCTGAGCTGTATCGAAGCAGGTCTGATCGGATAAGGAGTTTAGGCTGGTGCAGAGTGAAAGTTCATTCTAATAAACATGGTGTTATTTTTAAAGATTGCTTAGATTTGGTGCTGTGTGCACTTGACATCAGTAAAGGTGGTGACTGCAATTTGCTTACAATATGTTTTCTGCTAATTTTTGCTTTAAGCACCCATAGATCCACATCACCAAGGAGTGATTTTATAAAGAAGCTTGTGTGACTGGCTATGTGGTGGATGCTAGTAAGATGGATGCAGCTGGCCGGACGGCAAGAAGACCATGATGTTCGTATTGGAGCAGGAGACGGCAAAAGTCCTTTAGGACAGTATAGGATTAGGAAAGAAGAGTCCAATTGTATTAGGAAAGGTTTAGATCTAATCGTATTAGGAGAGGTCAAGGGCCTGAACATCCATTATATAAGGATGGCATGTATCCACGTTTGAGACAAGCAAGAACAATCAATCTAATCTCCCCCTAGCAATTCTCTCTACTCAACTTATGTCTACCCAAACCCTAGCAGCCACACCGTCTGGCTATCTTCAGCACGGTAGTTATCCCGTTGTGGATCTAAGTCCACAACATTTGGTATTAGAGCCAACCACCATGGCTTTCGATTCCGACTCTTTCATGAAAGATTTCAAGGCCTCCCTTCAAACCATCTTTGACGAATTCAAGACGCGTATGCTAGAGATTGTCGTGGAGAAAGAAAGCAGGATGACAGAAGCTTCTGTGGCACAAGAAGCGGCAGAGGCGCTTGAAGAAGAAGCGCCAGAGGAAGAAGCAGTAGCAACGCAGATGCAGATCAGCACTGTGGTGACAGTGGGCGCAACCAAGGGAATCATGGCTGAGCAACCAGGCGCAGGAGCGCAACTAGTGGCGGTGGTACTACAACCAGGGGTAATAATAACAGAGGCACAAATAGAAGTACTAGTGGCAGCAACCCTAATAGGAGAACTGCCTACTTCGTCAGATCCAGCAGCGGCAACACAACCTAAAGCAGCACCTGTGGGGGCATCGGGTACAGTGGAGATGACGCTTGATGTGCCAAGACATGGAGCCGTGGGGGCAACAAGACCATGGTTGCCAGCCTGGAGTTTGAGGACAAGCTGCTTGTCCGGGAGGAGCTGGAATCACAGTATCACATCGATATGGGGATATGGAGGACTTCAACCCTGGCCGCCACCCTGCAGCTTGAGTACAAGCTGCTTGTCCGGGAGGGGTGTAGTGTTGTGGATGCTAGTAAGATGGATGCAGCTGGCCGGACGGCAAGAAGACCAGGATGTTCGTATTGGAGCAAGAGACAGCAAAAGTCCTTTAGGACAGTATAGGATTAGGAAAGAAGAGTCCAATTGTATTAGGAAAGGTCTAGATCTAATCGTATTAGGAGAGGTCAAGGGCCTGAACATCCATTATATAAGGATGGCATGTATCCACGTTTGAGACAAGCAAGAACAATCAATCTAATCTCCCCCTAGCAATTCTCTCTACTCAACCTATGTCTACCCAAACCCTAGCAGCCACGCCGTCTGGCTATCTTCAGCACGGTAGTTATCCCGTTGTGGATCTAAGTCCACAACAGGCTATAAAACCATATATACTGAAATGGCAGACATACAATTGCTCTATCAATGTGTTAATTAGTTTGCAATGTTTTGTCGTGTGATATATTCTGTTTAGCTGCTGTGTTCGTTTTGTATAGTATGATTCATTTAAGGTGTAAGATGAACTACAACAGTTTTCTTCTCCTAGGATACCACTTTTTTATAATTTCTGGATGTTATCTTTTCAGGTTAGGCTGGATCCTTCTAGGCCCCTGAGCAAAAATAAGCATTGGATTGTTGCTGAGGTTCTTCGCAGAGCTAGGATGTATGTTCCGCCACCTGCAGCAACAGCTTCTGCTGCACGTGGTGCCACAACTCAACAAACCGCTACCAGCAAGTCTTCTGCTTGAAGATCCTCTGAGGCGAACGAGCATGCGCCGTTCAAAATGTCTGTTATTTTCCCTGTGGATGCAGTATTTGGTCTGAACTCCAAATGAGTGGACGAATAATCTGGCGGCTGTTTTTTTTCTTCTGAATTTGGTTTAGTTCTGTCTCATTGAGCATGCGAACGGCTAGAGGCAAGTGAAGTTGTAATTAGCAGCATTAACAGAACCAGTGGGTTCATGTCAATGATGATACTTCTTCACTTTGGTTGCCCATCTTTTGATATTTGTAGTTTCATCCTTGTGCTTTTCAATTTTCTTGTGTTCTAAAATACATCCATGGCAGCGTATATACAGAATGCGCACTTCATCAAGGGAACCCTTTTTTTTTACAGTTAGCTGGTAGTGAAGTTGCTGAAAAATAATTAAAAAACATGGCTGCTTGTCAAAGCACCATGTCACTGAATGTACAACTGCTGGTACTGATCTGTATAAATTTATGTTGGATGCTGTATCTTGAATTTTGCCGTAGCACCGGCCTGTTTGACAGCATCTGAAATGTGTAACTAATCTTTCTTTTTTTGAGCGGGACAACGGCGGGCTTACGCCGGCCTAACCATTTTATATCATTCAAAACTGGTACAATTCTTTACAATTTTGGAGGAGCGAGAGAGACACTCGGATCAAAGGGTTCAAGGGGGATCGAAACTATTACACCATGTATTGATTAAGACAGAGGAGCGTGGCGTGGTACAGCGGTATGCCCAAAGGCGAAGATCTTCAATGTATCTACGCTGGATCGTCGTAAGGTCTTCATCAACCTGGTTGAACACAAGGGCATTTCTTCTCTTCCAAATGTTCCATGTGATTGCCGTATGAATTGTGTTTTCCTCCATGGTTTGGTGCTGGGGTCCCAGAGTTCAGCAAAACTGTCTGGAGGGGTGGTCGAAGGCAGAAGAGAGTGACAAACGTCACGAGCTCTGGGGCAGCGAGCAAGCATGTGGTCGATATCTTCGTCTTCAGTGCAGGAGGGGCACTTGGCGGACGAGGAAAGGCCATGCCTGAACCTACCTTCTGTCATTTGTTGGTAATCTCTATCTGTGAGCAGCCAGCCAAATATCTTGCACTTCAGGGGGGCGATACTATGCCAGATCTTTTTCGCTCTCTCATCTATCTGCATGTGACTGAAAGAGTTGACATAGAAGCTTTTGTTTGAAAGTTTTTTGTTAGTAAATCAGCATAATCTAGAGTCCGGCGTTTGAGGTTGAAGTTGAATGGAGAGAAGGTCAGAGGCAAGGGAATTCAATTCTGCGCTCGCCGCATGGGTGAGGCGCGGAACAAGGGAGTGTTCCAGCACAAGGAGGACCTTCTAAACAGAGATGTGCTGCTTGGTAGAGTGCGAGAAAAGAGCAGGGTAGCGTTCGCTAAGAGTGGTGTCCCCAAGCCAATTGTCGAGCCAGAACGCAGCGGAAGACCTGTCCCGATGTTGACAATGGAGATGGCTCGGAAGGAGCTTAGGCCGGCCACAATGTCTTTCCAGATAGGGGTGTCAAGAGAGTGAAAATCGCCCAGGTCTCGCGTGGCAGACCAACCATACCGGCGGTGAAACCAGCAAGCCCATGGGGCATCCGAGTTAGAGTGGATTTTTGTGGCATCCCGCTAAAACCACTACTAGAAAATCGCTGTGTTTTTGTGCATTGCATCATCATGACCACATGCTCATGTCATCATGCCACATTGCATTTGAGCATCGTCATCATCTTGCATAGTTTGTTTAAAAACTATTTTCGAAAAGCCTGGTTTTGTTTTCTAAACGCCCCGTCTTTATTCAAATTAAAACCCCGGCCTCTTCCGGATATTTTCTTTGTCTACAAAATATTTACAAAAGTCTATTTCACACAAAACAAAAATAAATAAAACTATTTCTTTTCAGACCGGGGAGACCGCCAGCCTGCCAGGCCAAAAGCCCAGCAAGCCAGCAGTCTACTACCCGGCCCAACTAGTCAACCCCCAACCCTACCCAGCCACCTACCCCTTTTTCCTCTCTCCCTCTCTCCTTTTTCAGCCGCCGCCCACCACCTGCCTTTTCCCGCCCACTCCCTGCCTCTCTTTCCGCGTAGCCCACTCCACCTGGTCGCCAGCCACCACCCCTTCACCTCACTCCCTCCACTCGCAGCGCGCCACGTCACCCCGCTGTCCCTACCTGAACCACTCCCACCGACAGCCCCGCCTCCAACCGACGCGGACACGCAGCGCGCGCGCACGTCCTGCGAGCAGCGACCGACCGTGTCCCTCCCGTCTCCTGCCTGGGCCAACCCCTCGTCGCCACCTCACACCCCACCGCCACCTGGGCACTTTCTCACACGCCTCCTCCACCTACCGCTAGCAACCGACAAGGCCCACCCCGCATCGATCCCCACGCGGACCCTGTCGCCCGTCCTTCTCGCCTCCAACCTCTCCCGCATCGAGCCGCCCTCCACCAGAGCCACCAGCCCCGCTGCCGGGCGCCCTTCTCCTTGCGCCTCCGCCTCGGCCCCACCGCCCCTCCAGCGAGCAGCAGGTGCCGTCGCTACCAGCGGGCCCGTCTCCGGTCGCCCGGCTCCGCGCTCACCAGCGGCCACCGAGTTCCGCGCCACCGGAGCCGGAGCTCCTCTTTGCCGCCCCTCCGGATCCCACGTCGGGTCGCCGTCTCCTCGGCTTCGCTCCTCGCCTGGCCGCCTTCCTCGTCGAAATCCGAACCCCGCGCGCGTCGGTCCTCTTCAACCTCGCCCCGCCACCTCGAGCCCGCTCCTCTGCGAGTCGCCGCTACCCCGTGCTTGCTCTGTGCCTCGCTGTTCTCTACAGGCAGCCGCCGCGCGCGCCCTCGGCGACCTCGCCGTCAACCGCTACCGCGTCCGGCCGCCGTCCCCATCCTGCTCTACTCTCCGCCTTTGACCTCTGCCGACGATATGGCCGACGTGCTCCTCGTCGCCCCTTCCCACCAAGCCGCCAAGCACGCCAGCGAGCCCGTGCTCTGCCGACGGGATTTAACTCACACGGGTGGTTTCTGTTCGGTGGTGTTTTGTTGCTCGAGATGAGGTGTTGACCAGTTGTTGCTCTTGTTGACTCCCGCAGTCCTCTCGGCAGGCAGTATCTTTCAGTTCATGGTAGCGCATCATCGGGGTACATCAAGATCCTCTCCGACAAACAAGTCCCGAAGCCCGAGTTCTTCACCGACAAACCAAGATGGTAACACAAGACCATCGACGCCACACCCGAGTCCGGCACCGACACCCGAGAACCTCAACAAATGACGCCAAGATCTCCAATCGGAATCCGAGAACGCCGAGACCCTGGCGCGCCAAGTTCTCCGACCCCGAGGTCCGATCCATCAGATGCGACAAGACCTCCTTCCCGATTGCGATGCCCGAGAACCCGGACCCCAAGGTCGCCGACGCAGAACGCCAAATTCTTCGTCCCGCACGCCAAGACCAACTCGATGGCGCGGACCCGACAAGATCTTCGCGATGACAAGATCGACACCGACCAGGGCGAATCCGATGAGCCTCCGACGCCAAACGAAGTCCTTCTTCCTGGAACACCAAGCTCTCCTTCCGTTGTCTGAGAACGTTTCCGTCGAGCCGAACCCCCAGATCCCGGCACCTTGAGACCGAACCTCGAACCCCCGGAACCCAAGATCTTCTGAACCCAGATGTGTGAACCTTTTCCCGAGCCCCTATTTTATAAATGCTATATATAAAACTTGTGCATATTAATCATTCATCTCGCACGCATATCATTGTTGTTTGGGGGTATTTAGGCGATTCACCTAAATTAAATATGGAGTGTTTATGCGGGGTACTTTTGTCTTATTCCGGACTCTATTTAAATTTGTGTAGCGAACCGATGCCATGTTTTGTCCTGTTAAGCCAACATTTAATTTGCAGGGTAGATAAATAACTTGAACCATTTAATTAATTGTCCGGACCCCAGTTCCGCTTAATATTGCCTAATTGCACCGCATCTGCATCATATCATAATCATGGCGAATCTTCTGCCGTAGTATTAAATATTGCATCCGGTGTTTCTGCTACTGTCTGCTTCTTCGCGGATTAGGCCGATGAGTGGATGCGAGTATCGACAAGTTCTCCGGCTATGAATCTTTGGCAGTGTTTCCCAGGCGAGCATCTCTCCCCCCTTCTACCTATTTTGCATTTTTAGTCTTTATTTCCTCCTGTTGATCTATTGCTATCCGTGTCGCGATGCTTTACTTTCCATGCACCAGCTATATCCCGTGCAACCTCTATATTGCCATGGACACCTCCTAATACCCGTTGTTTGGTAGATAGCTGGCCTTGCGAGTCGTAGTTGCTTGCTCGGGTGCGATCTCGTGTTGTCAAGTACCACAGTTGTTGGAATGCTGGAAGATGTTTATGGTGGAGATGATCATGACTTTAAACACAACTATTTAAATTGCTAGATATAACTAATGCAGAGGCATCGGTGGGCAATAGATGTTATTTGGTTCTTCCATGCTCACTTGTGTCCCATAGGACCCCGAGTACTTGATACCTGTTCCTTGACTATTCGCACTATCCACATCCGGGAGGCCTTATGGACCCCCCTGAGCCAGAGCTTGATTCATTTCTATTTCTTGGGGCCACAAAGTAGTTTGGGGCTTTATTACTATCCTGTACCTATGCCATGCTTTACTGCTTTATTTAAAATTGTGCGTGGAGCACATGTACTGTTTAGGGATTGCGGAGTGTTTTCACGGTATCGACAAGCCCAGTCACACTTTCGGGTTCCCACTCGTTTACAGCCATTGGCGCAAACCTTGGGTCCGTCTCGGAGTCGGCCAACTTCGTTGCGGGTAGCTTAATGGGGTGACCCCTTGCAATATTTATGAATCCTGTGATTGCTTTGTCGTGAAAGCCTCGTTAGGTTTTGAGTTGGTTTTTCCGAGGTTGATCGAGTGTGTGTTGCTATTTGTGCACCCCTACAGGGTAAAACTTTCTGAAAGCCGTGTCCGCGGTTATGGACGACTTGGAGCACAGTATCTCGATCATAGACAAGCATAACTAAAGTAGTGCTATAAATTTGACTTAATATATGACTAGTAATTCAAATTCACTACAATGGAATGGATAATAAAAATGCCAACAACTGGCGGACCTGTGGTGATCTGTGTCATACTATACCTGCCTAGTAAGTATTGTAACTCCAATGGAATGTGATAAAAGTGCCAACAACTGCTGGGTTTTGGGATTCCTCAGGACAAGTATATCTGACTAGTAAATATTCCAACTAACACGGATTGGTTAATTAAAACTTCCCACTACTTATGCTCCAGGATGACTCATGCTATCTATATCTGATTAGTAAGTGCTGCAACTATAACGGAATGAATAAAACTGCCAACCATGTGAGTTCCTCGGTTTGACTTCCTCGTTTGGTCTCGAGGGGGAAATGCCAGGATGGGTATGTTTGGTGTTAGCATCAGGTTGGATCCGAATAAGTCTTTCTTACCCCTCTCTAATAGCCGACAGATGTATCGAGTCTCTATAGGTTGTTTAGTGCATGCTGCGCTGCCGCTTCAGTCCACCATACCTATGTAGGCGAGAGCCGCCGAATTCTAGCCTCGCCGTGTACTGGCCTCAGTAGTGACGCTCCTCTTTTCCCTTTGCCTGTTGTCGGCACCCCTTTTGTTTTAGCAGGTTTGAGATCGACGTCGTTAGCAGAGTTACCTTCCGTCTTGGCCTGGGCAGGGTTATGGATGCCATTGGTTATTCTTCAGGGCTCTTAGCCCCATTTGCATCTTGTCCATACTCGGACGCTGTAGCGATTTCAAGGTGATTTGGATCTTTGTACTGTATATCGGTATTCTTGACTCATGGAGTTGTGTTGTATATATATCTGTTCTGTGGGTCCCATCGAGGACTGTTGTGTAATGGTATTACTTTGTTTTCCACCCGCATGAAAGTGCCTGTGGGCGTCCTTGAATCGTTTCTATGTGGGTTTGGCGGAAAGGGCTAAAACTTGCATAGGTCCGATTCGAGGGTGTTACAGAGTGGTATCAGAGCTCAGCAGTTGCAATACCCCACTGGTCCATCCTGTAGGATAACCTAGCTAATGGTCGAAGTAGAGTGTCAAAACTATTTTGCAAAATCGGTTGGATAGATCTGATTAGGTCTGCTTTTACTCCTTACCCCTCTGCTACTCTCCTCTTACCTCTGCATGTTTAAATCTGCTCTCTTACCTTTCTTCAAGTCCAGGATTTCTCGTGTTTGGGTTTCGTCGTACCTTCAGGGTTTTCGCTTCCTCTTTTGGCAACGGTGTTTCTACCTCTGGACTTCATGCTATCCGAATGATCCTTTATCTGTGGTACCATTCGTTGTTCCTTGTTTGTGCCTTCCGGTGTTTTCCGGCGCGATGACTTCATCTACGCCAGATTCGATGAAGAGCCTGCATCATTCCTTTGTTCTCCGAACATCGCTTGTAAAGAACTTCAGTCTGAATTCCGAGAGTTGGTTGCACGATTCTTTTGTTCATGTACCGAGTAATGCTTTGAGTGCGGGATGGAGTAGCTACCATACCACTACTCTTATCATTCGCTTTTGTACATTGAATGGGGCATCAATGCGATTTACTCCTTCCATGAAAGTTAAAGGTGGCCTTATCTTTTGAGACCTTTATCTTCGTCTTTATTTCTCCGGAGTGTTCTCTCAACGAACGCGAGCAACAACCCCTGCTGGTGGTGTCACCGATTCAAGACGAAGAAGGAACCTTTGTTAGTGGTGTCGCGAGGAACGACACGAAGCGAGAAGATTCAGATCGCTGACCTTCTTCCCGGTACCATGAGGCGGATCTCGTGGACGAGATCCCTTGTTAGTGGTGTCGAATTGTGGCATCCCGCTAAAACCACTACTAGAAAATCGCTGTGTTTTTGTGCATTGCATCATCATGACCGCATGCTCATGTCATCATGCCACATTGCATTTGAGCATCGCCATCATCTTGCATGGTTTGTTTAAAAACTATTTTCGAAAAGCCTGGTTTTATTTTCTAAACGCCCCATCTTTATTCAAATTAAAACCCCGGCCTCTTCCGGATATTTTCTTTGTCTACAAAATATTTACAAAAGTCTATTTTAGCCAAAACAAAAATAAATAAAACTATTTCTTTTCGGACCGGGGAGACCGCCAGCCTGCCAGGCCAAAAGCCCAGCAAGCCAGCAGTCTACTACCCGGCCCAACTAGTCAACCCCCAACCCTACCCAGCCACCTACCCCTTTTTCCTCTCTCCCTCTCTCCTTTTTCAGCCGCCGCCCACCACCTGCCTTTTCCCGCCCACTCCCTGCCTCTCTTTCCGCGTAGCCCACTCCACCTGGTCGCCAGCCACCACCCCTTCACCTCACTCCCTCCACTCGCAGCGCGCCACGTCACCCCGCTGTCCCTACCTGAACCACTCCCACCGACAGCCCCGCCTCCAACCGACGCGGACACGCAGCGCGCGCGCACGTCCTGCGAGCAGCGACCGACCGCGTCCCTCCCGTCTCCTGCCTGGGCCAACCCCTCGTCGCCACCTCACACCCCACCGCCACCTGGGCACTTTCTCACACGCCTCCTCCCACCTACCGCTAGCAACCGACACGGCCCACCCCGCATCGATCCCCACGCGGACCCGGTCGCCCGTCCTTCTCGCCTCCAACCTCTCCCGCATCGAGCCGCCCTCCACCAGAGCCACCAGCCCCGCCGCCGGGCGCCCTTCTCCTCGTACCTCCGCCTTGGCCCCACCGCCCTCCAAGGAGCAGCAAGTGCCGTCGCTGCCAGCGGGCCCGTTTCTGGTCGCCCCGCTCCGCGCTCACAAGCGGCCACCGAGTTCTGCGCTGCTGGAGCCGGAGCTCCTCTTTGCCGCCGCTCCGGATCCCGCGCCGGGCCGCCATCTCCTCGGCTTCGCTCCTCGCCTGGCCGCCTTCCTCGTCGAAATCCGAACCCCGCGCGCGTCGGTCCTCTTCAACCTCGCCCCGCCACCTCGAGCCCACTCCTCTGCGAGTCGCCGCTACCCCGTGCTTGCTCTGTGCCTCGCTGTTCTCTGCAGGCAGCCGCCACACGCGCCCTCGGCGACCTCGCCGTCAACCGCTACCGCATCCGGCCGCCGTCCCCATCCTGCTCTACTCGCCGCCTTTGACCTCTGCCGATGATATGGCCGCCGTGCTCCTCGTTACTCGTTCCCACCGAGCCACCAAGCACGCCAGCGAGCCCGTGCTCTGCCGATGGGATTTAACTCACACGGGTAGTTTCTGTTCGGTGGTGTTTTGTTGCTCGAGATGTGGTGTTGACCAGTTGTTGCTCCTGTTGACTCCCGTAGTCCTCTCGGCAGGCAGTATCTTTCAGTTCATGGTAGCGCATCATCGGGGTACATCAAGATCCTCTCCGACAAACAAGTCCCGAAGCCCGAGTTCTTCACCGACAAACCAAGATGGTACCACAAGACCATCGACGCCACACCCGAGTCCGGCACCGACACCCGAGAACCTCAACAAATGACGCCAAGATCTCCAATCGGAATCCAAGAACGCCGAGACCCTGGTGCGCCAAGTTCTCCGACCCCGAGGTCCGATCCATCGGATGCGACAAGACTTCCTTCCCGATTGTGATGCCCGAGAACCTGGACCCCAAGGTCGCCGACGCAGAACGCCAAGTTCTTCATCCCGCACGCCAAGACCGACTCGATGGCGCGGACCCGACAAGATCTTTGCGACGACAAGATCGACACCGACCAGGGAGAATCCGATGAGCCCCCGACGTCAAACCAAGTCCTTCTTCCCGGAACGCCAAGCTCTCCTTCCGTTGTACGAGAACGTTTCTGTCGAGCCGAACCCCCAGATCCCGGCACCCTGAGACCGAACCCCGAACCCCCGGAACCCAAGATCTTCCGAACCCAGATGTGTGAACCTTTTCCCGAGCCCCTATTTTATAAATGCTATATATAAAACTATTAATCATTCATCTCGCACGCATATCATTGTTGTTTGGGGGTATTTAGGCGATTCACCTAAATTAAATATGGAGTGTTTATGCGGGGTGCTTTTGTCTTATTCCGGACTCTATTTAATTTGTGTAGCGAACCGATGCCATGTTTTGTCCTGTTAAGCCAACATTTAATTTGCAGGGTAGATAAATAACTTGAACCGTTTAATTAATTGTCCGGACCCCGGTTCCGCTTAATATTGCCTAATTGCACCGCATCTGCATCATATCATAATCATGCCGGATCTTCTGCCGTAGTATTAAATATTGCATCCGGTGTTTCTGCTAGTGGTTGCTTCTTCGCGGATTAGGCCGATGAGTGGATGCGAGTATCGACAAGTTCTCCGGCTATGAATCTTCGGCAGTGTTTCCCAGGCGAGCATCTCTCCCCCCTTCTACCTATTTTGCATTTTTAGTGTTTATTTCCTCTTGTTGATCTATTGCTATCTGTGTCGCGATGCTTTAGTTTCCATGCACCAGCTATATCCCGTGCAACCTCTATATTGCCATGGACACCTCTTAATACCCGTTGTTTGGTAAATAGCTGGCCTTGCGAGTCGTAGTTTCTTGCTCGGGGTGCGATCTCGTGTTGTCAAGTACCATAGTTGTTGGAATGTTGGAAGATGTTTATGGTGGAGATGATCATGACTTTAAACACAACTATTTAAATTTCTAGATATAACTAATGCAGAGGCATCAGTGGGCAATAGATGTTATTTGGTTCTTCCACGCTCACTTGTGTCCCGTAGGACCCTGAGTACTTGATACCTGTTCCTTGACTATTCGCACTATCCACATCCGGGAGGCCTTATGGACCCCCCCTGAGCCAGAGCTTGATTCATTTCTATTTCTTGGGACCACAAAGTAGTTTGGGGCTTTATTACTATCATGTACCTATGCCATGCTTTACTGCTTTATTTAAGATTGTGCGTGGAGCACCTGTACTGTTTAGGGATTGCGGAGTGTTTTCGCGGTATCGACAAGCCCAGTCACACTTTCGGGTTCCCAGTCGTTTACATCCATTGGTGCAAACCTTGGGTCCGTCTCGGAGTCGGCCAACTTCATTGCGGGTAGCTTAATGGGGTGCCCCCCTGAATATTTATGAATCCTGTGATTGCTTTGTCGTGAAAGCCTCGTTGGGTTTTGAGTTGGTATTTCCGAGGTTGATCGAGTGTGTGTTGCTATTTGTGCACCCCTGCAGGGTAAAACTTTCTGAAAGCCGTGTCCGCGGTTATGGACGACTTGGAGCACAGTATCTCGATCATAGACAAACATAACTAAAGTAGTGCTATAAATTTGACTTAATATATGACTAGTAATTCAGCTTCACTACAATGGAATGGATAATAAAAATGCCAACAACTGGTGGACCTATGGTGATCCGTGTCAATCTATACCTGCCTAGTAAGTATTGCAACTCCAATGGAATATGATAAAAGTGCCAACAACTGCTGGGTTTTGGGATTCCTCAGGACAAGTATATCTGACTAGTAAATGTTCCAACTAACACGGATTGGTTAATTAAAACTGCCCACTACTTATGCTCCAGGATGACTCATGCTATCTATATCTGATTAGTAAGTGCTGCAACTATAACAGAATGAATAAAACTGCCAACCGTGTGAGTTCCTCGGTTTGACTTTCTCGTTTGGTCTCAAGGGGGAAATGCCAGGATGGGTATGTTTGGTGTTAGTATCAGGTTGGATCTGAATAAGTCTTTCTTACCCCTCTCTAAGAGCCGACAGATGTATCGAGTCTCTATAGGTTGTTTAGTGCATGCTGCGCTGCCGCTTCAGTCCACCATACCTATGTAGGCGAGAGCCGCCGAATTCTAGCCTCGCCGTGTACTGGCCTCAGTACTGACGCTCCTCTTTTCACTTTGCCTGTTGTCGGCACCCCTTTTGTTTTAGCAGGTTTGAGATCGACGTCGTTAGCGGGGTTACCCTTCCGGCTTGGCCTGGGCAGGGTTATGGACGCCATTGGTTATTCTTCAGGGCTCTTAGCCCCATTTTCATCTTGTCCGTACTCGGACGCTGTAGCGATTTCAAGGTGATTTGGATCTTTGTACTGTATATCGGTATTTTTGAATCATGGAGTCGTGTTGTATATATATATGTTCTGTGGGTCCCATCGAGGACTGTTGTGTAATGGTATTACTTCATTTTCCACCCGCACGAAATTGCCTGGTGGGCGTCCTTGAATCGTTTCTATGCGGGTTTGGCGGAAAGGGCTAAAACTTGCATAGGGCCGATTCGAGGGTGTTACAATTTTTGTGAGGAACTTCGCAAGGAGTGCGGAGTTTTGGTCGGAGATGGAGAGAACCCCCAGCCCCCCGCGGTCTTTGGGGGTACAGACTTGAGTCCAAGCAACTTTGCACTGCCCTCCGGTGCACGAGTCGTCCCTAGCCCAGAGAAAAACTCTGCGGCATTTGTCGATGGCCTCAATAACTCCGACAGGTAGCATGCCCGCACTCATAGCATGAGCAAGCCTCGCCGTGAGACTGAGTTGACCAGGAGGAGGCGCCCACCGATGGGGAGAGCACGGCCACACCAACCAGATAAACGCATGTCACATTTGGACATGATCGGAATATAGTCGGAGAGGCGAAGGTTGTATATAGAGAGAGGGAGCCCAAGGTAGGTTTGGGGAAAGGAGGAGACATCACATCCAAAGGTGGCAGCCATGGAGGCGGCGACATCAGGCTCAGTTTTTATAGGAACATAAGTGCTTTTATGGAAGTTTATGGTAAGGCCGGTGGCCAGCGAGAATTCGTCCAAGAGAGTTTTGAGGTTTTGAACGTGGGCAGGGATGGCCCTGAGAATGATGAGGGTGTCATCGGCATATTGAAGAATGGGACAAGGTAGGTCGTCGACAAGGGGGTGGAGGAGGAGCCCCTGTCGCGAGGCATGAAGGAGGAGCTGTTGCAGAACGTCTACAACGATGTTGAAGAGAAAAGGGGATAGGGGGTCTCCTTGCCGCAGACCACGTCGACACTGGATCCATTTCCCCGGGATGCCATTGAGGAGGACGACCGTCTTGATAGCAAGGTTGAGCGTTTTAATCCACGACCGCCAGAGCTCAGGGAACCCTTTGGCAAGAAGGATTTTGTCTAAGGCTTCCCAACTGATGGAGTCAAAGGCTTTTCGGAATTCAAGTTTGAAGACCGCGGCGGGGGTAGAGCGCCTGTGGCAGGTTTGAACAATATCTGCGGCATAAACAAAGTTTTCCGCAATAGAACGACCAGAAATAAAGCCAGTTTGGTCTGGGTGGATAAGGAAGGGGATAAGGGCCCAAAGGCGAATAGTGAGGCATTTGGTATGAACATTTAGACAACAATTTTGTAGGGAGATATGTCGAAAGTTTTCACCGCGATTTGCCCCGATCTTTTTTGGAAGGAGAACAATGTAGGATTGGTTGATAGGGCGCAAGTCAGTAGTAAGGGAGTGAAAGTTGTTGAGCGACTTCATGAGGTGATTTTTGACAAGTTCCCAATTCCATTTGTAGAAGGCAGGGCCAAAGCCATCCGGCCCGGGGCTGGAGTTTTCATCCATAGAAAACACCGCCGCTTTGAGCTCGTCCATAGTGAAAGGCCTGGTGAGCGATTCAGCTTGGGAAGGAGTGAGGAAGGTGGAGGAAAGCATAGTGTGGAGGTCAAGGCCATCAGAGGAGGCGAAAGGTTGTCCAAGGAGATTTTTAAAGAAATTATGGAGAATGGAGGCTTTTGCCTCGTGAGAGAAAATTGTGTTCCCATCGTCATCATCAAGGGTTTTTATCTGGTTTTTTCTAAGACGCCCGGAGGCACAGAGGTGGAAGTATTTGGAGTTGTCGTCGCCAAGGACACAATGTTTAATTTTTGCCCGCTGGCGCCAGTAGGTAGCTTTTTCATTATTCATCCTACTGAGATTAATTTTTGCAAGGGAACGGAACCTGGATTCAAGGTGAGAGAGAGTGCGAATCTCCTCCAGGCGATCCAGAAGGGAGATGACCGTGCGTCAGTTTGCCAGGTAAATAGAAGGGAGGCGGCGATACCGAGCCCAGGTTTTGGCAGCCGATCTAATGCGTTTTTGTTTCAGACACAGTTTACTAACACATGATAAATGGTCGTGCTGTGGGCCGATGCTTTGCCAGTTCTGAGACAAGAGGCAGTAAGGTAGAGTGAGATAGCCAAGAATTTTCCATACGAAAGATGGTGCTGCGGGGCGCCTTGGACAAAGCTTCTAGGTAGAGGGGAACATGATCCGATGTTGGCCGGGCAGCAGAGGTGAGGGTGGAGTTTGGAAGAGTGGTGCTCCAATTTGTATTGACCAACATGCGGTCCAGACGAGCTAAGATCCGAGGGTCTTACTAATTAGACCAGGTAAACTGTCTATCAAGCAAGGGGAGCTCGATCAAGGTGGTGGTAACTAATCATTTCCTCATAAGAGATCTCCGAGATATGAAATCAATCTTCATATATGCTGTATTATTATTTATTCATCCACGATAAATGTACACATATGCCACCTTATTCATCGTTCAGTTCACCACCTACACACTTATTTATAGGGTACAATGCCTGGAGGTGATCCAAACACATGCTACTGAACATCAGAGCGTACCGCTCTGTTGTGTTTACATATCATAGCAAATCGGTACTGTCGCATGAACCCGTGCAGCGAGCGAGCGAGCTCACTTGCCATGCCCACCGCCAGCGTAGGAGCCAGCCCGGGACCCTGCGTACGAGCCAGCCTCGGACCCTCCATGCGGACCAGCGCCGGACCCAGCGTAGGAGCCAGCTTCAGAACCGGCGTACGAGCCAGCACCGGATCCTCCGTTCCCAGCGTTGGAGCCTGCGTATGAGCCGGCCCTGGAGCCCGCGTACGACCCTCCGCCGCCTGACCCTGCGTTGGAGCCGCACCTGACTCTGCGTGGGAACCTGCACTTGATCCTGCCGACGATGAGCCGGAACCTGACCCCGAGCCTGAGTAAGACCCGGATCCTGACCCAGAACCTGAGTAAGACCCGGACCCTGATCCGGAGCCAGAGCCAGCACCAGAACCACCACCACCAATGCCGACACCGATCCCTGAGCCGATTCCCACGCCGCCACCGGTGCCAACTCCCAAGCCACCGCCGGTGCCAACTCCGAGGCCGCCACCCCCGCCGAGGTTAAGGCCTAGGCCTAGGTCCTTCCGGGCAGCGCGACCTTCGACCGCAAGAACAGACGCAGCCAGCACGGCAGCGCCAAACACGACGGCCTTCATGAAACAAGCCATCGCGCGCATGTTGCAGTTACCCCACGTGCGATGCGACGGTGCAAGCCGCTACAAAACCGAACTGCCGAACACGCTAAGCTATAAGCTAGGCCTAGCTAGTGCACTTCTTGATTGTCCTCCAACACTCTGGGGTGGTCGATCGATGCAAAGATGACGGGACGCCGCAGCCGTATTTATAGGATCCACGGGCGTGACACGATAGCGCGGCGCGTTAGTGGGGTTTGGACCGGTGGCGCGGACCTGTGGCTGCGGCCGGCTGGGCGAGCCCGTGCGTGCGCCGGTGCGCGCTCTGGCTAGCGAAGTGGATGGAGCAATTCTACCGCGCAGTTCGAGCAGGAGGTGGTGCCGCTCGACACGTACGTCCGCGCGCCGGGGTCGTTTAATTAGCTGGCTCTACACGGATATGCGCGGTGGTCGTGCCTCGTAGAACGCACGAAGGCGACATATGTTCGCAGCATGTAGCTTCTGATGAGGCGATCTCCGGCGTTCGTTTTCGGTGTTCCTTCTGGCTGTGCACGAAGGTTTGACCGGCGAGTGCTTGGATGGTTCGAGAAAGGCGATCCAGTTATTAACCGTGTTTATCTCTTGACTTATCTTACTCACTATGATCGCCTAGCAATTCAGCTAGTGGCTAGTACGCCGGACTGATTGCAGTGTGGTTGGTCACGAGCTAGTGCTCATCACTTTCTCTTGTCTACTCTCAAATGCATTTTGAGTTCGGATAAACGCAAACCATCCGACCTTCGTGAAGCACGCGAATGTTTTCTGTTTTACTTTGTTAGTAGAGCGAAGCACGCGAATGAGCAAGGCTCTCACGAGTCTTCAAATCTCAGCCCACGCGCATGGCCTGGAGGAGTTCTTTGTTCCGACCCATCAACGTGGAGCCCCGGACGATCGCTAGCTTCCATCGTCCGGATCGCTAACCGCACAAGTGACACACAGGCCCACATCACTAGTAGAAATAGCTTTTGTCCTGGTTTGTAAGGGGCTTTAGTCCCGGTTGCTCAGCCAGGATAGGGCAATTGGGACTAAAGCCCCAAACCTTTAGTCCCGGTTGGGCTACGAACCGGGACAACCAGGACGGTCTACGTGGCCGCTGGCTGTCGCTAGGGGAGGGGCATTTGTCCCGCTTCGTAATACGAACCGGGATCTATGCGTCTCTGCCGCAGCAGCGTTTTGGACACTTTTTGTGCCACGGCAGAGATTTTTTTGTATATTTTTCATTTATTTTGTTTCCCCTCTATCTATTTCCTTTTTGTGTTTTGGGCAGCATTTATTTTGTGACACTTACCCCAACACTATGTTGTAAGGAATGCTCGTCCTCATATATAGTAGATGGTGCAAGGTTGATGTTACCGAAAGTGGATTCGCATGGAGGCATGGTGCGGATTTGAGCATTCCTCACAACATAGTGCTAGGGTAAGTGTTATCTACCTTAAGGGAACCATTATATTACAAAAATCTCTCATTTATATTACACAGCAAGTATCGAATATATTACATTCATGCATATATACAATATAAGTCTTTTATGATCCCTATTACATTATCATCATCTGCCGATAGTATTCTCCTTTTGGATCTAGGACCTCTGTATCTAAGAATCCCGCAATTTCCTCTTGGATTGTTTATATGCGATCCTTTGGTAGTAGATTGTCCCGCAACCGTTCGATCTAATTTAAAAGAATGAGTCAACATATATGAATGAAAGTAAACACAATTGATGATAATAAAAAAAATTTCTGAATATTGTTTACGTACATGAAGTTGTTCTAAGTTTCTACCCTTCTCACAGGTCGTCTGACGAATGAACTCGCAGACATAGTATCCACATAAGTTATTTCCGTCTGGCTGCCTCCGACATTTTACGAGAACAAAGTTCAATCAAAATAATAATAACTAAGCATGATAATGGTATCGAAACTAGAATCAAAGAGATGCGCGGATCTAGCTAGTAGTACTTATATTTAGTAGTTTAAATGTAAGGTTCTCTTTCCAGGCACCCTTAACCTTGTTGGTGAACCGTTTCCAAGCGCTGCCCGGCAAAGAAAAATGAATGAAATGAGTTATTAATTACTTGATATAAGTAAATGAACGAAAGTTGCCGATATAGTGTCATAATGACTAAAATTACCGCTGAAGCATATCCTGCATTGGGGCCCACTTCTCAAGGGGTTTACGTTTAGAGTCCATGACTTGTACTACTCCATTGTCAGGTTAAATGATTAGCATAATATAATGGAAGATGCACATGCATAATTCATCAATTATACACTTAACATCGAGTAAGCGAAATAGAATATGTACAAGACAATAACACTCACTCGAAGTTGTAAGGTAATAATATTTTCCTTTTGGTTTCTTGAAACCTTAGAGCCATTACGATTTTATCCTCTATGTCCTTGGGATTAAGTTTCACAGTAATTTCATGAACCCAATATGGGTCAATGAACCCAATATGGGTCAATGAACCCAATGTCATAGATCTGTCCTCTTCTACATCCGAGAATCTCCAGTCTGCATAATATAGTGAGTATGATTATACATGCGATATAAAACGAGGTGAGATAACTAGAGACTTAATTATTAGAGAAATAATACTTACAGACAGTAGGCACTGACGATAGATTTGTCGAGGACGTCTTGATTGAAAAATTGATGTAGTTCAGGAAATTCAATCAGTAGCTGGGCATCTCCATATCCGTAATGCTCGTTTCGAACTCCGATCACTATCCAGTTTGCCCCTTCCTTTGTGGCTTTAATGTACCAATTATGCAATCTTCGCATTTTTGTTGGTAGATACTTGACGTTGTCAGGTCTGACGAGAGGTTTCCCGTACTCGTATTTGTATGATTCCTCAGCCACGGGGAAATCTAACTGGTCTAAGTACTGAGCAATAGTCATACCTTGAGCAACGGATGCTTCTCCATACGGTGCACCCATTTCTAGATCATACTGCTCGTTCGCAGCTTTGCTCGACTCCACCATGGTATCAGAAATCACTTTGAGCGGGGGGCATTCCTTGTTTTTCTGTAAACCGAGCTGGGGAACTGAATTCCCGCTTGCACTAGTGCTCTTCGACCGCACCATTGACTGATGTGACTTCACAATAGAGTGGTCATAGTCTTATGACAGCCTTGGCTCGGGTTGATGAAGGGTCTTCAACATTTTTTGCACTTTGGCTTTTTCTTCTTTAGTGTTAGGGAACTGTGGCTCTTTCGTCCGCTTGAGGCTATCAAACCACTATTGCGTTTGGGCCTTTGCGATCACCACATTCTCCTCTTCAGTATAGTCGTAAGCTCTCTTGGGAGCAACCTTTGGTAGTTTTGGGAGGGGCTCTAGTTGACGCTTCGGTGATCGGTTACTCTTTCGCTTTTGGCCCTGACCCTTTTGTAATTTTGGGAGGGGCTGAGACAGCTGATGCGGCGGTGAAGACAGGCGTGCTGGAGACGGCTCATGCGGCGGCGAAGACGGGCGTGCTGGAGACGGCTGACGCGGTGGCAGAGACGGCGCCTGTCGCGGCGACGGCAAAGACGGATGATGCGCTGGATACGGGTGAGGCTACGATGAAGATGGAGTTATGCTCTGAGGAGTGGATGGCCTTGGCATGCGATTTGAAAGCACGGTGTGTTCCTTTCGCCATAGAATGATCATGTTTTTTGCTTCTCCCAGCTTAGTAACATCCCCTTCACCTGTAGGATAGTCAATCTTGAGCTGCGCTAATCCGTCCATAACTTCATCCACCCCAGCAATAGCGTAGCCATGTGGAACCAGACAACAATGGTAAGTTGGTACCGGTCCAACTAATGGTAAGGCATAGCCGACCACCACCTTCATGGTTATGTTGAAAACTTTCACATGAAGCTCACAATGTGTCATCTCCATGATATCATCCACTAGGTAGCGAAGAGGAGCCATCGCCGGTGCATCATCAACATCATCTCCGGGGAGCTCCGTGGAAGCCACGCTGCTTTTTCGATTAGTGGATGGGCCGGTAGCATGGAAGGCATCTTCTTCTACCATGTGCCCCTGAGATGGGCCGGTAGCTTGCTAGCTAAGTTTTTCAAGTTGATTCTGATGCTGCTTTAATTGTTGTTCTGTTTCGCGCGTCCGGTCTTTCTGCTTCATTACTTCAAGTTCCTCCCTTTCCTTTCTCCTTTGACGGCTTCTATTGGGATATTTCTTCCTATGGTCGGCAAAACCAAAGTTCCATGGTTTGGAACCTTCTGTGCCTCGTGTTCATCCCTCGTGTTCCTTGTTTCCAAGGGCTAGTGCGAGCTCGTCATTCTCTCTATCGGGAATGAACTCCCCATCTTCAACAACCTTTACTGCATTTCTAATGTCTTCGATGGGTATGTGAGTTTCTTTATGTCTTATGTTATATATGCACTTCCCTTCTGAGTCCAACGTGCCCCCGTGCCCGTGAAACCAATTCCTTACCCATTCGATCCAATTGTATGGATCTGGGGTGATCCCTTTAGCCATCAGGTCGGACTCGAGTTTCTCCCACTTAGGCTTGCTAGCCTTGTATCCACCTTGCCCCATAGTATGGTGATACTGTTTTTAGCAGTATTTTGCTTATTCGTTTCAGACCTTTTCTTAGCTGGCGTCGATGTCTTATACGCCACAAAATCAGCCCAGTAGTCTTTTATCATCTCATACGCTCCAGTAGTAAAATCTGGAGTCTTCTCTTTCACGACAAAGTAAAGGTGCAATCTTTTCTTCCAGTTGTTGAATTGCTGGGCCATCTTCTTAAGAGCGTACTCCTTGACGGCCTGCTCCATGTGTTTCTGTAGTTCCTCCTGAGTTGAAATCTCCTCATCTGGAGCGTAGTCATCTGGATACACCTCTAACGTCGGTAGGGTGAAATTAACCATAAGCTTTTTCCAAAGAGTGTCTTTGACTAAGTCACTGACATATAGAGCCTCTGGATCCTTGACGACCTATTCCATTCTCTGACGGTGATCGGGACGTAGTCCCTAACAATAACTCCGCATCCTTATAAATTTATTTGCAGCATCAACGGGAGCCTTCGGTTCGCCGTCTAGAGCGATTTCTTCGATCCTGTACCTTTCATGGTCTCCCAACTTTTTGGCTGGGCCTCGTTTATTCTTTGCAGAAGATTTGCTCGATCCGGAGGGCTAAAAGAAGAAAGAGTGTTAATATATATGTATATATACAACAAAGGCTTAATTAATTAATATATATATGTACCTCTCCAGCTTCTCTCTCGACGGCTTCTCCGTCGTCGGCTTCTCCCTCACCGGAGCCGTCTGTCGGTCAAAACGCAGATCTCCCTCACCGGAGTTGTTCAGATATAGCGAGGTGACATCATTATCGATATGTCCTCCCTCGTTGATCGCCATTTCCTTTTCTTCGTCTCTGGGTTCCATATTTCTGCAAAAGGGCAAAAGCGGATGAGTCGAACAGCCAAGCGAGGAGGTTAGGTAGGCGTGGTTTGACGGGCTAGGGATGTAAGGGTGTGTTTGGTTTGTGCCCAAGATTGTCCCACCAAATATTTGGCTAGCCAAAATTTTGGTTGAGCCTTTGCTTGCCAACAAGTTGGCCAACATTGGCTAAAAAATTGAACTAGAGTTGGTAGTGGAGCATTGGCATGCCAAAAATTTGGCAACAATCTAAACAAGAGCCAACTTTTGGTTGTGACCAAAATATTGGTAGGGTACACTTTGGCCACAATCCAAACACACCCTAAACCATAATTCAAAGAAACCCTAATATATGGCGCGCGTTGTCCCGCCCGTCTATCGTCCCTATATGGCGCGCGTTGCCGCGCCCGTCCATCTTCCATATATGGCGCGCGTTGTCGCGCCCGTCCCTAACCTCAAACGTCGGCATGATCGTGTAACTCCAATGTGCTCATGAGCAATAACGACCATGTACAAACTCATTTAAACATAGAAAACATTTCAGGAGTAAATAATAATGCAACATAATCCCGTCTTGGAGCTGACCGACGCTAGGAAGAAGTGTCGTCACGAGCCTTCGTTTCTAACTCTACATCATCGTCGCGAGCCACTACCATGACCACTATACTAATACTACCACTACCAATACCACTATACTACTACTAATACTAATAATAATAATACTCTACAACTACCACTATACTACTACTACTACTTATTACTACTACTACAAATATTAATAATACTATAGTACTAGTAATATAATACTAATAGTAATACTCTACTACTACAAATAAATACTACTACAAATACTACTAGTAATACTACTACAAATACTAAAAATACATAATAATAAAGACAAATACTAAAAATACTAATAAACACATAATAATAAAGACATAAAAAGACAAAAAAAATCACGCCACCGGTTCCCTGCTCGCGCCGGACGGCTCCTCTGAGCCGCCCGCCATGGCCTTGACGTCCCTGCGAGCTCCGCGAGCACCCCGTTGCCCTTCCTCTGCGTCGGCCGCTCATTCGTCCCTCCCACTGCCCCACATCCCACACCCCCTAGCTAATTAACAACTAACCCTAGCCAATAACTAATTAACAATTAACCCTAGCTAATAACTAATTAACAACTAACCCTAAGTAATAACTAATTACCCTAAACTAATTAATAAACAGAGAGAGCTGGGGAGCGGCGGTGCACGCGTGCGGCGGCCGGAGCACGTACCTGCGCGCGAAGAGAGAGGCCAGAGCATATGTCCCGGTTGGTGGCTCCAACCAGGACGAAAGGCCAAAGCATACGTCCCGGTTGGAGCCACCAACCGAGACGTATGAGGTCCACTGTAGGGGCGCGCGCAGAGGACCTTTAGTTAGGAGCGCGCTGCACCAACCGGGACTAAAAGTCATTTTTTTTAAAGTTTTTCAAACTTTTCAGAACCTTCCCGCCTTATTTCTTATTTTTTCTTATTTCTTATTTAGGTGTTCACATTTGAAATGATTTGAATTTGAAAAAACTTTATGTCTTATAAAATAATTATTCAAACTATTAAATTTGAATTTGAAAACACTTTCCACGGGAAAAGTGTTTGAATTTTAAAACACTTTCAACATGAAAAGTGTTTGAATTTGAATAACTAATGCAGAACCATTTTCTGTTTCCTAAAATAATTATTCAAACTATTTTCCATTTAGCCATTTTTAAATAAAAATGCATTACAGAATGAAAACAGTGGATCTCTCGACAATCTTAGGTACACAAACGAACTATTCGTCCTAGCCAATGGATTTAGTCATAATCATATCTAGCCCTATAGTATGCAGCTTCAGGGTCATCTTCCGAATCATCTTCGTCGTCATCGCTATGGCATATTCCGGGGATCCTCAGCCCTTCCCAGACTTGTGTAGGGGGGAACCGGGGACCGTGAACCATGCCATATTCCGGGGATCCTCAGCCCTTCCCAGACTTGTGTAGGGGGGAACCGGGGACCGTGAACCATGACATATTCTGGGGGCACCTGCCACTCCGGCCTCGGATGCACGACGCAGGAGGGGGGGGGGATCCCGTATGACGATGCCGCTATGCCCGCGGCTTTCACCACAACCACCCTTATTATGGCTTTGCGGCGAGTGCAAGTGTGGGTACCGCAGGCAAGGATGATCTCCCTCAGCGATGTAGCGCATCACACCGGCGATAGTCCGGTTCGCCCACCAAAGGTGACGACCGGTTTCATTGTGGTTCACCGGGGGCGGGCCGTCACCCTCGTACCTAGCGAGCTCCCTTTCCCGCCGGTTAGCGAAGAAGGCATTCTAGGTGTCTTAGTTGTCGAGATCCCAATGGGATCCATCCGCTGCTCTGGCGTGAGCTCTAGGTAGAAGTGGTTCGTGATGGCCGCCCGGCGGGCGGAACCTTGAGGCACAGGAGGGACATGAACTCCTCCAACACTCAACATCCAGTCAGTGGGCAACCAGTATCTCGACGGGCATGGGTAGCTGGAGGAGCATAGCGCCTCGATCTCTTCGAGTGTGAGAATGGCCCAGTATGCGGTGTCCATTGTTGAGAGATGAAGGTGTGGATGTGTGGATAGCCATGACAAGGTCGGCCTAGATATAGAGGTAAAGGGCAGGAAAACAAAGCGGGAAGCAATAGGAAATGGCGGGAAATGTCTTTAGTCCTGGTTAGTGGCTCCAACTAGGACTAAAATACCTAGTTAAATGAAAAGGGCGGGAAAGCATAGCGGAAATCGGTGTGAAATGGCGGGAAATATTTTTAGTCCCGGTTAGTGCCTCCAACCGGTGTGAACCGGTTAGTGTCTCCAACCCTTATTGGATCTCTGAAGAAACATCACATTATGAGTCTAAAAATAATTTTTTCAAAAAATCACGAGCATTAGATCATGTACCTATAGGTCAAACCGGACCCACTTCCTACCGATTTGGTAGACATTTGTCTTTTTCTCTAGGGGTGGACGGAAAGGTTTTAAAATCCCTAGTTAGGATATTGTTCATGTAAGATGGTCTAGTATTTTTGAAAAATGGGGTGATACCATTTTTTATTTAACGTTTGGTGTTGCTTCACAAAACGCCCCGATTTTGGCACTTAGAAAATAGAAAATGGCTTTTCCATGCAACGAAAAATAAAACTTCCTCCTGCAACATTGTTAGCCATCCAAAGATGCACATGCATGCAGAATATGAGCACAGTATCACAAACTATGCCTCGATTATGCACATACCATTGGTCATTTGAACCGAAACCTCGAACATGATAGGTCATTTTGTGAAAGTTTTTTCGAGACATAATCAATATACCAAGTTTGATATGTTTCATTGCAACTATGTCATATGACACCACGTGAAGGATTTATATTGTTCATACCGTTTTTGAATTTCTTATGCCCGTTTCAAAAATTACCTATTTCCAACTATGGTCATAACGACGGGCATGAAGATAGGGGATGAGCCTCGTTAAAACTTGCATTGGATCTCTGAAGAAACATCACATTATGAGTCTAAAAATGATTTTTTTCAAAAAATCATGGGCATTAGATCATGTACCTATAGGTCAAACCGGACCCACTTCCTGCCGATTTGGTAAACATTTGTGTTTTTCTCTAGGGGTGGACGGAAAGGTTTTAAAATCCCTAGTTAGGATATTGTTCATGTAAGGTGGTCTAGTATTTTTGAAAAATGGGGTGGTACCATTTTTTATTTAACGTTTGGTGTTGCTTCACAAAACTCCCCAATTTTGGCACTCGGAAAATAGAAAATGGCTTTTCCATGCGACGAAAAATAAACTTCCTCCTGCAACATTGTTAGCCATCCAAAGATGCACATGCATGCACAATATGGGCATAGTATCAAAAACTATGCCTCGATTATGCACATAACATTGGTCATTTGTACCGAAAGCCATGAAACCTCGAACATGATAGGTCATTTTGTGAAGGTTTTTTCGAGACATAATCAATATACCAAGTTTGGTATTTTTCATTGCAACTATGTCATATAATATGATACCACGCGAAGGATTTACATTGTTCAGACCGTTTTTGAATTTCTTATGCCCGTTTCAAAATTTACCTATTTCCAACAATGGTCATAACGGCGAGCATGAAGATAGGGGATGAGCCTCGTTAAAACTTGCATTGGATATCTAAAGAAACATCACATTATGAGTCTAAAAATGATTTTTTTCAAAAATCACGAGCATTAGATCATGTACCTATAGGTCAAACCGGACCCACTTCCTACCGATTTGGTAGACATTTGTCTTTTTCTCCAGGGGTGGATGGAAAGGTTTTAAAATACCTAGTTAGGATATTGTTCATGTAAGGTGGTCTAGTATTTTTGAAAAATGGGATGGTACCATTTTTTTATTTAACGTTTGGTGTTGCTTCACAAAACGCCCCGATTTTAGCACTCGGAAAATAGAAAATGGCTTTTTCGTGCGATGAAAAATAAAACTTCCTCCTGCAACATTGTTAGCCATCCAAATATGCACATGCATGCACAATATGGGCATAGTATCACAAACTATGCCTCGATTGTGCACATAACATTGGTCATTTGGACCGAAAGCCATGAAACCTCGAACATGATAGGTCATTTTGTGAAGGGTTTTTTGAGACATAATAAATATACCAAGTTTGTTATTTTTCATTGCAACTATGTCATATAATATGACACCACGCGAAGGATTTACATTGTTTGGACCGTTTTTGAATTTCTTAAGCCCGTTTATGGTCGCTTCGGCCATAACCATGGAGCATCTTCTTTGCTTAACGAGATGCTTGGGTCAGTTTTCACTGTGAAGGGCGGAATTTCATCAAACTTATTATAATCCTCTGACATGTCTATCTTGTCATCGACTCCCACGATATTTCTTTTCCCTGAAAGAACTATGTGACGCTTTGGATCATCGTGTGATGTATTTGTTTGCTTATTTTCTCTTTTTCGGTATGGAGGACATGTCCTTCACATAGAAAACATGTGCCACATCATTGGCTAGGACAAATGGTTCGTCTCTGTAATCAAGATTGTTGAGATCTACTGTTGTCATTCCGTACAACTGGTCTACCTTTACCCCTTCTCCATTCAGGTTGATCCATTTGCACCGAAACAAAGGGACCTTAAAACAAAACTCCATAGTCAAGTTCCCATATCTCCTCTATGTAACCATAGTATGTGTCTATTTTGCCATTATCGTCGGTTGCATCAAAGCGGACACCATTGTTCTGGTTGGTGCTCTTTTTATCTTAGGCGATCGTGAAAATTTTATTCACATTTATCTCGTACCCTTGGTAATTCAATATAGTAGAAGATGGTGACCCGGCCAACAAGTAGAGCTGATCTCCAACAGTGGTGTCATTCATTAGATGCGTTCGCAACCAACTACCGAAAGTCTTCATGTGTTCATCTCTAATCCAGGAGTCTGGCTTTCACAGTTTGTTGGAGCATACAATATTCTTGTGTTCCATGATATACAAAGCTGCCAAGGTGGAATTATATAGAACCGTGTAGTGTGCTTGAGTGACATATTGTCCATCCCTACATATCATTGCTTTCTTTCCCAGCGTGCCTTTTAAACTCAGTCTCCCCTCATGCCGTGATTGAGGAACGCCAATCGGCTTAAGGTCAGGAATAAAGTCAACACAGAACTCAATGACCTCCTCTGTTCCATAGCCCTTGGAGATGCTTCCTTCTAGACTAACACGGTTATGAACATATTTCTTTAACACTCCCATGAACCTCTCAAAGGGGAACATATTGTGTAGAAATACAGGACCGAGAATGGAAATATCTTCGACTAGGTGAACCAGGAGATGCGTCAAAATATTAAAGAAGGATGGTGGGAACACCAACTCAAAACTAACAAGACATTGGACCACATCCTTCTGTAACCTTGTCAGAATATCTTGATTGATCACCTTCTGAGATATTGCATTGAGGAATGCACACAGCTTCACAATGGGTACTCGAACATTTTCCAGTAGAAGCCCCCTCAATGCAATCGGAAGCAACTACGTCATAATCACGTGACAGTCATGAGACTTCAGGTTTTGGAATTTTTTCTCTGCCATATTTATTATCCCCTTTATGTTAGACGAGAATCCAGACGACACCTTGGTACTGTAAAGGACTTCAAAAAAGATTTTCTTCTCTACTTTCGTGAGAGCGTAGCTGGGCAGGACTTAAGTGATGCTCTTTATTCGTCTTGTTCTGTGGATGCATGTTTTGTGGGTCTTTCATACGTTGTTGGTCCTCCCATGCTTCTGGTGTATCTTTTGTCTTCCCATACACGTCCAGGAAGCCTAGCCGGTTCACGCAAAGATTCTTTGTCACATGCATCACGCCGATTGAAGAGCGGACACGTAGGACTTTCCAATAGGGTATCTCCCAAAATATAGATTTCTTCTTCCACATGGGCGCGTGTCCGGTAGTGGCGTCGTTCGGAACAGGTTAACCGCCAGGACCCTTTTTAAAGATTACCTCTATGTACTTGACCATACCAAATACATCATCACCAGTAGGGAGGTCAGGCTTCTTCCGGTAATCTGCCTCACCTTTGAAATGTTTGCCTTTCTTTCTAACTTGATGATTGATTGGAAGAAATCGACGATTCCCCAGGTACATAACCTTCTTACATTTATGCAAATATGTAGCTTCAGTATCATCTAAACAGTATGTGCGTGCCTTGTATCCCTTGTTTGTCTGTCCTGAAAGGTTACTAAGAGCAGGCCAATCATTGATGGTTACAAAAAGCAGCGCTGGCATGTCAAATGGCTCCTTTTTGTGCTCATCCCACACACGTACACCTGGTTTTCCCCACAGTTGTAAGAGTTCTTCAACTAATGGCCTTAGGTACACATCAATGTCGTTGCCGGGTTGCTTCGGGCCTTGGATAAGCACTGGCATCATAATAAACTTACGCTTCATGCATAGTCAAGGAGGAAGGTTGTAGATACATATAGTCACAGGCCAGGTGCTGTGACTGCAGCTCTGCTCCCCAAAAGGATTCATGCCATCTGTACTTAGACCAAACCATAAGTTTCTCGTGTCACATGCAAAGTTTGGGAACTCTCTCTCGATTTTTCTCCACTGCGACCCATCAGCGAGGTGTCTCAACTTCCTGTCTTTCTTACGGTCTTCATTGTGCCATCGCAACAACCTGGCATGCTCTTTGTTTCTAAACAGATGTTTCAACCTTGGTATTATAGGAGCATACCACATAACCTTAGCAAGAACCCTCTTTCTAGGGGGCTCGTCATCGCCCAACATCACCAGGGTCATCTCGTCTGATCTTATACCGCAGTGCAGTGCATACCGGACATTTATCTAAATTCTCATACTCTTCACCGCGGTAGAGGATGCAGTCATTTATGCATGCATGTATCTTCTGCACATCTAATCCTAGAGGGCAGAGAATCTTCTTTGCTTCGTAAGTACTGTCGGGCAATTCATTATCCTTTGGAAGCTTCGGCTTCATTATTTTCAATAACTTCTCAAATACCTTGTTAGATAAACCAGTCTCTGCCTTCCATTTTAGTAATTCTAGTGTGGTACCGAGCTTTGTGCTGCCATCTCAGCAATTTGGGCACAATAATTTTTTGTGATCCTCTAACATGCCCTCCAACTTCAACTTCTGCTTCTCTGTTTCACAGTCTCGCTTTGCATCAGAAATGACCCGACCAAGATCATCAACGGGCTCATCTGATGCCCGTTCCTTACCTTCTTCTTCTTCTTCTTCTTCTTCTTCATTCTCTTCCATTGCAGTATCATCGTATTCAAGGAACATATGTCAATAGTTGTGATCATCCTCTTCTTCATTGTCTTCCATCATAACCCCTCTTTCTCCGTGCTTGGTCCATCAATTATAGCTGGGCATAAAACCTCTCTGAACTAGGTGGCCGTGAATGATTTTCGAGGTAGAGTACTCCTTGATGTTCTGACATTGAACACATGGACAACACATAAATCCATTCTCTTTGTTTGCCTTAGCCACATCGACAAATTTATCCATGCCTTGAATGAAAATGGATTCACGTCGGTCACCGTACATCCATCCCCGCCGGTTCATCTGCATCATTACAGAATATCATGAATAGTGAGATGACCACTTTACGTAGACGCATGCATTTTTATATCAATGACAGATGAAGGATAAGGTTGCTAACCTCGATCAAGAAGGAAATAAAGAGGAAGGCGGAGACTTAAGTGTGGCTCGGGCACCTCATATCATTTTTATTTTGTGTGAAATCAAGCGTATCATTCTCTCAGACATTTCGTCGAACATCTAATGTGCATAGGAAAAAAACTAGCACACCACACCTCACTCCTTCAACCAAGAGAAAAAATAGAGGGAGGGCTGGCTGGGGCGGCGGTGCATTTATAAGCGGGCTATTCGTCCCGGTTCGTAATATGAACCGGGACTAAAGGTGGGCCGCAGGACACGTGTCTGGGGCCAGACCTTTAGTCCCGGTTCGTATTACGAACCTAGACGAATGCCCCATAAGAACCGGGACGAATACCCCTGGCTCCCGTGCGTCGCCTGGTCCCCTCGAACCGGGACAAATGCTTGCATTAGTCCCGGTTCGAGGAGGAACCAGGAATAATGCTCTCGGCCGCTACGAACCAAAGGCAGTTTTTCTACTAGTGCATCGTCTATCTCTTCCTCCTCTATTTTCCCCATAGTCTCCCGCCTCTCTCTCTCTCTCCTATGTCCAACCCCATCCCGGTGGCACCTCCAAGCTTCACCAGACATCCCAGATCTCCGCCGCCCAGCCTCCAAGGTCGACGACCTCTGCATCCCCGCGCGAGTACTCTAACCACGCCTTGCCTGCTCAGCCTTCGAGATCGACGCCGCCGCTTCTCCGAGTTTGACACCGCCCAAAGGTCCCGTCGGCGCCTAGTGGTGGCGCTGCCCGCGCCTGTGGTGGTGCTGCACGTGGTGGTGGCACTTCCCACACCAATGATGATGCTAGTGCGGCTATGTCTGCTGCAACAAGAGAGTCTCCGCTTTTGCTACAATAGGCGAGCGGCCTTGCTACCGGCGGCGGGAGGCGTTGCTACACGGGGCAGGAGGTCATGCTACATGGGCGAGGCGGCGCTGCTAGAAGAGCGTTTGGGCTTTTGCTACAATAGGCGGGCGACCTTGCTACCGGCTGCGGGAGGTGTTGCTACACGGGGCAGGAGGTCCTGCTACATGGGGCACCATGTCCTGCTACATGGGCGAGGCGGCGCTGCTACAAGAGCGTATGGGATTTTGCTACAACAGGTGGGCGGCCTTGCTACCGGTGGCGGGAGGCGTTGCTGCACGGGGCAGGAGGTCCTGCTACATGGGCGAGGCGGCCCTGCTACAAGAGCGTCTGGGCTTTTGCTACAACAGGCGGCAGGAGGCATTGCTACACGGGGCGGGAGGTCCTGCTACATGGGACACCATGTCATGCTACATGGGCGAGGCGACTGCTACAAGAGCGTCTGGGCTTTTGCTACAACAGGCGGGCAACCTTGCTACCGGCTAGGGGCGGATCCAGGATTTGAGTATAGGTGGGGGCGAGAACGGCGGGAAATACAATCTTAAATCAAGGCATAGGATAACCCAAAAATATAGTATCTTTATGCTTGTGTTTTTAGCTTATTATGGATTCAGTAGCTATTTTACCTAGGAGTATGCGTATCAACCAAAATAAAATTGAGATAGCTCCTCTACAATTAGATTTACACCCTAAAAAGGATTTAACAAATTGTCTAAATTTGAATGAACATGGGCACGTTTTAATGTGCAGATACATCAAAATTTTAACAAATCTAAAACAACTTTTTAGAATGGAGGGAGTACATTTGAAGTGGTACTTAATTATTTCTTTCATTCTTGAGGCATAGCAAACTTCAGAAACAAACACATGATACTTGGAATCAACTTTTATATGTTAATTAGTTTACAGCTAGACTGAAAATCCATATATAGCTAGCAGTCTATAACTTTGGATCAATGAACTTTTCATTGAGATAATCATATTCGTAGCACTCACTATGTTCTGATCCTTGGATTGCAATGCGTTTGACAAACCATTTGTTAGGCCAAGCACTCGAATCAGCAAATGCAAGATAATAACAAATATAAATGTTTCCATGTATATGATATAACATGAAGCCACACCTTTCTCCTCGGCATCTGTCCCATCATGAGAAACACTGCATAACACTTTAATGATTGAATCCCATGTTAGTTGAATCCGAATTAGAGTCCTATGGTGTGACCCCCAATGAGTATCACCTAGTCTTGTTAAACTTGTCTCTTGATTTTGGCCTCTTCGCGACGAGATCTCCCCACTCTCTAGCTATGCTACCAAACGGTCATGATGCAATTGCAACAATGCACCTTTTTTCTACAAGAGGCACTCACCTACAAAAAATGTGCATGTAGAAATTATAATTGGTACATAGACAAATATTTGATGATAACTATTTGCAATTGTGTACAAGAAAAACTAACCAAACTGACAATCTTGTTTAAGTGACCAAAGAACTAACCAACTGGAAGAACTCCTTTCACAACAGCCACAACCACCAATTGAAGTTGGTGGGCAAAAGAATGCACATAAAAAGCACGAGGGTTGTCGGCAAATACCAATGTTTTTAAACCATGTAGCTCCCCACGCATATTAGAGGCTCCATCATATCTTGACCTCTTAATCTAGACATGGATAAATTATGTTTAACAAACATTGCATCTAGATATCTTTTCAAAGAAACCGATGCAGTATCAAGAACATTCTCAACACCAAGAAATCTTTCCAGGATCTCTCCTTTTTGGTTCACAAACCTACAAGCAATAACATATAAGATGAAGTTGTGAGAGTATGATAATCGAGTTGTGATAGTATGATATTTGAGTTGTGAGAGTACTACCTCACCATGGCAGCCATTTGTTGTTTAACCGATACATCACGAGCCTCATCAGCAAGTAGAGAGAAACTAGCATTTCCAAGCTCACTCATAATGACTTGTGTAGTGTCTTCTGCACATGCTTGTACTATATCTAGTTAAATTTTAGGAGATGTCAATTGACAATTTCCAAGAGCATTCTCATTAATCACATCAGCTACTTCCTTGTATCTTGCACCATACCAATCCAACATCTCACGGAAATTCCCCTTGTCTAAAGAAGTGCTGGACTCTTCATGCCCATGGAAAGCTAGACCTTGTTCAAGTAGAAATATGACAACACCCAAAACAGCCCTCAAACGAATCTCATAATCAATATGAGATTTTTCTTCATGACAAACAAGAGCATATGCCACACTTTGCTTTTTATTTCTGAAATCTTGACAACTGTTTCTTGCATTATTGTGAATGCTATTTGGTCCACCTACATGATTCCTAAAATTTTACGAGGCTTCTTCCAATTCGAAAGCCCCTTCTTGTGAAAACATCATATCCAAAGTGGTTACTATTGCTTGAAGATTTGAAAAGAAAACAATGGAAACAAAATTGAGCATCCTTCTCCACACTATACTCTAACCAATCATAATTGGTATACCATGCATCTAGAAAAGACCGCCAATCCGGACCAAATTGTGTTTTGGGAAAATTATGACTAATTAAACGATTACGTACTCTCGACAAATTTGACCATCTCATTTTATCTCTAATTTCAGAGGTACCAAATTCCTCAATTGGTCTCCGAACTCCCGGATCCGTAACAACATTTGCTAGATCAAAGATCTTAGGAACATTTGCTTGTTCATTGTCCTACAACATTGAAATCAAAATAAATCTTTCTGCAATTCCCTACACACTACTAGGCAAATATACATCAATAATAAAACTAAAATCTAAAATCAAAAGGGAGATCAACCTGTTGGTGTGCCCTCTTCACACTTCTCAATTCTTCCCGAGCCTGAGCCTGAGGCTGCGCTGCTGCTTCTTCCTCCTCGGCATGTATCCACTCCGCCTCCTCATCGGCGTCCATCGGTGTAACATCCCAGGATTAGCACCTCGAAATAGATAGGACACATGTTTGTACAGTGCATTCATGCATAAGAAAATCCAAGGAATTTTCATGCAAAACTAAAGACGCTATAGAGGGATCGAGATTTCTCTTGTTCTGATGGAAACATCAGGGAAGGTGCGATAGATTTCGACATGACCTTTGCAGAACTCTTTGGTTAAGGGGGGAAGTGATTCAAACATATATTTGAATAGGAATAGAAATTGAAAGGAGTTAGTAAAAATGAAATTGAACCTTTAATAGAACTAAAGAATGAATTCTTATGATATATTAATAGTTGTGTTGTGTTATAATTCAAGACAAATTAAAGACTACTTTAATAAATGAGAATTCAAGAAAATATAAGTACAAATAATAACAAGTCTTAAACTTTAAAAGAGGGAAAATCAAGCTTTATTAAATATGGAATGCAACATTCCATTGTTCCTTTACCATTAATAGATAAAAAGAAAATTACAATCAGAATAGTATCAGTAATAGAAAAGGATGAAGTTGAACTATAAGAAGGAAATTCAACTTTATTATATCAAGCCAATAATAATACATTGTCTTTACAGATAAATAAAAGAATGAATAAATTAAAAAAGAATAAAAATAAGATTACAACAACTTAAAAATAGAAAGGTCCTAATCTAAATCTTCATATTATGAGATCTCTTTCTAAGTTTGATACCTACAAGCAAAGACAGAAAGAAACAAAAGAGAAATAGGGTTATGGATTAATATTAGTGCTCTAAGAATTAAAAGTGAGATGCACTATTACTGTTCATCACTAAGCTAATCTTAAAAGGGGCAAGTTTCACCAAAGAGTGGTATTTGTTCTTATCAGAATCATCTTAGTCCAATATCGTTGAAAGAAATATGAGGGGCCTGTTTCACCAGAACAGTAAAGGCAAAAGGTAAAAACATCAGGAAAATATCACACTTTTACTAGAACTCATCCACAACTTGAAAGCTACAGAAGTGGGAACTTGCACCATACCAGGCACACCCACAAGCATCTTACACATCGGCATGCAACATAGTGTGCTGTCAACACATGACATCCAAGGGAGAGGATAAGAACACATATGTAGCAGCATAGTACCACTTTGTTGGTCACTTGCTACACACGCATTTCCACCACATAGCTAAGAAGTCATTCTTACTTCTGTATACTCTAGAACACTGCTCTTATCAAATCACCAAGAATCATTCTGATTAGCATCCAAAAAAACACATAGATCTATCCACACAAATCACCAACACTCTGGTTGCTTGAGGAAGCCATCCAGAAGCTAGGTCATGGGGATGATCAAGATCAAGCATGTACCAGTTCCAGGAGGAGAAGGCTAACAAGCTCAAGACCAGAGTACTAGACTGAGCTGACCAAGATAAACAAGCAACCTCATGCATCAAGGTAGAAACTCACTAGATCACTAGCTAAATCTGGTAGCATATTTGTTCTTATCATGTAAGAAAAATTAAGCTTTTGGTGGGGAATATTCTCAGGTTAGCATAAAGGCTATGCTAGTCATCATAGAGGAGAGAGGCAACAAATAGGATCTATTCTTGTTTAAAGTCTGTCTTTAGCTTTCACTTTTCAGGCTTGGGATTAAATTCCAAGTAGAAAGAACACAGTAGCAGATCATGCTGACTAGCTACTGCTATGCAGACACCAAGAAATGGAGGCACCATAGCAGCAGCTTAGTACATCAGATGCTACTTGAGTCAAACATATGAACAATAAAGCCCAACACCATAGATTCAATCATTTTCCTAATCTAGTAGATTAGAAATCATTTGTAAGTGAAGGGATCCGCAGCAGAAAACAAAAATTCCAACAATGGAACCCCAAAAACTGCCTAGGATCTATCTATGCAGTAATGCGGTAATGGCCAATGCGTAGAGAATACATACCCTTGTACACCGTACGCGGTTAACGTTCCGAGGGGAACGTGGTTGATGTAGTCGTACTCGTAGCCGACCTCAAGGTCGCGAAGCTCCTCGCAGGTCACCTCTTGCTCCTTCTTCATCGTGCAGTAGCTCCGGCTCACGACATTTAAGCGCCCCAGGTGTTGCGCCTCGTGTCTTCGTACACAACCGGTGCACGATGAGACCTCCGGCGCCCTGATCCCGCCGGGAGTGTGGAAGTTGATATCCGTCTAGGAATCCCTACAGCGCAACGGCGTACTACAGGTGTGCCTTGTTCGCACAGCCCAGACTTGGGGCCATGGTCACAAGGGCTAGAGAGAGAGGGAAGGAGGAAGTCAACCAAAGGACTCCTCCAATTGATGGTGTGTCTCATCCCACCCATGGGCACCCCTTTATATAGGGGGAGGGGGTGTGCCCTCCTCTTTGGGTTTCCCATGTAGGACTATTCAAGGGAGAGGGGGAGGCGCATGGGCCCTTAGGGCACCAAGGGACGGCCGGACATGGGTGGGCCCCACCCCACGCACAGCCCTAGGCTGGCCAGGTGGGCCCCCTTTAGGCGCCTAGGCCTTGGCCCTTCCCTCCTTCGGTTTTTCCTCATGGGCCCTTTTTCCCTAGGAAGTTTGGCCCATTAGTGGAATACCCCTTCAAATTAGATTTTAATATTAATTACACTAATTAATATGTAAATACATATTACAAAACCTGATTCAACTCGAAAAACCTTTCGGTTCCCCTTTCTATATCCTCCGAACAACTTCAGAATTCCCAGAATGATTCCGGTCCTTTATTCTTTCTCCGAGCAGCTTCGGATTTCTCCACGGAACGATTCCGGCTTTCTATTTCTCTACTGTGATTCCGTCTTACGAATGATCGCTCTCACCATACCCTTAAGTGTATCCTCTCACGGCTCGGTAATGCTCTAGATATGATCTATATCAATGATCAACAGAGGGACCGTGGATATCCATGTGACCCCTATGCATTCCTGATGACAATGTCGTTTGAACCGCTAAATGTAGCATCAAATTCCTTTTGTTTCTTGATATGACTTGTCTGAGATCTGATCATTGGTATCACATACCTTGTTCAATCTTGTTCACAGCAAGTTCTATTTTCTTGTTACCGTGATATTACATCCCCCCGTGACCGAGTCACATGTTGCAACATTTATGGATGTAATCTCACCAAGCCGGCTGTATGTATCTTTACCCGTCATGTGGGTGAACAAATCCCGGTATTGCATTCACATGTCATCTACTGTTCCTTTGGAATACCCAACGTACACCTTTATGGCTACCGTATTACCAGATGACGGTTGATGCAGTCTAAGCAGCCTCGGGAAACAATGAGTAATATGAGCTCACAGTCTTAGGAAAAGGAGTCTAGGTATAGCTGTTGCAACAATGAACTATATGACTTGATCGTGTTGCAATCCTTCAAGGAATGTCCATCACATCATTCTCCAATGATATGTCCCTGTTGTCAGTTGGCATAAATGCCCATGATCTTGAAACCTAGATCATTCTCATGACCAACGAACTAGTATGAATAGAGGCTACTAGGGACTTGGTTATTTCATACCACACCTGTACCAATGTTTCTACTTGGCACAGTTATAACACAATATGAAACTATTGTAAACTAATTGGGATATGACAATAAAGACCTATTTATTATTTGCCTCTAGGGCATATCTCCTTTAGTCTCCTACTTGCACTAGAGTACAAATAATCCAGCTCGCATTATACTCATATAAACCATATACCATATGCGTTTACAGATCATGCATGCTCATGTGAAACGTCATGTCCATGTTCTGTTTTACTAGATCATTATGTCTTTTGCAAATCGTTAATGTCTACCTAATTTTGACATTCACACCATTATCATATAATGGGTCAAAGCATTTGTTTGGCAACAAAGTGAGACTTTGTTTCTAGTGTTTATAATGACGGTTGTTTTCACTTTTTTCATCTAAACTTCGAAACAAACTTTGCTATCCTTTGTGTATATACTGTAGTCATGGCAGCAGAACGAGGCCAGATTCCAGGAGCTTACAGTGACTTTAGATCAACCTCGAGGGATTTCTCATGGGCACTAGGCCCTGGGACACATCATTCTACCTTAAAAGCGAACTAGCCCCACCATAACATTATATATCACATCAGATGGAGCCTTTATACTTCTATATCTATGTAGATCCTAGTGCATGAACTGCATATATGCCACTTACATTGTTTCTTGCCATTTATGTACAAACTTAATTCTAGTTTAGTGATCAGCTCTGGAATCACTTAAATACACGTTCTTATAGTTAAGACTTTGTCCTACCAATCAGAACTTCGGGTCACATTATATGGAAGAACCTACGACTAGCGCATAGGAGATGCAAAACATCTCTTTCTTTCAACCATAGTTGTGATACTAACTCAATGCTTCAGACAGCAAGAACTTCTTTCTTACCTTGTTCCATTCTGAGCTTCTTTAGAATCTTGTCATAGGACATTTTGAACATCTTTCAAAATCAAGTCCAGGAAGCATTCGACATTCAGTGTTTATTAAACTCACTAATCTATCTCAATAGATTTTCTTGTTTAATAACTTCAACTTCATCCTTATTTACCTATTTGAATGTTTTTAACACCAATCACATCATTCATATATGTCGTCCACATATCACAGAATGATTTCACGCTCCCACACAAATATGACACTCATTTTTGAGATCTAGGGAATTCACTTAGCTCCCACTCAAAATATGTCAGCTACATATTATGAATTAGCCAAGCTGATTTGCTCCCACTCAAATCCAGGTCCTCTCAATAATCTTGGACATTCCAAAATTCCTTGATCACCATCAAATCGAGAATTCCACTAACGAGATTTCAATGACCATTCATTTCTCGTACTTAGGTCCATCATGCTTCTTTGTAATTCGTAGGTATGTCTTGTTCAAAACATGACGAGTGAATCAACAATATAATTCCACAAACTTGTTAGAATATATAGTTGAATCCTACTTTATAATTCCACAAACTTGTTAGAATATATAGTTGAATCCTACTTTTTTTTGTAAAAGTATTCGTTAAAAATTTATGATAATCATCATTGGTTTCTCCTCTATTTGTAGAGTTTAGTTTCACGAAACAAATTCCGCTGCGCCACTCAACAATCCAGAGGTAAGGTCAAATACCTTGTTTGATCTTTTACTTTCTTCCACTTGTATCTTCATCAAGACACGTCAACTTTGGATAACAACATGTTTCCCCTTTTTGTGGAAGATGCATTCATAGCTTCCCAAGAATGCTCTACAAAGACTTGTTTATTCGCCACGACTTCGACTTATCGAAATCTCTAGAAACTCGAACTTGCCATAACACTTATGGTGTTGTTTCCACGAATCTTTTAGATGTTCCTTTGTATTTCAAATGAGTGCTTGCTTATTTTGATCTCTAACTCTAAATGACAACTATAATCCTGATAAGAGATAATATTATACCATATGTATCTAATACATATTGATTATGATGTTTAGACATTTCAATACAGTTTGAATTCGTCCAATTATCATAATTTGTGAAACATCTTTCACAATTCCATTTTATGCTAAACTTAACTTGAATTCTTTAGTCATGTCGATAAAATCGAAGAAACTTGTTAATTCAGTTAATTTAATATCCCATTTTGTTGTGAACTCATTTGAACAATTCAAATTGTTTCAAATTGATGTTTCATTAAGTAAATATGCTTATTCACTTAAGTCCACAATAAATGATTTCCACTACTTGTTGAAAATACGATACATCACTATGTATAAGATTCAACATTTCTTCGCATATCACTGTTTTACCAGAATGCGGAGTTTTAGTCATTCTGCCCACGGGGCATGGTTTTGCAAAGTCTCTAGATTAAGCATCTAGGACCCCGATCTTCATTAAGAACATGTAATGACCAAAATGACTTAAACTATAGTGTCATTTCATTATTAAACTTTGGATATCTTTTAGCATTCTAATCCTCTTATAAATGTTTAAACTATTATCATTAACATAGTGATGAGAATAACTTATTTATAATCGTAATGCGACCATAACGGTATTGTTCATAAGAATAGTACAAACTAGCTTGTAACTTGTTCATATGAATAATCATCTCGCCAAAAGCAAGACACACAAACAAGGATTACAAATTATATTCAAGGCCACTAATCGAAATGAGAAACTTTGAGGGAAGAGGTGATGTCGGCCATCAACTGTTTTTTTGCCGTCATCAAGTCACGTTGCCTCAAAACCAACAATTCTCAAGCAGATCCTCTTGTTTTCACAAAACGAGACAAGTATCAAATACTTTGCAAACTGCAACGAGTTTTGCAAGAATTACATTTATAACTTATTATATCTAACATATAATTTTTTCATCCATGACCTCCATTGTAATCAAGCCCTTCCAAGAGCCTCAACTCTAGTGCAAGATCGCTACGTGTTTTTTTTCAAACATACTCTTTTCATCCATGATGGAGGAAAAACCCATCCAACGGCTCATACTCTATGTGCCTTATTCTGTAGAATACAAAATGTAGCCCAACTCTCCATCGAATGGAGAATGGCTTATTGGATGATTATGGAGAAAACACAAACATTCCAGAGTCAACGAATTATCTCCTAATGGTTATTGTATCAAGAAGAGAAGATCACCTTTTACGAGGATATCCCTCAGGCGTGGGTATTAATCTACGAATTTGGACCCTTTTGCTAAGTTCCAAATTGAGAAATATATTCCCATGGTCGCAAAGGACCTCAACGGGATAGGCCATGATCTAATAAGATATTTGCAAATAGACATATAGACTAAGTTTATAATAAGAGATCAATTTATAATTGGTCTCCACTAAAATTGTCATCCCCTTGACGACTTTAGTGATCACATGATCCTGATCCTCTGCACCTCCCCCAATCATCACGGCCATCAGTGTAGTATCAAAGGTAGACATTCAATAATGCCAATCACATCATCCATGTGACTCATGCTCGATCTTTCGATTTCTTGTGTTCCAAGTCCATGTCTCTGTAACATGCTAGGCTTGCCAAATCTAACTTGTGTGTATTCGCTGTGCAACATGGCTTACACCCACTGTATGTGAACATAGATATGTCTAACACCCACGCCTGTACCGTGGATCGCCTCATATCGAAGAACTTTCTTGGTGGTGCACACACAAGGGGAACACAGAACATTGTAATTCAATATGGATTATCTTATTTGCTACCGTTGGTTATCTAATACTAGCACACAATAAGATGTAAAACAGGTATCAACATCATATGTATAATGTGATATGATATGGTCCTTCTTGCGCCTTGATCTCCATCGAGCACTCCGGCATGATCTCCATCTTGCCCTTGGTTTGATGACAAGTCCATGACGCTTCCACCAGGTCGTCCATCGGAACGATGACTATTACTATACTACTTAGTAATAGAAAAGTAAACTATTTTACCTTCGTAACAACCAATGCCATATCATAATCACATTCCCCCTACAAAATAAAGTTAGACGCCTCTACTTTATCTATTGCAAGTTTTACGTGGTTGTTAGGGCTTTTGCAATAGAACCGTTTCTAATCAACAAACTTTCCAACCACAACATGGATCCAATAGTTGTCTATACTACACCCCTTTCAGGGCCCTCCGTTGTAAATGGTATATCAACTATTGAATGAGAGACAGACACCCTCTAGCCACTTATACGATACAAGCCGTATGTTGAGCGTGGAAACAGTCTCACGTGCGAATACGCGTAAGGTCGATCCGGACCGCTTCATCAAACAATACCGCGATATAAACAAGTACATGTTAGAGGGTAACAAATAAGGGATCAATGCCCGCACAATACTTCTGCGTACTGGCCGTACAACACTCCTACGCATAGATCGGCTCTGATACCACTGAAGGGGATCCACAGCAGAAAACAAAAAATTTCCTACGATGGAACCCCAAAAACTGCCTAGGATCTATCTATGTAGTAATGCGGTAACGGACAATTCGTATAGAATACATACCCTTGTAGACTATACGCGGTTAATGTTCCAAGGGGAACAGGGTTGATGTAGTGTACTCGTAGCCTACCTCAAGGTTGCGAAGATCCTCGCAGGTCACCCCTTGCTCCTTCTTCATCGTGCAGCAACTCTGGCTCACGACATTTCATCGCCCCAAGTGTTGTGCCTCATGTCTTCATACACATCCGGTGCACGATGAGACCTCCGGCTCCCCGATCCCGCCGGGAGTGCGGAAGTTGATATCCGGCTAGGAATCCCTGCAGTGCAACGACGTACTACAGTGTGCCTTGTTCGCACAACCCAGACTTGGGGCCATGGTCCCAAGGTCTAGAGAGAGAGGGAAGGAGGAAGTCAACCAAAGGACTTATCCAATTGATGGTGTGTCTCATCCCACCCATGGGCACCCCATTATATAGGGGGAGGGGGTGTGCCCTCCTGCTGACTCGTGTACTAACGAGCTCGTTGGGGAACCCCAAGAGGAAGGTATGATGAGCATAGCAGTAAGTTTCCCTCAGTTATGAAACCAAGGTTATCAATCCAGTAGAAGCAAGGAAACACCCCAAAGGTGTGGCCAGCTGAACTTTGGCAGGGCGCACTACCGGTGCTAGCAGCAACATGGAGACCTGCACAAAACAACCACAGAACTCTGTCCTCAACTTGCGATGAGGTTGTTAATCTCAGTGGTTTTGCTGAAAACAAAGGATTAAACATATCGAGTGGAAGAAAGTAATAGTTTACAGAAAGTAAACAGAAAACAGTAAATAGTTGATTGTAGATTGATAGTAAAAGAAAGGACCAGGGTCCATAGTTCACTAGAGGTGGCTCTCCTTAAGATAGATAACATGTTGGGTGAACAAATTACAGCGGGGCAATTGACAAACATCGAGAAAGCATACAAGCATATACTAATAATCTTGACTCCTTTGAGATTCGATTGGGCATCACAACATTATACATATACCACCAACCAAATGCATCTATGACTAATAATCCACCTTCAGGTTATCATCCGAACCCCCTCCAGTATTAAGTTGCAAGCAACAGATAATTGCATTACGAATTGCGTGTAAAGTAAACAATACGATTGTTCTATGAACAAAGGATTTTTGTTTTCTCCCTAGTAGCAACAACACCTATAGTACCTTAGAGATTTGTGTCACTTCCCCAGATTACCAGAGGCATGAACCCACTATCGAGCATAAATACTAACTCTTGGAGTTGCTAGCATCTACTTGGCCAAGATAGCTACTAACAACGGAAAGCATGCAAGATCACAAATAACAAAGACATGATAGAATCAATAATCAATCTGAAATAGCATCTCAATATCCATCGGATCCCCGCAAACACAACATGCAGAATTACAAATAGATGATCTTGATCATGAACGGATCTCACAAGATCTAAACATGATATCACAAAGGAGGTGAACCAACCATGTAGCTACTACATGGACCCGTAGTCCAGAGATGAACTACTCACGCATCACACCGGAGGCTTGCATGATGATGAAGAAGGCCTCCAGGGTGAATTCCCCTCTCCGGTAGGGTGTCGGGAAGAGCTTCAGATCTCTCCCGATCTAGGGATGGAGATGACGGTGGCTACAGTCTATTTCGTGGATTTTTGATCGGGGTACTTAGGGTTTCCGTATCAGAGGCAATATATAGGCGGAAGTAGAGGCCGAGGGGGTGCCTGGGGCGGCCAGACCACCCCCTGGCATGGGACAAGCCTGGCTGCACGGCCAGGTGGTGTGGCCGGGCCCTAGCCCCTCTCTGTCTAGTATTCTGGCTCCAAGTGTCCCTCGGTTAAAAACTGACTTTGGCTTTTGTCTCGTCTGTCGTCGGATTGAGGACAAGTACGCCATGAGGGGGTCCTCGAGGCGTGCAGAAGAGAGGGGTGTGAGACGTACGGTGTTCCGGGACGGTGAGCACACAAGTTTACCCAGGTTCGAATCCGCCGGCTTTGGACGGACCCTACTCCTGTTGTCAATCCAGTAATACGGCAAAGCCGGAATATGGGTTACAATGGTATTGCCTGTGCGAGTTCAGGGTCTAAAGTATTGGGTGTTATCTGGTGCCCTAAAGGCCCTCCCTAGGACGGCTTATAGAGATATCCGGCCTTGGGTTTACAGGAGAGATCAATCCGGCTACGACTAAGAGTTGGTTACAGGGTACATCTTGAACTACAAGTAACATTATGGGCCTAAGTCGGTAAGTCTTCTAGGCCTTCCCGTAGCCGGATTGGACTCCGTCTTCTCTCTCTAACTGGGCCGCCTGTGAAGCAAAGCTCTAACCCAAAGTGGGCCACCCTGGTCAGTGAGGAACTGTGAGGATACCCGGAAAGTATATCCCCAACAACAGCCCCTGGAGGCCTCCAAGATCCAAAGTCGGATTTTATCATCATCTAGCTTGATCTTCGGCTTGCAAAATCTTGAAGGGTTCCTGAAACTTCACAACAAAAAATATGATCCGGGTCTTAAAAATAAGTCGGACCTTTCAATTGGTTACTCGGATTTTCCAGCTCGCTTTTAAACTTAGGCAGAATTTGGTCTCTAACGCCACCTGACACAAACATGGTCAAGTCACGTCATCTGACAGACGTTCCGTCAGCACGACCGTTGGTGGGTCCGCGGGTTGCGGAACCAAGGCACCGTTTCAATGCGTGCGTGGAGATCAAGGCGACGCAATCATCGCGCGGGCCCTTCCCAGTTCTTTCCACGACGCGTGGCGGTTACACTGTAGCATTTGCAGAATCTTGGCGCAGGTAGGTGGATATAAGGGGTTTAGATTTCTTCTTCTCCTCTCCACCATTCCTTCGCCGTTCCTTCCTTCCCAATCCTCCTGCGCGCCCAGAGCCTCCTCGTCCTCCTCCCACAGAGCTCCCAGCGCTGCCACTTTAAGGTCACCTTTTTCACCGGAGAAAAATGGCTTCCTCTTCTTCTTCCTCTGGTTTGGCGGCGGCAGCAGCGGCGGCATCGGCGGAAGCAGCTGCGGAGAAGGAGAGTTTCCGGGGAATCTAGATCCCCTGCGCCCTCGACGAGGCAGGCCTCAAGAATGTGGAGAAGGAGGGGATTCTCGCCGCCGGTGACTGGCGGACCGACCTCGGCGAAACCGTCCCCAACCCGCGCGAGGGCGAGCGTGTCCACTTCGACACCCATCTGGACCGAGGTTTGTCCTTTCCTCCCTCGGAGTTCTTCTCCGAGGTGATAGATCACTATGTAGTTCAACTCCACAATCTTCCTCCCAATTCTCTTCTGGAAATGAGCGCATATGCTGCGCTTTGCGAGGGCTTTCTCGGCATTAGGCCGAGTTTGCTTCTCTTCCGGTACTATTTCCATGTCCAGAGGAATTCCATCACTGTCGGTGTTCCTTATATCACCGGTACCATTAGTTTTTCTGTTAGACAAGACTGGTCCTATCCCAAAATTTCTTCCAGTGACTCGGTCAAACAATGGCCAGCCACTTTCTTTTATCATAGGGATATTCCGGCTCCCGGCAAAGCTACTGCTTTGCCGGCTTTTGTCGACGGATCCGCCACAGCCCAGCCTTCCTAGGAAGAGGCTGCTCCGGCTCTCACCGACGATCTGATCCTCGCTAAGAGGCGGATCGAGTATTTGATCAAGCACAAGGGTCTGAAGGGATCCGACTTGGTCCAATGCTGGGTCTCACATCGGATCCAGCCACTTCAGTACCACGGGGACAGACGGATGCATTCCATCACGTCTTCCAAAAAAGATTCTCTCTGCATCAGCCCCAAAGCCTACACCGCCCAAGGTTACATAAGCTAGATCAAGTGGCTGATCAAGGAGCGGATCAAGAGGAAAATTCCAGAGGTTTCTCTGGATATGCACACGGCGGAAAAACCCGTGGTAGCGGTAAGCTTCCATCAGTACACCTTTTACGTGTTTCAATCTTTAAATTATATACTGCAATGCTGATATGCTTTCCTGTTTTCAGCTTGCTGACCTCCCCGAGTCGGAGCTTGCTCCACTCGAAGGATATCCTCCTGAGTTTTCTCAGGAGACTGAAGTGGTCCCATTGCCGGACCTTGCGCTCAAGAAGCTTAAAGCTCCGACAGTGGATGTTGGCACAAAGGAAGTGCCTGTTGTGAAGAGGTAACTTTCATTCACAATTTCCGCCTTTGTACCTTTCTCGAATTTCTTTCTGAGATGTAATGTTTCCGACTTTACTACATTCTTAGAGCAAAGCTTCTCATCAAGGGTAAGGGGAAAGGAATTCCTGCGAAGCCCCTGCGACAGACGAAGCTTACCATAGCTTCCCCTGCCACGGCACCTCCGACTCCTGCCCCTCAACCTTCTACAACACCGGCGATTACTCCTTCTCCGGTTGTTGTAGAAGATCCGGCTCCTCCAACGGCGCCTGTGATCCTTGGGTCACACACTGACGTCACCGTGGGTGCGTCATCTCAAGATAAGGGTGAACCCTCTTCGGGTAATGATCCCTCGGCTGAAGTCTTCGCCGACAACCTCCTCAGCAATCCCGGACTTGCCAAGTTTGGCTTATCCCGTAAATCTGCAGAGGAGATCCAGCGGCTGGCCAGGCAAGTCCTTGACAAAAGCCATCTATCCCCCGAAGAGGAGGCGCAAGAAGCAGAGGACGTCAAGTTCTCTGACCTTCTCGCTCAAGTCCGCCTTCGCGGCGAGAGAATCAGGACTGGCGAGCTTCCAACAGCCCCAGTAATTCCTCTTACCCTCGCCGAGAAGGTGGTAGCTGAAGTGAATGCGGGGTTAGACAAAGTCACCCGTGAGCAATATGTAAGTCGGAATTCCAACTCTTGTTTTTTACATTATATTATATCATATCCTCTAGCCCCCAAGCATGAAGTAGGATATCCAACTCTTGTTTTTTACATTATGTTATCCCAACTGTTGTTATTTTTGACTTACAGCGTTGGTGAAACAATCCATCGCTATGATTGAAGAGGCCGAGAACCTCAAGACCCTAGTGGTGGAGAACAAGGGACTTCGCCAAGAGCTGGATAAGCTCAAGGCGGATCATGAAAGGAGCATAGCTCAAGTCGTTGAATCCTCCTCCATGGCCACTGAAGAGCGCGATCTCAAGATTGCCGCTCAAGATAAAGTTATCTCTGTTGGAGATATGCCCAAGAGGCAATAATAAAAGTGGTTATTATTATATCTTTGTGTTTATGATGAATGTTTACATCCCATGCTATAATTGTATTATTAGGAAACACTAATACATGTGTGTTTTGTAAACATAAGAGAGTCCCTAGTAAGTCTCTTGTTGAACTAGCTTGTTGATTAATTGATGATCATGGTTTCCTGATCATGGACATTGGATGTGATTAATAACAAGGTTATATCATTAGGAGAATGATGTGATGGACACACACCGACAGTAAGCGTAGCATAAGATCAAGTCATTAAGTTCGTATTGCTATAAGCTTTTAAATGCATAGTAACCTAATCCTTCGACCATGAGGTTGTGTTAATCACCATCACCGGATGGGTACTTTGATGACATCAAACACCGCTTCGTAACTGGGTGGTCATAAAGGTGTCATTGGGTATTCTGAAAGTTTGTGTTGAAGCGCATGGACCAAGATTGGGATTTGTCCATCCATATGATGGATAGATATGCTCTGGGCCCTCTCGGTGGAATGTCATCTAGTTAGCTTGCAAGCATGTGGGGTCACAAGGGATGACATATCACGGAACGAGTAAAGAGTACTTATCAGTAACGAGGTAGAACTAGGTATGGAGATACCGACGATCAAGTCTCGGATAAGTATAGTATCGCGTGACAAAGGGAATTGGTTTCGTATGTTAATGGTTCTATCGATCACGAAGTCATCGTTGAGTATGTGGGAGCCATTATGGATCTCCAGGTCCCGCTGATGGTTATTGATAGGAGATGTGTCTCTGTCATGTCTGCATATTCGCGAACCGTAGGGTGACACACTTAAGGTTCGAAGTTGTTTTAAGTAGATATGGAATGTGCGTTGGAGACCGAATGTTGTTCGGAGTCTCGGATTGGATCCGGGACATCATGAGGTGATCCGGAATTGTCCGGAGAATAAGATTCATATATTGGGGATCATTTTCTGAGTTAGGAAATGTTCCGGAGTATTTGTATCAGGATTCTAGAAGGTTCAGAATGTTCCAGAAGGTTCTGGAAGATTTCTTGGAGTTTGCTTAAAAACCAAGAAAGGGATTAAGGAGTCCTTGTGGGGCAAGACAAGGAGTCGTGGGGGAGGAGGACTCCTCCCCCCTCCCCAATCCGCCGGCCAAGGAGGGAGGGGAGTCCTACTAGGACTCCCCCTCCCAAGGCGCCCTCCCTCCTTTAAATAGAGGGTTGGAGGCGCCACCCCCTGGCCCCCTCCACCACTCCAAACCCTAGCCGCCTCTCTCCTCTGTCTCTCTTCTGCTCAGGCTTAGGCGAAGCCCTGCAGAATTCTCTACTCCACCACCACCACCACGCCGTCGTGCTGCTGAGATTCCGTGGAGAAGATCTACTACCTCCGCTGCTCGCTGGAACAAGGAGAGGAAGGTGTGCTTCGACTCCGTACATGTGACCGACTGAGGAAGCGCTGCCGGAACGCGGCGCCGGAAGGATCGTCCACTCGATCTTGAGATCGGCAAGTGATCGACTACATCAACCACGAGATCTAATCTCGTAACGCTTTCGGATCTACAAGGGTTAGTACAGATCTATCTCGTTGCACATGTCTAATAGATTAGATCTTGGCTTTTATCTAGATTAGATCTGGGTTTTGTTTGTTCTTGCGGTAGAATTTTTTTGTTTTCCATGGTACGAACCCATCAGTGGTATCAGAGCCGTATCTATGCGTAGATCTGTTGCACAAGTAGAACACAATGGTGTTGTGGGCGTTGGTGCTCGTGTCGTCTTTTGCTTTGTGTACTTTGCATCCTGCGGCATGGTGGGATGAAGCGGCTCGGGCTAACCTTACATGTCATCGCACATGAGACTTGCTCCACGCTTGACGTGTAACTTGCTTTGCACAAGTGGCTTTGCGGGTGTTTGTCTCTCCCACCATAGTATATATCCAACTTACACTTTGCACTTGATAGCACTTGTATCAACGTTGTGGTTCAGTTTCGTAGGTAAGATCCGTTCTTGTTCGAAAGCCCCAAACCACGTAAAACATGCAAAGAAAATTAGAGGCGTCTAACTTGTTTTTGCAGGGGTTTTGTGATGTGATATGGCCATCATGTGATTGTGATTATATTTGATGTATGCAATGATCCTTGTTGTAATATGGCAACCGGCAGGAGCCTAATGGTTGTCTTTAATTCTGTTAAGACCTGCGTGTCTATTCATCTTGTAATAGCTTTATTCCAAGTAGTTGTAATAGTTGCTAGTGATGATGGACAACCATGAAGCGGCGCCACTGATCTTGACGCAATGCTGGTGATGATGGAGATCATGTTCGTGCTTTGGAGATGGAGATCAAAGGCGCAAGAAGAAAGGGCCATATCATATCACACTAATTATGAATTGCCTGTGATGTTAATCCTTTATGCATCTTGTATTGCTTAGATCGCGACGGTAGCATTATAAGATGATCCCTCTCACTAAATATCAAGTAATAAAGTGTTCACCCTTAGTTGGCACCGTTGCTAAGACTCGTCGTTTCGAAGCATCTCGTGATGATCGGATGTGATAGATTCTACGCGTGCATACAACGGGTGCAAGCCAGATTTGCACATGTGGAAACTAAGGTTATCTTGACGAGCCTAGCATGTACAGACATGGTCTCGAAACACGGAATACCGAAAGGTAAAGCATGAATCATATAATTGATATGATGAACATGAAGATTGTTCGCCGATGAAACTACATCTTCTCTCGTGAAGATCAGACTTGGTGTAGTGGACTTGGTTCGTGTAATCACTAAAACAATGTGAGGGATGTTGTTTTGAGTGGGAGTTCACCTAGCTAACTTAAGAATTAAATTTGAACTCAATTTATCATAAACTTAGTCTAAACTACTTGCAAATTTGTTGTAGATTATGGCGACCCCTTCCATCAATTTCAATGCGTTCCTAGAGAAAGAAAAGCTTAAGAACAATGGAAGCAATTTCACGGACTAGTTCCGTGGACTGAAGATCGTCCTCAGGGCTGGTCAGTTGACCTATGTGCTCGAAGCACCGCTAGGTGACCCACCTGCAGAAGATGCCACCGATGACGTAAAGAATGTTTACGCCACTCGGAAAAATCATTACTCCACAGTTCAGTGTGCCATCCTGTACGGTTTAGAAGCGGAGCTCCAGAAGCGTTTTGAGCACCACGACCCGTTCGAGATCATTAAGGAGCTCACGCTAATTTTTGAGACTCGCGCGGCCATGGAGAGCTATGAGGCCTCCGAAAAGTTCTTTAACTGTAAGATGGAAGAGAGAAGCTCCACTAGCGAGCACGTGCTCACCATGTCTGGGTACGCAAACAAGCTCCAAGAGTTGGGGATATCGATTCCTAATGAGTTAGGGATTCACCGTCTCCTCCAATCACTGCCACCGAGTTATAAGAACTTTGTGATGAACTACAATATGCACTGCATGAACAAGACGTTGCCTGAACTATCGTCCATGCTGAAAACTGCTGAATTGGAGATCAAGAAGGAGCACCAAGTGTTGATGGTCAATAAGACCACCAATTTCAAGAGACAGGGCAAGCCTAAGAACAAGGGCAACTTCAAGAAGGATGGCAAGAAAGCTGCCGCACCTGCTAAGAAGCCCAAAGCTAGTCCTAAGCCTGAAACTGAGTGCTTCTACTGCAAGGGTGCTGGTCATTGGAAGCGTAACTGCCCCAAGTACCTGGCGGATCTGAAGAACAGCAACATCAAGAAGAAAGGTATATTTGATATATATGTTATTGATGTGTATCTTACTAGTAATCGTAGTAGTGCCTGGGTATTTGATATTGGTTCGGTTGCTCATATTTGTAACTCGAAACAGGAGCTGCGGAATAAACGAAGACTGGCGAGAGACGAGGTGACGATGCGCGTTGGAAATGGCTCCAAGGTTGATGTGATCGCTGTCGGCACGCTCCCTCTACATCTACCTTCAGGATTAGTTTTAAATTTGAATAGTTGTTATTTGGTGCCTGCGTTAAGCATGAACATTATATCTGGATCTTGTTTATTGCGAGATGGTTACTCTTTTAAGTCTGAGAATAAAGGTTGTTCGATTTATATGAGTTATATCTTTTATGGTAATGCACCTGAGATGAATGGTTTATTCTTATTGAATCTCGATAGTAGTGATACACATGTTCACAACATAGATGCTAAACGAATAAAATTGAATGATAATTCTACATACATGTGGCACTGTCGTCTTGGTCACATTGGAGTGAAGCGTATGAAGAAACTCCATTCAGATGGACTTCTTGAATCACTTGATTTTGAATCACTTGAAAGATGTGAAGCATGTCTAATGGGAAAAATGACTAAGACTCCATTCTATGGAATAATGGAGCGAGCTACAGACTTATTGGAAATAATACATACCGATGTGTGCGGTCCAATGAGTGCAGCATCGCGTGGTGGATATCGTTATGTTCTCACTTTCACGGATGACTTAAGTAGATATGGGTATGTCTACTTTATGAAACATAAGTCCAAAACTTTCGAGAAGTTTAAGGAATTTCAAAGTGAAGTGGAAAATCATCATAACAAGAAGATTAAGTTTCTGCGTTCTGACCGCGGAGGTGAATATCTGAGTTATGAGTTTGGCATGCATTTAAAGAAATGTGGAATACTTTCGCAATTGACACCGCCGGGAACACCACAACGTAATGGTGTGTCCGAACGTCGTAATCGAACTCTCTTAGATATGGTTCGGTCTATGATGTCTCTTACAGATTTACCGCTATCGTTTTGGGGATATGCATTAGAGACAGCCGCATTCACTTTAAATAGGGCACCATCTAAATCCGTTGAAACGACACCATACGAATTGTGGTTTGGAAAGAAACCTAAGTTTTCGTTCCTTAAAGTTTGGGGTTGCGAAGCATATGTAAAGAAGTTACAACCTGATAAGCTTGAACCCAAAGCGGAGAAATGCGTCTTCATAGGATACCCTAAAGAAACAATTGGGTATACCTTCTATCATAGATCCGAAGGCAAAGTTTTCGTTGCCAAGAATGGATCCTTTCTTGAGAAGGAGTTTCTCTCGAAGGAAGTGACTGGAAGGAAAGTAGAACTCGATGAGGTTATTGAACCTTCTCTCGGATTTGAGAGTAGCGCAGCACCGGAAGATGTTTTTGTGCCGCGTGCACCAATTGTAGAGGAAGCTAATGATAATGATCATGAAACTTCAAACGAAGTTGCTGCTGAACCTCGCAGGTCAACGAGGGTTCGTACCACTCCTGATTGGTATGACTCTGCCTTGAACGTCATGTTGGTGGACAACGCTGATGACCTTGCGACGTATGAAGAATCTATGGTGAGCCCAGATTCCGACAAATGGCTAGAAGCCATGAAATCCGAAATGGGATCCATGTACGAAAACCAAGTGTGGACTTTGGTGGACTTACCGGATGGCCGTAAGGCTGTCGAGAACAAATGGATTTTCAAGAGAAAAATAGATTCTGATGGTAATGTTACCGTCTATAAAGCTCGACTTGTCGCGAAAGGGTTCCAACAAATTCAAGGAGTTGACTATGATGAGACTTTCTCACCAGTAGCGAAGCTAAAGTCTGTGAGGATTTTGTTAGCAATTACTGCACATTTCGATTATGAGATTTGGCAGATGGATGTCAAAACGGCGTTCCTTAATGGTGACATTGAGGAAGAGTTGTATATGGTACAGCCCAAGGGTTTTGTCGATCCTAAAGATGCTGACAAGGTATGCAAGCTTCAGCGCTCCATTTATGGACTGAAGCAAGCATCCTGGAGTTGGAATCAACGTTTTGATAAAGTAATCAAAAACTTGGGGTTTATACAAACTTATGGAGAAGCTTGTATTTACAAGAAAGTGAGTGGGAGCTCTGTAGCATTCCTAGTACTATATGTAGATGACATATCATTGATTGGGAATGATATAGAACTTCTTAATAGTGTCAAAGCCTATTTGAATAATAGTTTTTCAATGAAGGATCTTGGTGAAGCGGCATATATTCTAGGCATCAAGATTTATAGAGATAGATCAAGACGCCTAATAGCGCTTTCACAAAGTACATACTTAGACAAAGTTCTAAAGAAGTTTAGAATGGAAAATAGCAAGAAAGGGTTCGTGCCCATGTTGTCAGGTAAGACCTTGAGTAATACTCAAAGTCCAGCTACGACAGAAGATAGAGAGAAAATGAATAATATTCCCTATGCCTCGTCTATAGGTTCTATCATGTATGCCATGCTGTGTACAAGACCGGATATAGCACATGCTGTTAGTTTGACTAGCAGATATCAAAGTGATCCTGGAATGGAGCACTGGACATCGGTCAAGAATATCCTAAAGAACCTAAATAGGACTAAGGATATGGTTCTTTCTTATGGAGGTGATGAACAGCTTGTTGTAAACGGTTACACCGATGCTAGTTGGAACACCGATCCGGATGACTCGAAGTCACAGTCGGGATACGTATTTATTTTGAATGGTTCTGCAGTAAGCTGGAGGAGTGCGAAGCAAAGCGTTGTGGCGAAATCTTCAACTGAATCGGAATACATAGCTGCTTCGGAGGCTGCACAAGAAGCCATATGGATGAAGGAATTCATTACTGAACTTGGCGTGGTTCCCAGTGCGTTGGACCCGATGGCCATCTACTGTGACAACACAGGTGCCATAGCTAATGCACAGGAGCCAAGGTCACATAGCAAGCTGAAGCACATCAAGCTACGTTTCCATGCTATTCGCGAGTATGTCCGAGATGGTGACATAAAGATTTGCAAAGTACACACTGATCTGAATGTGGTAGATCCGTTGACTAAACCTCTCCCTAGGGCAAAGCATGACCAACACCAGAACGCCATGGGTGTTAGGTATATTACCATGTAATCTAGATTATTGACTCTAGCGCAAGTGGGAGACTGTTGGAGATATGCCCAAGAGGCAATAATAAAAGTGGTTCTTATTATATCTTTGTGTTTATGATGAATGTTTAGATCCCATGCTATAATTGTATTATTAGGAAACACTAATACATGTGTGTTTTGTAAACATAAGAGAGTCCCTAGTAAGCCTCTTGTTGAACTAGCTTGTTGATTAATTGATGATCATGGTTTCCTGATCATGGACATTGGATGTGATTAATAACAAGGTTATATCATTAGGAGAATGATGTGATGGACACACACCCATAGTAAGCGTAGCATAAGATCAAGTCATTAAGTTCGTATTGCTATAAGATTTTAAATGCATAGTAACCTAATCCTTCGACCATGAGGTTGTGTTAATCACCATCACCGGATGGGTACTTTGATGACATCAAACACCGCTTCGTAACTGGGTGGTCATAAAGGTGTCATTGGGTATTCTGAAAGTTTGTGTTGAAGCGCATGGACCAAGATTGGGATTTGTCCATCCATATGACGGATAGATATGCTCTGGGCCCTCTCGGTGGAATGTCATCTAGTTAGCTTGCAAGCATGTGACTGGGTCACAAGGGATGACATATCACGGAACGAGTAAAGAGTACTTATCAGTAACAAGGTAGAACTAGGTATGGAGATACCGACGATCAAGTCTCGGATAAGTATAGTATCGCGTGACAAAGGGAATTGGTTTCGTATGTTAATGGTTCTATCGATCACGAAGTCATCGTTGAGTATGTGGGAACCATTATGGATCTCCAGGTCCCGCGGATGGTTATTGATAGGAGATGTGTCTCTGTCATGTCTGCATATTCACGAACCGTAGGGTGACACACTTAAGGTTCGTAAGTTGTTTTAAGTAGATATGGAATATGCGTTGGAGACCGAATGTTGTTCGGAGTCTCGGATTGGATCCGGGACATCACGAGGAGATCCAGAATTGTCCGGAGAATAAGATTCATATATTGGGGATCATTTTCTGAGTTAGGAAATGTTCCGGAGTATTTGTATGAGGATTCTAGTAGGTTTCGGAATGTTCCCGAAGGTTCTGGAAGATTTCTTGGAGTTTGCTTGAAAACCAAGAAAGGGATCAAGGAGTCCTTGTGGGGCAAGACAAGGAGTCGTGGGGGAGGAGGACTCCTCCCCCCCTCCCCAATCCGCCGGCCAAGGAGGGAGGGGAGTCCTACTAGGACTCCCCCTCCCAAGGCGCCGTCCCTCCTTTAAATAGAGGGGTGGAGGCGCCACCCCCTGGCCCCCTCCACCACTCCAAACCCTAGCCGCCTCTCTCCTCTTTCTCTCTTCTGCTCAGGCTTAGGCGAAGCCCTGCAAAATTCTCTACTCCACCACCACCACCACGCCGTCGTGCTACTGAGATTCCGTGGAGAAGATCTACTACCTCCGCTGCTCGCTGGAACGAGGAGAGGAAGGTCTGCTTCGACTCCGTAAGTGTGACCGACTGCGGAAGCGCTGCCGGAACGCGGCGCCGGAAGGATCGTCCACTCGATCTTGAGATCGGCAAGTGATCGACTACATCAACCACGAGATCTAATCTCGTAACGCTTTCGGATCTACAAGGGTTAGTACAGATCTATCTCGTTGCACATGTCTAATAGATTAGATCTTGGCTTTTATCTAGATTAGATCTGGGTTTTGTTCGTTCTTGCGGTAGAAATTTTTTGTTTTCCATGCTACGAACCCATCAATCTCGGACCTCAAGAATGAGCTTGGCAGAGAGAAAGATCTCTCCAAAGCGCTCCGGGCTGAACTCCAGAGTCTCCGGGAGGAGAAGACCAAGATTGACGACGTCATTCTTGGTACGTTCCATCTGTCTGATTTATCATTTCTTCGACTTTCATCAATGTCGGATTTTCCTTGACTTGTTTTGTGTATAGGTCCTCTGAACTTGACGGACTCCTCCTCGTCCGAGCCCCGCACTCACCGGCTTACCCAAGTCGGTGATCTTCTTCAGGACTACCGCCAGTCCCTTGAGGACATTGGCGAGTCTCTCAGGATTCCGGACATGCCAAGCATGTCGGACTTCCAGGTGAGGGAGAAGGCCAAGGAGATGCCGCAACTCGTTCGGGACTGGAACATGTCCTACGCGCGGACTGCTGCGCAGAACGCTCTCACCATGGTCATGAGCAACCATGGAAACATGGAGATATGGTAAGTGACCAGAGGGTACTGCAAGGTAGACGAAGATGGCCAGGAGCAAGACCTTCAAGCCATCATGCACTCCTGCGCCGGATATGGGTGCAACGTAGCTGATCTGACCAGCTACGAGATCCCCTTCTTCACCCGCGTAGATACCCCGCCACCTCATCCAGAAGAAACCGAAGAAGCTTCCAACGATGAACGGACCACCTCGGATCCGGACATCTCGGAACGATATCAAGGCGGAGTAACCAACTAGCCTACAGCTCCTTCATCTCCTCCTGCATCATAGACCACAAACTTATGTATTATTCTATGAAATAATATGATGCGCTTGTAAATATTAAGTACTATGACTTTTGCTAGTGCTAAGTTTTTTATCTATTCAGCACTTTTGTCTTAGTTTTTTTGCGTGCCTGAAATGTTTTCATAAGCATTTGAAATTTTTCCGTGTCTACTTATCGTTTATCTGGCTTTCCGCCTCGTCCCTTTCGTGAGCCGGCCAAACCTTCAGCCGAAAACTTTGCCGAGCAACGGAGCTCAATTGCTAAACCAGTTTAAACTCGGAAACAAAACCGGCTTCCAGTACCAACAATTCACTACTCGGAAAATACCCGCATCCAGCAATCAGACAAATAACCAAAGTAAAGACTAGAATTTTTAGAGTTATACCCGAAGGTAGCAGTTTTAGAATCGGAAAGCTAAACCAGAACGAACATGAGCATAAAGTACTTTCAAGAATTCTAGGATTTTCGACTACAACACGATCATTAGGAAATAAGATGGTACAAACTTCTCAGAAAAACCTTGAGGTAACCAAAACTTTTATTTCTCACAGAACATGTGCATATTTATGATTACAAAGAAGGATAAACTAAGAATAAAAGGGACGTAGCTGAGTAATATTCCACGGTTTGTCTAACTCATCCGGATTTGTACTGCCTCCAACTCTATTTCTCTTCTTAGTTGCAGGTCTTTCTTTGACTGGCCTCCTGTCAGTTAAGTAGTACGATCCATTGTGCAATACTCGACTAACTAAAAAGGGCCCTTCCCATACTGGGGAAAGTTTGTGCTTTCTTTGTTGCATAAGCCGGAGAACCAAATCACCTTTATTGAAAGATCTAGTTCGGACTCTCTGGCTATGATACTTGCGTAACTTCTGCTGATAGGCTGTAGATCTCATTTCAGCAACGACGCGAACTTCTTCGACTAAGTCGAGATCATTTTGTCGAGAAATCTCGGCATCCTCTTCGATATACACGGCCACTCTAGGATAAGTATGAATTAAATCACTAGGAAGAACTGCTTCTGCGCCATAGACCAAGAAGAAAGGTGTATATCCTGTTGACCAGTTCGGAGTTGTTCGTAAACTCCAAATTACAGACGGTAGTTCCTCTGCCCAAGCCCCCGCAGCATGTCATAGTGGTGCTTCGAGTCTTGGTTTCAAGCCTTGTAGAATTAAACCATTTGCTCTTTCGACTTGTCCGTTAGCCCGTGGATGTGCGACTGACGCGATGTCAAGCCAGATATTTTGCTCATCGCAGAATTTAGCCAGTTCTCCCATGGAAAAGTTACTCCCATTGTCCATGATAATACTATGCAGATAACCATACCGGATTATAACATCCTCGAAAAATCTTTTGGCTGTTGCTCCATCACAACTAGTGACAGGTTTAGCCTCGATCCACTTTGTGAATTTGTCCACCATCACTAAGAGGTGAGTGAATCCACTTGGGGCTCGTTTAAAAGGTCCTACCATATCAAGCCCCCAGACCGCAAAGAGCCATGTTATAGGTATTGTTCGCAGCTAATCAGCCGGAACATGAGCTTGCTTGACGTATTTTTGGCAGCCTTTACATGTCTTGACTAATCGTTCGGCATCTGCCTGAGCTATAAGCCAGAAAAATCCATGTCGAAAACCTTTTGCCACTAAAGATTTGGCTGCGGCGTGGTGACCACACTCGCCTTCGTGGATTTCCCTTAAGATTTCCACTCCTTCTTCCGGAGATACACAACGTTTAAAAACCCCAAAAACACTCCGTTTATGGAGCTCACCTTTAACAATAGTATAGGCTTTTGCTCGTCGGATAATATGTCGGCTCAACACCTCGTCTTCGGGTAATTTGCCATCTACCAAGTAACTGAGGTAGGGTCGAGTCCAGCTGGGAATTACATCCAGAACTGCTATTAAAGGTGAGTCGGATTTGGTCGGAGATTCCTCATCTACTCCCTTTATCGAGGGAACTTTGAGGTGCTCTAAAAATGCGCCATCCGGAAGCTCTTTCCGCGCAGAGCCTATTCGAGATAGTGCATCTGCTTCCTCGTTTTATGCTCGAGGGATGTGTTGAACTTCAAACCCCTCGAACGATTTAGATAGATCATCCACGACAGCTTTATATGCTGCCATGTGCTTATTTGCATTGCAAATATTCGAGACTTGCTGAGCAACAAGATCCAAATCTCCGTAACACATCAAACGTCGGATGCCAATATCCTTAGCAATCTGGATTCCATGCAGCAGTGCTTCATACTCGGCAATGTTGTTTGTGCTGTGAAGTGGATCTGCAACACGTATAAAAGTTTATCTCCTTGGGGTGATTTGAGCACCACGCCAGCCCCCGAGCCCCCTCGAGCCTTAGACCCATCAAAAAAGAGAGTCCAATATTCCAACTCAGGGAGGACCATGTTCTCCTTGGTCTCTGTCCAATCAGCGACAAAGTCGGCAAGGATGGGATTTGATTGCTGTCCGGGGTTTGTACTCAATATCGAAAGCTACAAGCTCTATGCCCCATTTGGCGACGGGTCCTGTGGCATCGCTATTGTTGATTATATCTCTCATGGGAGCTTTGCTCACCACGGTAATTGGGTGCTCCTGAAAATAGTGTCGTAACTTACGAGATGCTAGAAAAACACCGTAAGCCAACTTTTGATAGTGCGAATATCGCTGTTTTGATTATGTCAGAACCTCGCTGACAAAGTACGTCGGACGCTGCACCAGGTGCTCCTGATTTTCTTCTGGTCTCTCCACTACCATAACGATACTGACAACCTTATTTGTCACAGCAATGTAAAGCAACATCGGTTCCTGAGGTTCCGGCGCTGCAAGGGTAGGAGCAGATGAGAGTACTTTCTTCAGGTCTTCTAGTGCAGCTTCAGCTTCGTTAGTCCAGACAAAATCCTTGGTCTTCTTCAGGAGTTTGTATAATGGTGCGGCTCTTTCGCCAAGACGGCTTACAAATCAACTGACCGCAGCAATGCAACCAGTTAATCTTTGTACGTCCTTCAGGCGAGTTGGCCTGGAAATGTTGAGAATAGCCTTGATTTTGTCACGGTTTACCTTTATGCCTCTTTGAGACACGATGAAACCTAACAATTTTCCGGCTGGTATTCCAAAGAAGCATTTCTTCGGGTTAAGCATGATGTTGTATTTTAGTAGATTGACGAATGTTTCCTCCAAGTCGGAAATCAATGTTTCCTTCTTTTTGGACATGACCGCGATATCATCCACGTATGCATGTACATTGCATCCGAGTTGATCACGGAGGCAACGCTGCATCGTGCGCTGGTACGTAGCTCCTGCATTCTTCAGCCCAAAGCACATCGTAACATAACAGAAGGTTCCGAAAGGGGTTATGAATGAAGTTTTGATTTTCTCAGATTCCTTCATCCGGATTTGGTGATAACCGGAATATGCGTCGAGAAAACAGAGGAGTTCCGAGCCTTCCGTAGAATCGATAACTTGATCAATTCTAGGCAGAGCGAACGGATCTTTTGGACAAGCCTTGTTCAAGGAAGGATAATCAACACACATCCTTAAATCAGTGGTGTCCTTTTTAGGGACCATTACAGGGTTGGCCGACCAATCAGTATGGATGACCTCTTCTATGAATCCGGCTAACTCGAGCCACGCTAGTTCCTTAGCTATTGCCTTACACTTTCCATCACCAAACCGTCGTAAGGACTGTTTGAAGGGTTTAGCATTCGGGTTTACATTTAGAGAGTGCTCGGCAAGTTCCCTAGGTACTCCGGTCATGTCAGATGGCTGCCATGCAAAGATATCTTGATTTGCTTAGAGGAACTTGATGAGCGCACTTTCCTATGCACTACTTAGGCCTACGCCTATCTGGGTCACCTTGGAGGGGTCATCATCCTTCAACATCGTCGTCTTCGTCTCTTCTGATGCCTTGAACTCCGGATTTGGCTTTGTGACCTCCTTCTTTGTTGCGGGCATCTCGGACGGATCTATGCTCTTCTTGATCTCCTGGTACTCCTGGGCGTGTAGCACGGCTTCGGCAAAGGTGGCATTTCCATCTTTGCACTCTCGTGCCTTCTTCGGGTCTCCCCTGATGGTGATCACGCCGTTGGGACCTGGAATTTTCATCATATTGTAAATGTAACACGGACGAGCCATAAAAGCCCAGTAAGCCGAACGTCCGAATATAGCGTGGTATGCGCTCTTGAACGGGACCACTTCGAAGGAAAGTGCCTCGGTCCGATAATTCTTTGGAGTTCCAAAAGTAACATCCAAAGTGATCTCTCCCAGGGAATTAGCTTGTCTTCCTGGGACAACTCCGTGAAAGATCACAGAGCTATGGTTCAGCCGTGTTTCCGAGATCTTCATCCGGCGTAGCATTTCGACATAGAGAATATTGATACTGCTACGACCGTCCATGAGGGTCTTGAAGAAACCACAACCGTCAATAAGTGGATTGACGACTAAGGCGTATTTTCCTCGCCTATGTAGCTTAGGCGGATGATCAGCGCGGTCAAACATTATTGCCACTTCCGACTAGTCCAGATACTGAGGGACATCCGGAACTGTTGCGTTGAGCTCGTGGAGAACTGCTTTCTTGACCTTTGCTGGTTGAGATTCGAGGAAGGTGACGTAAGTGTCCTTGGTGGGAAAAGTTTTCTTCCCTTCCGGCTTGGGATTTGAAGCATCGGCTTCCTCCATGTCGGAATCTTCCTTGGTCTCTTTGTCCTTTTCGGGATTTTTCTTTCCCTTCTTCCGCTTAGCTTTGTAGCCCGCGGTATCATCTCTCTTGATGTCGTCGTTAAAACGACATTCAGCGTTGGTGTGGGACGAGCCCCCATTGGCGTCCAAGTGATGCACACATGGGTTATTGGCGATGTCGGCCCAAGTGTAGGTTTTGCCTGGTTGTTGCTCTCCTCTACCTTGGACCCTTGACGTCCCACGGTCACGTCCGCGGCCTCCGCCACGTCCTCCTCGTCCTCCAGACCCGAAAACAGTATTGACTACTGCTGTCTCTACATTGGGTTTTTTTCCGAGGTATTTTTGCGCTTCTGAGCTTGTTGCTTTGGTTGTTTTGCCGACTGAGGTACAGCCAGGGCATTGAGTAATCCCTCTGCATCGTTGTCAGCATCTGCATACTTGCTCACTGTTTCTACCATCTCTCCCAGATCAGTGACCTTGTCACTTCAAGTGATGGCGTAGTAAACCAATTGGGAGACCTGCGATGAAAGATTCAATCGCAGTTTGATCATTTACTCCTTCGCAGGAGTTCTTGGTGTCAATCCATCGTCCGAGGTAATCCCGGCAAGTTTCTCCGGCTTTCTGGGTGCAACGCTGTAGGTCTCCAACCGTACAGGGCCTCCGATATGTGCCTTCAAAATTCCGAAAGAACGCACTTTGTAAATCATACCAGTTATGGATTGTGTTTGCCAGAAGTTCATTGAGCCATGATCGTGCCGTATTCCGCAACATAAGTGGGAGATATCAGGTTGCGACCAGGCTGTTTCCGCCTTTGGCGATGCAGCAGGCTTGGAAGAAATCCTGTAACCAGGTGTCTGGCCGAGCAATGCCGTCGTAGGCTTGGATATGTCTTGAGATGGCAAATCCTTCCGGGAACTTTGTAGCTCTGATGCGTGGTCCGAAGCATTTTGTGCCCACGTATACATCATCGTTTTCGTAGCGCCGAGCCTCTATATTGGAGTTGATCATGTGCCTTGCGTCGTTCGGGGATAGGGATCGTCCCGAATGTTGGCTGTGGCTGCGGTGCCTTGGAGCCGAACTTCGGCTTCTGCCACCACCTCCTCCGCCATGTCGTCCTCCTTGACCTCCTTGGGGCCGTTGTGATAACTGTGTGGTGGAGAGGGTGGTGCAGCTGGATAGTTTCCGGCTGATCGCCGGCCTCCGTCTGGAGCATCATTATTCCGGCTCCGGGGAGGTTCTTGACTATGATGAGCCCCCCGACGGCTTGTTCTAGCGTGGTTTCCATCGTTCCTTCGTCCGTCGTTCCCACCATGGTGAGGCTCAGCCGGACGGTTTTCATGTCTGGGAGTGGCATTCTCTGACGATCCTCCTCCTGACATTTCTCTTTATCTTCTCCCTTTCGGGGAGGATTCCTCGGATTCAGTGCAGCGATCGCGTCTTTCTCGGCTATTGGAGCGACATTGCTCCAGTTATGCGTAGCTCTGTGGTGCTGCCCCGACGATCCGGTTCTTGAATAATTGTCTTCCCTGCGTTCAGGGTGATGATACTGCGCCCAAATGTAGTGGGATCTTACGTCAGCCCATGCCGAATCTGTGCGACATTGGTCGGAATCCGAGACTAGCTTTTGACTTCCAGACAGGGCGACCTTTTGCTGCTCCAGTCCCTTATTGAGTAGCTTGATACCCAAACGTATCTCCTCTGGTCCTGGATTAGCTGATAGAATTTTGCGAGCTCCCACAGTATTTTGCACTGGTGTTGGGTAAACCCAATCTCCGTTGCTATCCTTCCGTGGCTTCCCCATCTCATCTCCAAAAAGGATGGCACAGACACGTGGGAATTGGTTGTCATCTATGTGACGCTTCCGTGTCTTCTGATGTAGACGGGACATGTACTCCTTGTTTGACATGCGCTTCTTCTCCACCTCAATGTTTTTGGCTTCATCAAGGAGTTGTTGATGACGCACTTCCAGGGCCTGGGCCCTTTCGTCTAGCTCATCTACAGTAACTTCTGCAGCTGTAGGGATGGGTGTGGTTAATGCGGCATCGATGAGTTTACGCGCACCTTTAGTGATCACGTGTCCATCCACCGATGCTTCTTTTTTCGGCTCGTCTGGGATAAGTGCTCCATTCGAGTCTTCTTCGTATTCCTCGGCGATTACCTCCTCTGTGAGGGGGTCTTTTGCTGGGGTCTTGTTCTTCTTGTTCCTCTTCTTTGCCTTCTTGGCAGCGGCGGTAGCAAAGACGGCTTTTGGTCCGTTTCCCGGAGTCAAGCTTTGATCGGTACTTTCGGACATCTAGATCTCGGGATTATCTCCGATGTCCATGTCATCCTGCGCTTTGGGAGAGTATTTCCTGGATCCTTCATCCATGGCTTCTCCTTCTTCTACAGCTTTGGAGTTGTACTCCTCTTCGTATTCCGCGGAGAACTTTCGGAAATCTGCCGACGTCATGGATTCATCCGAGGATGCGGGAACGTCGGCGTTTGTTCCAATTGTCACTAGTACCGAGTCGGTGTTTTATCCAGCATCGACAAAGCCGGATCCGGATCCAACATATCCGACGAAGTGCGATGCGTGCCTCCTGAGGTACCTGTGGCTTTCGCGATTAGCCATATCGAAACTTTTAATGGTTTCGAGGATTGCATCTGCGCTAGCGCCTTGCAGTATCATACATCTTAGTGTGTACCTGAGGAAAGGCCTGTCTGTCCCGGCATCGTCAGAGCCGGAATCAGTGTCGTTGATATGCTCCTCCTGGATTTCGACTTCCACGGGTGGGTCGATCTGGGATCCGGCTTCCCCAGGGAGATCCACTCCAGATTCGACTTGGACCGTGAGGTTTTATTCAGGCTCGGATTTCTCCACTATCTCCGCAACTGGTGCGGGCTGGGTGGGATTAGATTTTTCTAAGATCTGGAACTCTGCCGCCTCCACGGACAAAGGGGACCCAGAAGATTCTTTTGCCTCTATCATCACCACTGGGGTGGGTTGGGCAGGTTCAGCGAAACCGATGTAAACATCGATCTCGCCAAAATACATGATAGTATAGGCAGTCACGGCCTCCCTAGCCAGAATCCAAGTCTCGTCGAGAACGATGAGAGGGACATCGCTGGCGTAGAGGATGCGACCGACGGCGATGGTCTCGCCGATTCTGATTCTTGCAGATTCCGCTCGGAACGCAGATTCGAAGCTCACTTGCCCCACGGTGGGCGCCAACTGTCGTCGGACTGAGGACAAGTACGCCATGAGGGGGTCCTCGAGGCGTGCGGAAGAGAGGGGTGTGAGACGTACGGTGTTCCGGGACGGTGAGCACACAAGTTTACCCAGGTTCGAATCCGCTGGCTTTGGACGGACCCTACTCCTGCTGTCAATCTAGTAATACGGCAAAGCCAGAATATGGGTTACAATGGTATCGCCTGTGCGAGTTGAGGGTCTAAAGTATTGGGTGTTATCTGGTGCCCTAAAGGCCCTCCCTAGGATGGCTTATATAGATATCCGGCCTAGGGTTTACAGGAGAGATCAATCCAGCTACGACTAAGAGTTGGTTACAGAGTACATCTTGAACTACAAGTAACATTATGGGCCTAAGTCGGTAAGTCTTCTGGGCCTTCCCGTAGCCGGATTGGACTCCGTCTTCTCTCTCTAACCGGGCCGCCCGTGAAGCAAAGCTCTAACCCGAAGTGGGCCACCCTGGTTAGTGAGGAACTGTGAGGATACCTGGAAAGTATATCCCCAACATCGTCCAATTCCTGGAATATTCATTTTCTGACTTTCCTGGAACCAAAAACTGCAGAAAACAGGCAGCAGGCACTATGGCTCTTGTTAATAGGTTAGTCCAAGAAATCATATGAAAAGTACTCCAAAGTGTGGACGAAACATAAGAAAGTAGATAAAACCAAGCATGACACATCAAAAATTATGGATACGTTTGCAACGTATCAACATCCCCAAGCTTACCTCTTGCTCATCCTCGAGTAGGTAAGTGATAAAAAGAAAGAATATTTTTTGAGGTGACATGCACCATCATAAACTTGATCAAAGTATATGTAAAACATTCAAAGCTAGGATCATAGTACTTAAATCATAACATGAAAGACAAAGTTCTAGCAATAAGACAAAGAAACTATGTTGCAACATGAAAAGGCAGAAACAAAAGATTCATGAATAACAATGTTTTGCAAGACGTTGTTTGTTTCACATAAAGAAAACATAGCAAAGTGGCATTCAGCTTGTCCCTCATAGAGTAGCAAACATAAATGCATAGGACACCTTCAAAGTTTATAAGAGTGATTAGATACAAATAGTTTAAAACAAGCAATATCAAGGTATGCATCAATCAACAAGTCTTGGGACAATGCACATAGAACTAAGAATGGACACTATGCTCTCAAAGTAGGTGCATAAAGATAGAAGGTGGAGACTCAACATAAAAGTAAAAGAAAGGCCTTCATAGAAGGAAGTAGGGATTCAAGTCTCATAAAGAGCTTCCAAAAATTATGGTACTTAATAGCTTTCAGCTCTCATTGCCCCTATCATAATCATCTTGAAGGTGATTAAGTTTAAAGTGACACAACTAAGAGGATATGCTTGGCAAGTTATAAACCGAAATCTCATGCCCCTTACTTACGAAGACCGAACCTCATGCTACTCAACTTTAGTCACAAGTAAGCTCTTGTCATTGTAAGTACATATGTATCATAGAGAACCGCCAAAGGGGTACCCCTTGCACATGATACATGATCTATCCCATAATCAAAATGACAAGGCAAGCAGACAATGAGCATTTCAGCGATCTTTTTATTTGCTATTTCCATAGGTTTTTATTGAGGATGCTTCATAAAGTGCTCCTTATGGTTATGCTGCAAGTTTCCACCATGATTAGGCATGGCTGAGGCTAGCATCCCAAGCGTTTCTCTAACACAAATACAAACTCCATGATCTTACAATTTCCCTTTTATTTCACACCGCCGGGATCCATAAGCAAAAGAACATGATATCAACGGGGTACAAAGTACATGTGCAATGTTGAAAGCGTTCCCCGTGATACATGGTTCTGCTAACTTCAACTTATAAAGCGCAAGCATATACACAACAAAGATGGACGCAATGGTTTAGGTTTATTAAATGCAAAAAAGTAAAGTGTGCCAACAAGTTCGTGAGATCTTTAATCACTAGTTTTCTCATAACAAGTTTAATTTGGAATGTAGAAAAAAACATGAATATACTTGGAATAGCATATGCTAGTAGGTAGGTATGGTGGACTCTTTGGAATAACTTGGTTTTAGGAGTTGGATGCATGAGTGGAACTCATACTTGGTTGTGGAGGCTAGCAAAAGACTAGGAGCGACAAACTAAGAGAGAAATAATGGCCATAATCATGCAGAGCGACAAAACATCATTGATCAAAGCATAAAGTGATACTACAAGTTGAAAACTAAAGGATCATAAAGGCTATGGTGACTTGGGATAGTCATAACATGGTGTGAGCATGTGCCAAGTCAACCCATATAAAGCATCAAAGGAGAATACCACAATACTATGCTTTAATATGCTAAAACAACGCATGATTCTTCCAAGGCACATTAAGCAATCGCAATTGTTTATAACATGTCATGCTACAACAAAGAATACTAAGCATAAAGCCAAAAAAATATCAAGCATGGCATGACAAAAATAGGCCACCGTCAAAAACAAACTCTCTTTACCATTTAAGCATGAACTTTCCTACTCTTTTCCAATCCAAACCAAACTATTTTAAAACCAATGTATGAAACAGGGGGTCCAACCAATTTATTCAGAATATTAAGAAAACCAAGAAAGCAAAAAATCAAAATGAAAACGAAAAAGAAGACGCTCTAAGAACAACACAACAGTGCATGAAAGAATAATAATGAAGCGTTTGGAAGAAACTTGGGATTTTTATTGATGAAGAGAGGAATGCCTTGGAAATCCCCACGCTTTGACGCTTGTACTTCTTGGATATTTCTTGGGGTGACACACGTGGCATCCCCAAGCTTGAGCTTTAGTCCATCCTTCATCTCATTACTCATTCCTTCCATACACCTGAAATTTTTCCTTCATATAAAACTTCACACAATCTTTATTAGCAATATTAGTGCACTCAAGATAATAGGTCTTTAGGTTCAGTTCCAACACCAATAAAACTTCCATTAAAACACTAGCTACTGTAGCACTTCCCTGAAAAAGCTCAATTCTCTAAAAGAACTCAAAAAGAAGCAAATGCAAAAACTGGCAGAAATCTGTCAAAACAGACCAACAGGTAAAGACGAATTTTTTCGAAGACCTTCTGTTGCTCAAATCGAGAAGTATTGAACTAACGAAAGTTAGATAACAACCTGGGGCAGAAGCACAAAAATTCACGCCTCAAAAGGACGTACAGAGATTTTACGCGAATGTTTACGGTGAAGCACAGAAATCTGTTTCGGGACAACAACTTTCCCAATCATTACTTCTCTCTCATTAGAGGTTACTCTTGGCACAAAAAGAAAATAAAAAGGATAAGGAGCGGTTATTACTGAAGTAATAACTTCCAAGACTCATCTAAAACTTTTGGGTTATCTCCCAATAAGTACTTTTCTTTAATGCCTTTAAGTTAGGTATAAGAAGCAAGAAAAAGAATCAAGTGTTCTCAAATGAAGAAGCATTAAAACCAAATTTCTTACCCTTATATCTCTTACTTTTATTCTTAACCTTGGGGAACTTATGAATGCTTGGTGGAGAAACAAAGCGCATGGTGCCCTTTTCCACATCTATTATTGGTCCAAGGAGCTTCAATAGGGATCTTCCAAGTGTGATTTGTCCTTTTCCTACACATTCAATAACAAGATAATCAGTAGAAACCATTTTCCCTAGGATCTTTGTAAACACTCCTTCAGCTATTCCAATGGATAATACTGTGGCATTATTAGCAAGAAAAATTTCTTCTCCTCCTTCAGAAAGCCCCCAAAGATTCAAAGATTCATAAATATCTTTGGGCATAAGACAAAATTCAGACATGATATCACAGCGAGCATGAAAAGTTTCATTGTTATAGCAATCTTTACTGTGGGAAGCCATTCGAAGGGTTCAGAGTTTATTGGAACATAATTGTGATGCTCTCTAAGCGTATTATAGCAATCTTTCAAACTAGCGGTGCTGGTCTCAAGAGTATTCAATCTAGCAAATATGTTTATGAAAGAAGAATCACTTTTGCTAGGCAAGTTGTAAGTAAAGACCAATTTCTTTATAGCATTAACATCCTCATCCTCATTGCATTGGAGGAAATCTCCTCCCACAATAGCATCTAAAGCATATCTATAGCAAAGAGCAATTCCAAGGTAGAAACTGCTAAGAAACAAGCTTTGAGTCATTTTAGGTTCAGGTTTTTCATGTAAATTAGAGATTCTCGACCAAGGTTCTTTAAAACTCTCTTCAATTCCTTGTTTAAAAGTGAAAATCATTTCCTCAGGTGACATAGTGATTGGAGCAATGCTAGACATAATGGCAACTTAAGATAGGAACTAATAATTATTGTGTGTGTTTTAAATAAAGAAAGAAAACTTGTAAAACTATTTTTTTGTGTGTTTTTGATATAGAAACAAGCAAACAAAGCAAAAGGAAACTAAGCAAAACAAAAACAACACAGTAAAGAGATTATTTATGAGGGACTCCCCTTGTGAAGATGTCCTTGACTCCCCGGCAACGGCGCCAGAAAAATACTTGCTGACTCGTGTACTAATGAGCTCGTTGGGGAACCCCAAGAGGAAGGTATGATGAGCACAGCAGTAAGTTCCCCTCAGTTATGAAACCAAGATTATCAATCTAGTAGGAGCAAGGAAACACCTCAAAGGTGTAGCTAGCTGAACGTTGGCAGGGCACACTACCGGTGCCAGCAACAACGTGGAGACCTACACAACACAACCACAGAACTCTGTCCCCAACTTAAGATGAGGTTGTCAATCTCACCGGTTTTGCTGAAAACAAAGAATTAAACGTATCGAATGGAAGGAAGTAATGGTTTGCAGAAAGTAAACACACAGTAGTAAACAGTTGATTGTAGATTGAATGTAAAAGAAAGGACCGGGGTCCATAGATCACTAGAGGTGGCTCTCCTTAAGATAGATAACATGTTGGGTGAACAAATTACAGCGGGGCAATTGACAAACATCGAGAAAGCATACAATCATATATTACTCATCTTGACTCCTTTGAGATTCGATTGGGCATTACAACATTATACATAGACCGCCATCCAACTGCATCTATGACTAATAATCTACCTTCAGGTTATCATCCGAACCCCCTCCAGTATTAAGTCGCAAGCAACATATAATTGCATTACGCATTGCGTGTAATGTAAACAATATGATTGTTCTATGAACAAAGGATTTTTGTTTTCTCCCTAGTAGCAACAACACATCTAGTACCTTAGAGATTTATGTCACTTCCCCAGATTACCAGAGGCATGAACCCACTATTGAGCATAAGTACTAACTCTTGGAGTTGCTAGCATCTACTTGGCCAAGATAGCTACTAACAACGGAAAGCATGCAAGATCACAAATAACAAAGACATGATAGAATCAATAATCAATCTGAAATAGCATCTCAATATCCATCCGATCCCCGCAAACACAACATGCAGAATTACAAATAGATGATCTTGATCATGAACGGATCTCACAAGATCTAAACATGATATCACAAAGGAGGAGAACCAGCCATCTAGCTACTACATGGACCCGTAGTCCAGAGATGAAGTACTCACGCATCACACTAGAGGCTTCCATGATGATGAAGAAGGCCTCGAGGGTGAATTCCCCTCTCCGACAGGATGCCAGGAAGAGCTTCAGATCCCTCCCCATCTAGGGATGGAGATGACAGCGGCTACAGACTCTTTCGTGGATTTTTGATTGGGTACTTAGCTTTTCTATATCGGAGGCAATATATAGGCGGAAGGAGTGGCCGAGGGGGTGCCTGGGGCGGCCAGACCACCCCTTAGCGCGGGCCAAGCCTAGTCGCGTGGCCAGGTGGTGTGGCCGGGCCCCAGCCCCTCTCCGTCTCGTATTCTGGCTCCAGGTGTCCCTCGGTGAAAAACTGACTTTAGCTTTTGTCCCGTCCAATTCTGAGAATATTCATTTTCTGACTGTCCTGGAACGAAAAACAGCAGAAAACAGGCAGCTGGCACTGTGGCTCTTGTTAATAGGTTAGTCCAAGAAATCATATGATAAGTACTCCAAAGTGTAGACAAAACATAAGAAAGTAGATAAAACCAAGCATGAAACATCAAAAAGTATGGATACATTTGCAACGTATCACCTCCCCTTTGGGTTTCCCATGTGGGACCATTCAAGGGAGAGGGGGGAGGCGCATGGGCCCTTAGGGCACCATGAGCCAGCCGTCCAGGGGTGGGCCCCACTCCGCGCACAGCCCTAGGCTGGCCGGGTGGGCCCCCTTTAGGCGCCTAGGCCTTGGCCCTTTGGCCCTTGGCCCTTCCCTCCTTCGGTTTTCCCTCATAGGCCCTTTTCCCTAGGAACTTTGGCCCTTTAGTGGAATACCCCTTCAAATTAGATTTTAATATTATATTTAATATTAATTACACTAATTAATATGTAAATACATATTACAAAACCTGATTCAACCCGAAACACCTCTCGGTTCCCCTTTCTATATCCTCCGAACAACTTCGGAATTCCCAGAATGATTCTGGTCCTTTATTCTTTTTCCGAACAGCTTCGGATTTCTCCATGGAACGATTCCGGATTTCTCTTTCTCCACTGTGATTCCGTCTTAGGATGATCACTCTGTGGCTCGGGAATGCTCTAGACATGATCTGTATCAATGATCAACAGAGGGACCAAGGATATCCATGTGACCGCTATGCATTCCCGATGACAATGTCGTTTGAACCGCTAAATGTAGCATTCAATTCCTTTTGTTTCTTGATACGACTTGTCCGAGATCTGATCATTGGTATCACATACCTTGTTCAATCTCGTTCACAACAAGTTCTGTTTTCTTGTTACCGTGATATTACATCCCCGTGACTGAGTCACATGTTGCAACATTTATGGATGTAATATCACCAAGCCGATCGTATGTATCTTTACCCGTCATGTGGGTGAACAAATCCCGGTCTTGCAGTCATATGTCATCTACTATTCCTTTGGAATACCCAACGTACACCTTTATGGCCACCGTATTACCAGATGACGGTTGATGCAGTCTAAGAAGCCTCGGGAAACAGTGAGTAATATGAGCTCACGGTCTAAGGAAAAGGAGTCTAGGTATAGCTGTTGCAATAATGAACTATATGACTTGATTGTGTTGCAATCCTTCGAGGAATGCCATCACATAATTCTCCAATGATATGACCCCGTTGTCAATTGGCATAAATGCCCATGACCTTGAAACCCAGATCATCCTCATGACCAACGAACTAGTATGAATAGAGGCTATAAGTGTCACCACCCGGATTTTTAATCCCAGATGCCTGTTATGCCATACATCGCAATCCCAGGATTACCATTTTTGCGAGACATAACAGATTGGATATCACAGTACATCATCCATTACAAACCATAATAAGGTCTTACAGAAATAAAGGATATCATGATCCAGTCTTAGTACAATCAAGTAGCGGAATAAATAGCGTAGCGGTGGGGTCCATCCTCAGTGTCACAGGCAATGCTGACGATGGGAGATGATCCTAGTTGTCGTAGCCGTCCTTCTATCCTCCTTTAGGGTAGTCCTCCTCATAGCCTGGCCATAGGAATAGCCTGGGACAAATCCATGAGTACTCTTTAAGTACTCGCAAACTACCACTATCAAGTAAGATAATTCTAGTAGGAATGCTAAGTTATAATTCTATTTGTAAAGTCAAGTTTGAAACCTAAGCTGAGTTCAGAAACAAAGAAAGATAAAATAAAGTTTGAAAACACCTAAGTGGGAACTTAGTTGTCATAGTCACAACTCTGTTGTGGTCAAGTCATGTCACAATTCATTTCATAAGTCATTTTGAAAACATCTGACAACGGAACAGTATGGCACTCCAACTGTCCATAACTGCGGACGCGGCTATTCGAATAGTTTGACACTCTACAGAGGTGGTACACTTTCACCACAAAATTCGATACATCTGCCAGGGATAACCCTGAATCATCATACTTAGTATGCAGATAATCAAACATAACCTATCCTTTACACACTCTAGTATAAGCACCTCTCCTATGAGTATGGCCTCCCAGCCATGACCATCTGTCATCCTGGGCACTGCATAGGTGGGCAGCATTGAGAGGTAGCCTCAACTCAAACCTCTCCCGCGAGGGAACTAATACTAATGCATATAAACTTCTGGCTAAGCCTCACCCAATTCTGGTATTGTGGTTGTATGGTAAAATTGGAATGGTATCGCATCCGAACCCAACCATCAGTTTTTGTAAAAGGGCTAAGGCTCATGCCTCAACATTTTCATCATCATCATAAACCATTTGTGTTTCTCAACACATGTCAAAACATCTCAATAGAATGACTCATCATTCCAAGGTTTTCACAAGTCATTTTCACCAAGTATCCCATCTAAAGTGCTCAAATTTTGGGTTGATCTCTAAACTACTAGGTTAAGAGTGTTCACTAATGTGGGATGCTAATCTCAATCTCATGACATAAAATGACATCTAAGTCTAGCTAGGTAGGCCAAATTTTATACTCTTTATGCTACCTTTAAACAAGTAAAGGACTTTGGTAAAGTAAAGAAGGTAAAGCTTGTAAATAAAACTTGGCGTCGATATAAGTCAAAATGGTATAACCAAATCATTCCTAATGCGTTTGCTTAGGTTATCTAGCTTAATTCTAACTTGCTAACAATAGCTTGCCTTGGTTGGTGTGTAGTGGTTGAAATTCTCTTCCTCCTTCTCTTGGTAGAACTCCTCCTCCTCGAAAGCTTGGTCGGTACTATCGTCTATAAATACATACATGATACACAATCACCAAACAATACTTAACTAGTCTAGTTAGCACACTAAGGCACACATTCGATGATCTAGTATCATCACAAACATCACAAGGTTTAATGAACTAGCTTCATTCTTTTTATTTGAGAAAAGTAATTTCTACTCATTAAAATTAACTAAGATTTAATATTCTCCAATTAAAATATGGGATCATGTGGACACATGTCATCACCACATATTCTAACACGTGGGAATGCGATTTAAAGGTTGGATCACATTTTAATAAGTTTAAGTTTAATATTTAATGATTTAAAGTGACTAGAAATGCCTATATAGCATTATTTTGGTACTAGTCCAAAGTCACTGCATGCAAACCTTAATATTATTATGTATTCAGATAGGTATGGTTAAATGTGATTTTTGAGAGTTGGAATCAACTCAAAAGCTATTATGGTTGATTTTAAAAAAATGTTTGAATGTGCAAAAGCTTCTGTCTTGTTATTTTAGCTAGGAGAGATCTATAACTCTAAATGATTTAAATCCAACGGGCTTGGATATAGATTTTCATTAGCTTTCCAAAAAAAATTGGAATCTCTCAATTTGGATTTGTAAAACTCTCTGAGTTGATTTTTAAACTAAGGGACAGATTCTAGTTTAAGTCTAAAAAGAAAAATCCTAATTTGAATTAACTAGGTCGCGTGAGAAAATTGGGCCGGCCCAGATTCACTCCACGGCGCTGAGGACTGCTGACAGGGGGTCCGCCTGTCAGTGGCGCATTACACGCGAAGCGGTACGGGGCGAGCTAGACCGCAGGATTAGAACTAGATGAACGGCTCACGGTCATCGTCGATGACGGACTCGTCGCCGGTGAGACTGAACCCTAGCGGCTCGGTGGGGGTGCAGTGGGGACGTACTGGGGCTCTAGCTAGTGCGGCGAGGAGGGCAAACGAACGATACGACGATGGCGAGCTCAGGCGAAGTCGCGGCAGAGGCTAAGGTGGACGAAATCAACGGTAGCGTCTCCTCCTCTACTACGGCGGTCTCCGGCTCAATTCCGGCGAGAGGCTGCTCGAGCTGCTCCGGCGAGAGGTGGGGAAGGACTGGTGGAGAGAGGGGAGTCGAATGGTGTGGCGATTGAGGCTAGGGAAGGCCTCCTTATATAGGCTCGAGGAGGGGACCGAAGGGGCCACGACGAGCTCGTCGGTGACAACGATAAAACAAGCTACCGGCGTGGGTGAGATAGGTGGACGGTGGCTTGCCTCCTGGCAGTCCTCTATGGCTTTATGGCGCAGCTAGGGGCGGTGGCAATCGGTCGGGAGCATCGCGCGCTCTAGGGGACATAGGTGGTGCTCGACGTGGTTCCCGGCGATCGTGGGTCGCGCGACGGTGCACAGCCGTGTCTGGCGGGGTGAGGTGGTCAAGGTGGAGTGGCGTGCGTTGTCTATGGTCAAGGTGCGGTATGTGGCGTGCTGGCGGTGAGGGCGCTCTGGCGTGCTTTGGCGCGGCGCAGAGACCTAGTGCGGCACGGCTCTGGGGTGGTCCAGGGGCCATGGGGTGGACCATGGGCGGCGGTGAAGTGGCGCCTTGCTTCCTGGAGTGGCGGAGAGGGGCTGGTGGTCTGCTGTGGCTTGGGCACAATTGGCCGGCGATCATGGCCTCGGTGCAGCATTGCACTGGCGCTAGGGGCTAGGGGATGGGCTGGTTTTGGTCTGGTTGGGTTTGGGGGAGACCAAGATGATTAATGTGGCTCAAATGGCTCGACAATTTTTGATCCAAAACAGTATTAGTTAGGCCAGTTTGATTCTGCTCACAAGGTGCTCGACACAATGGCCGCATGAAGGAAACTTTTGAATTTTTGAAACATTTTTGGTGGAGTGGTTTGTCACATGCTTAAGCATCTGTGGTTGCTTGGGATTTTGAAATGGAGTTCATTTGGATGGTTTTTGAAAAAGTGTGATCTAGACATATGAACTAGATTCCATTTTCAATTGTCATTTAAAATTAGAGTTTGAATGTTTTTGGGATATCACAAAGTGGGTCTTGGCACATCACTACTTGTACAAGCAAGGGGTGCAAAGATCCACAATTGTTTCTATTGGAAATTGAGTGCTAGGAACACCCAAAGTGGGATAGGTGATTAAAATGGCAAAAGTGACCATTTCCTTTATTTAATTCTTTTTGGATTTATTTTTCTATGATTTTTTCTTGTGAATGATCTAGATGATGTGACATTAATCATAGAACCATTTTACAACCATTAGAACAAACAATAATGGACTTTCAAACAACTCCTATTTTAAATGCACACACATATGAATGCTTAAAGATTTTAAATGGAAAATGTTTTTGTTAACCCCAAATTGGGTAGATTTGATCTTGATTAATCTTGATTAACCTTGATTAAAGTTTTGGGATGTTAAAACTAGGGACTTGGTTGTTTCAAACCACACATGTACCAATGTTTCTACCTGGCTCAGTTATAGCACAATATGAAACTATTATAAACTAATTGAGATGTGACAATAAAAACCTTTTTATTATTTGCCTCTAGGGCATATCTTCTTCAGTAAGATCATATGATCTTTCATAAGCCAACATACACTTCTAAAGCCTCAGTCTATGTATCATTGGCAGGGACATAGCAGTAGATCATGCTACCTAGCCTAATACTGTGCACACTCCAAGAAGGAGGTACCACAGTAGCAGAAGCCAATAGAGAATATTCACAAATTAATGTCTTAATACATCCACTTGTAAAGAACATACTAATTTCACAAGTAATGGTCTCAGACCAGCATCATAGACTAGAAGGTCTAGTTTTAACTAGATCAATACACATCATCACTACTAGTACAAGGTATATTCCCAACTGGGTAACACCTCTATACCAGCAAGGTCATCACTTGTTAAGAATAAGCCTAAGCAGCATCTATCCAAAAACACATAATCATTTTTCTAAATGAATTAGGAATCATAAGAGACAATTATGATTTGAGAAGACAGTGAATGTGAACACTATCTATCTCCAGGACACACTAGACAGAGACCTTAATTAAATCATTTCCTATAAAAAATAGGAACCATCCAGTTATGTATCATCTCCTAGTACATCACAGACAAGAGATTAAGCTCTAGTAATCTTAATTTTACAAATTACCAAGATGGAATCCTAAGGCTGAACTTAAAAAGGTGTTTACAGTAGGTACCAAGCCAAGCATCAAAGCTTAGCAGTAAGGCACCACAACTCCATGCGAGTTAAGCTACTAACTATAACCATTTAGGCTTCCACAGTAAATAAACCATGCATCCACAAAGTGTTCTCTAACAGAGAACAGAGTAACTGAATGCAGTCAACAGAGTGCTAACTAACAAAAATCAGAGTAGCAGGCTAAAGATCAACAAGGGTGTGATACTACACCATATTAATACATCATGTAGAAGTTTATCACAACCAAGATGAATCAATACGCCTAACTAAGCATCACTTTAGGGGGTATGAACACTAGGTTCAAAAATGAATCCTAATAGGGGGTAACCACAGTAATCACACATAGCCTAGCCAGGAAGAGCATCGAGAGGAGCATAGATGGGGTAGTACAAGGAGACTTACTCGAGGTCCTCGCAAGTGTACCGAAGAGGAAGAAGAGAGATGGTCGGTGGTAGAGAGAAGTGGCGGCATGGGGAGCACCCCGAAGGGGCGCTGCAACTGGCGCCAGCACACGATGGTGGCGGCCATGGTAAAGAGGTGCCACGAGCACCACCGCGTCATCGACAGAGCGCAAGAATCAGAGGACCTTAAACCCTAGCCACATGGTAGAGGTTAGCGCGACCAATGGGGAGTGCTTGCTCCAAATCGAGCAGGACAACATCAAGCGGCAGCATCATCCTTATCGTCTTGCATCGTGGCGGCGGTCACGGCGGCCGAAGGTCGCTGGAATCGAGCCGAGATGGGCGGTGCCATCGGCATCGCTAGAGATAACATCAAGACGGTGAGAGAGAAGAGTGACTAGGCCGGTGGGGGCGGTCCAGCGACCTTGGGTTGGTTTGACCCAACCTAGTGGGCCGGATCGGGCTAAGCCAGGGCCATGCCTTAGAAAGAAAACCCTAGTAAAAAATGTTTAATTAAAAATATACCCTTGAACTTATTTTAATTCAAAAAAAATATAAAAAATCCTAAAAATACATGTAATATATCAAAACAATCAAAAAATTCTCTACCTCATAAAAATACAAATATACTTACTAAGGTTAGGTAAAATGTAAATAAATATTAACACTATTAAATTCAAATTGACATTTCATAAAATAAGGAAAAGTCCTAAAAATGAATAAAATCATTTTTGTCTATGAAGATAAAGCTACTATTTTATAAAAATACTAACTTAATTTGTTTACAAATAAACCCTGAAGCAAATATTTAAAAATATATAATCCTTTGTGGAATTTTATAAAAATAAGAATAACACCTAAAATTAAATAAAATTCACTTTTGAGGTCTTGAATAAATAAATATCACTAGAAAAATGCTAAAAATATTATTCTATAGGTTTCTAAGATTCTAAAATAATTAATCCTTCACCATTTTATAAATACCTATTTTGTAAATTCTTTAAAAATATTTCTTAAATAAAAAATAATCACAATTTTATATAAAACAATAAATCTTGTACATTTAAATACTACTTCCAAAACCATAACTTAAGTCTATAGTAATACTTAAAATAACTTATTAACTTTATTAAACTCCTTTAAAACCATAACACCAAGGTAAATCAACAATTTAAGTAAATTTTAATCACCATTCACTTATGATAAAAGTGAATGTTACATATCTCTTAACTATTCATGATTTCAAACTTTGATAGATTATTAAAATCATCTAAATTTACCTTTCTTATAAAGATAAATTATATTCATAATAACAAGTCATATTTAAACTCCTCACTCACTTAAACTAAAAGTGAATGTTCTCATACTCTTAGACATGCTTATTACAAAGCTTAAAAGTTATTAATACTTTAAAACATCACACCTTAGATCTACTTATGTTTTAAAGTTAACTTTGGTACACCAAGTCATGTTTAATGCCTAAAGAATATTTATGTTTTTATATAACTTTTGTCTGTTCCAGATTAAGTCATAAAGCATTTCAAGTCCAAGCTTATCGGATAACGGCAAACGACATCAATTACATTCGATTAACCACAAAGCATGTTTAAACTTCAACAAAGAACTCTTTTCTTCAAAAGTTATTAGTTTTCCACTTCAAACAACAACTTTATAATAAGTCCCTTAACTCTTAACAACTTACCATAATAAATCCCATCATAATTACCAGATAACAATTCCCCTCAATCTTAGAATATTATTATACTTCACTTTTATACTTAACATGTGAAACACTTAAATGTTTTTTCCTTATAAAATATTTTCCTAAAAATTTATTCTTTTAAGAAATATTAAAAGTAATCCTTAACCACTTCTTAAAAAGATCTAATTGATTAGTAATCTTGCTTAAGAAATCTTTTAAATACCATGCCCCATTTGAGTGCTTTAGTATTACATGCCACTTGTTATATTTACATATTGTTTCACACATTCTCACAATCCTTAATAAGAAGCACAAAATGGGAAGCTAATATAAAAGTGAAACACACTCTAAAGAAACCATTCCCAGTTTTCAAACCCTAGATTAGATACGATTATTTCGGGGATTCGCGTTTATCATACTTCATTACATTACTTATGCATAATTGCATCCTGCTTCTTTAAACATTAGTTCTTACCAGACCAATGATGTTGTTTACAGAATTTGGATCTCTAGTATCTGAAGACCGTGACTGCATAATCTTGCAATCACAAAAGGCAAGTTCACACTTGCTCATGTCCTTTGATTATTTTCTATCAAATGCTTGGAACTCAAATGTTGTCATCACCTGCATTTCAAAAAGTTCAGAAAACACTATTTTCATAACAATATGATTATGTATTATTTACCGAGAGGTAATAATCTGCTGATACAGTTCCAGTGGTAAAGGAACATAATATCTAGGACTTAATCAACCAATGTCACCAGTGATTCTAGCACCGTATATTATACGTTAAGCATGATATTTGGAATGGGACGGAGAATTCAGCTGTATATTCTTCCTGTCGCATGTAGTCGGATGCGCAGGTCATGGATGTTATCCTCATAGCGTGCATTAATTGGTAATTTGTAGAGGATATGCAGCATATGGGTGGGAACCCTCAACATCCCACGATAGTTCTGGCATCTGAACGGTCTGTACCAACCATTGTTGTAATTCAATGTGTGGGCATGGCGTACACCAAGGAGATATGTGGGGTTGTGAATGGGGGCAGTGATTGGCTTGGATCATCTACTAGGCCCCACATCATGGAATTGTGGACGGGAAAGATTCGCCCGATTGTGCAACAAGGATTTGGTCTCTCATGGGTAAAGCAATGAACCTCTACAGAGTGTAAGAACTGTAACTTGTTACTCCCTGTTCCGGGAAGGAGCTACGAACGCGGCAGGAAAGGAACTCCATGAAAGTTTTGGTCAACTTGTGAAGGCTGTCGGACATAGTTTTCAGAATAAAAGCAACCTTTGAAGAAATGTTTGTGAAAACCTGCATTGCCTATGACCTTTGGTCTATGGCTATAGAGATAGTGCATCATACACTTCTTTTTAGTGAACTTGCTGAGTACGCTCGTACTCAACCGTACATTCTTAACCCTTGCTAGATTCTAAAGCCATTGAAGGCGATGCCAACATCAATTTCTGCTCAAGAAACCATCATCAACAGCTCAAGTTCTTCAAGGAAGTCAATGAAGGCAACATATTCATCGATCAAAGTGAAGAAAAAGTTCTGATTAGATAGGAGTAGATACTCTAGCCATAAAACCTACTTCTGTAGAGCGTTGCATTAGCGGCAATTGCAAGCCAGATAGGTTAGATGCTAGTCTTATTCACTAGATTATTCTGAGTTATTATTTCTAGTTCTTCTTTATAAGAAGTTGTTTTCTTCCTCTTTAACCAAAAGTATTATCTGGATCTTTTGTAAAGAGTCGAGTTATAATCTATAGTCTTGTCTTGGACCTGATGTGTTTCGGTTGTACCACTCTGAGGGATATAATACTAGCGTACGGTGTTTCATTGATGTTGTGTCAACGACTATAGTGTACTACATCATCTAGTGGTATTCTGGGTCACCGCATCTGGTATCAGAGCATATGCGTTGACCTTACGTTGGTAAACCTAGTAAATGGGTAGAACCTATAGGAAGGATGTTAGCAACAATAAAACGTTCTCTAGAAATATGATGGATATTCAATTAGGAATAATCTCGTCATGTTGCTAGTGCGATGATTCTTTATTATGATGCAATTTTAAATAATTACCATGAGTTTTAACACAATTTGACTGATGATAATTTCTTATCTATAGTACAAGAATGGTACCTAGGTATCCACCTCAGAATGTTCAAGTATTGAACAAGACCTTAGATGATTATGAAGATGACTGGATGATGGCCCAAAATATATCGAGCTCGTTGGGCAACCCCAAGAGGAAGGTATGATGAGCACAACAGCAAGTTTTCCCTCAATACGAAACCAAGGTTATCAATCCAGTAGGAGCAAGGTAACACCCCAAAGGTGTAGCTAGCTAAACGTTGGCAAGGCGCACTACCGGTGCCAGCAGCAACGTGGAGACCTGCACAACACAACCACAAAACATTGCCCCCAACTTACGATGAGGTTGTCAATCTCACCGGTTTTGCTGAAAACAAAGGATTAAATGTATCTAATGGAAGGAAGTAATAGTTTGCAGAAAGTAAACACAAAGCAGTAAACAATTTGTAGATTGAATGTAAAAGAAAGGACCGGGGTCCATAGTTCACTAGAGGTGGCTCTCCTTAAGATAGATAACATGTTGGGTGAACAAATTACAGCGGGGCAATTGACAAACATCGAGAAAGCATACAAGCATATACTACTCATCTTGACTCCTTTGAGATTCGATTGGGCATTACAACATTATACATAGACCGCCATCAAACTGCATCTATGACTAATAATCTACCTTCAGGTTATCGTCCGAACCCCCTCCAGTGTTAATTTGCGAGCAACAAATTATTGCTTTACAAATTGTGTGTAAAGTAAACAATACGATTTTTCTATGAACAAAGGATTGTTGTTTTCTCCCTAGTAGCAAGAGCACATCTAGTACCTTAGAGATTTCTATCACTTCCCCAGATTACCAGAGGCATGAAGCCACTATCGAGCATAAATACTAACTCTTGGAGTTGCTAGCATCTACTTAGCCAAGATAGCTACTAACAACGGAAAGCATGCAAGATCGCAAATAACAAAGACATGATAGAATCAATAATCAATCTGAAATAGCATCTCAATATCCATCGGATCCCCGCAAACACAACATGCAGAATTGCAAATAGATGATCTTGATCATGAACGGAGCTCACAAGATCTAGACATGAAAGCACAAAGGAGGAGGACCAGCCATCTAGCTACTACATTGACCCGTAGTCCAGAGATGAACTACTCACGCATCACACCGGAGGCTTGCATGATGATGAAGAAGGCCTCTAGGGTGAATTCCCTTCTCCGCAGGGTGCCGGGAAGAGCTTCAGACCCCTCCCGTTCTAGGGATGGAGATGACGGCGGCTACAGACTCTTTCGTGGATTTTTGATTGGGGTACTTAGGGTTTCCGTATCAGAGGCAGTATATAGGCGGAAGGAGAGGCCGAGGGGGTGCCTAGGGCGGCCAGACCACCCCCTGGCGTGGGCCAGGCCTAGCCACGCGGCCAGGTGGTGTGGCCAGACCCCAGCCCCTCTCCGTCTCGTATTATGGCTCTAGATGTCTCCCGGTAAAATAATAACTTTGGCTTTTGTCCTGTCCAATTCCGAGAATATTCATTTTCTGACTTTCCTAGAACCAAAACAGCAGAAAACACACAGCTGGCACTATGGCTCTTGTTAATAGGTTAGTCCAAGAAATCATATGAAAAGTACTCCAAAGTGTGGACAAAACACAAGAAAGTAGATAAAACCAAGCATGGAACATCAAAAGTTATAGATACATTTGCAATGTATCAACATCCCCAAGCTTAACTCCTGCTCGTCCTCGAGTAGGTAAGTGATAAAAAGAAAGAATAATTTTTGAGGTGACATGCACCACCATAAACTTGATCAAAGTATTTGTAAAACGTTCAAAGCTGGGATCATAGTACTTCAATCATAACACGAAATAAAAAGTTCTAGCAATAAGACAAAGAAACTATGTTGCAACATGAAAAGGCACAAACAAAAGATTCATGAATAACAATGCTTTGCAAGACGTTTGTTTGTTTCACATAAAGAAAACATAGCATAGTAGCATTCATCTTGTCCCTCATAGAGTAGCAAATATAAATGCATAGGACACCTTCAAAGTTCATAAGAGTGACTAGATACAAATAGTTAAGAACAAGAAATATCAAAGTATGCATCAATCAACTAGTCTTGGGACAATGCACATAGAACTAAGAATGGCCACTATGCTCTCAAAGCAGGTGCATAAAGGTAGAAGGTGGAGACTCTTTATAATGGTGGAAGAAAGGCCTTCATAGAAGGAAGCAGAGATTCAAGTTTCATAAAGAGCTTCCAAAAATTATGGTACTTATAGCTTTCAGCTCTCATTGGCCCTATCATAAGCATCTTGAAGTGATTAAGGTTAAAGTGAACAAACTATGGTGTACATGCTTGACCAAGTATAAGTTAGAAATCTCATGTCCCTTGAATAAGAGGGCCGCTCCTCATGCTACTCAAGTTTAGTCACCGGTAAGTTCTTGTCATCGTAAGTACATGTTTATCATAGAGAACAGCCAACGGGGTACCCCTTGCCCGATGATACGTAAGAATCCCCATATCAAAATGACAAGGCAAATAGACAACGAGCATCTCAGCAATCTTCTTATTTACCATGGGAATATGGTGCTTTTTTCTCTCTTTCCTCTTTTCATAATCACTTTTTTTGGCTTTTTCTCTTTTTTCTCAATATAGGACTCTTTTTTTATAAGAAGAATGCTTCATAGACAGCTCATTATGGTTATGCTGCAGGTTTCCACCATGTCAGCATGGATTAGACCAGCGGCCCAGGCATTTCTCTAACACATATACATAACTCCATGGACTTAAAAGCTCCCCTTTCATTTCACACCGACTACATCCATAGACAAAAGAGCATGATATCAACTAGGTACAAAGTACCAGTGCAATGTTGAAAGCATTCCCCATGATAGCATGGTTCTGCTAATCCCCAACAAATAAGTGCAAGCATATACAACATAGACTACACAATGGTTCAAGTTTATTAAGGGCAAGAAAAGTAAGGTGTGCCATCAAGTTCATGAGAGCTTTAATCACTAGTTTTCTCATAACAAGTTTAATTTGGAAGGTAAACAAAAACATGAATATACTTGGAATAGCATATGCTAATAGGTAGGTATGGTGGACTCTTTGGAATAACTTGGTTTAGGGAGTTGGATGCATGAGTGGAACTCATACTTGGTTGTGGAGGCTAGCAAAAGACTGGGAGCGACAAACTAAGAGAGCAAAAATGGCCATAATCATGCAGAGCGACAAAACATCATTGATCAAAGCATAAAGTGATACTACAAGTTGAAAACTAAAGGATCATAAAGGCTATGGTGACTTTGGATAGTCATAACATGGTGTGAGCATGAGCCAAGTCAACCCAAATAAAGCATCAAAGGAGAATACCACAATACTATGCTTTAATATGCTAAAACAACGCATGATTCATCCAAGGCACATTAAGCAATCTCAATTGTTTATAAAAATTCATGCTACAGCAAAGGATACTAAGCATAAATCCAAAACAATATCAAGCATGGCATGACAAAGCATAGGCCACAGTCAAAAACAAACTCTCTTTTACACTTAAGCACGAGCTTTCCTCCTCTTTTCCAAACCAAACCATACTATTTGAAAACCAATGTATGAAAGAGGGGGTCCAACCAATTTATTCAGCAAACTAATCAAACAAAGCAAACGAAAAACCAAAACAAAAACGAAAAAGAAGATGCTCCAAGAACAACACAACTATGCATGCAACAGTAAAAATAAAGCGTTTGGAAGAAACCTGGGATTTTTATTGATGAAGAAGGGGATGCCTTGGGCATCCCCTTTGACGCTTGTACTTGTTGGATATTTCTTGGGGTGACACGCGTGGCATCCCCAAGCTTGAGCTTTAGTCCATTCTTCATCTCATTACTCATTCCTTCCATACACCTGAAATTTTTCCTTCATACAAAACTTTACACAATCTTTATTAGCAACATTAGTGCACTCAAAATAATAAGTCTTTTGGTTCAGTTCTAACACCAATAAAACTTCCATTAAAACACTAGCTACAGTAGCACTTTCCTCAAAAAGCTCAATTCTCCAAAAGAACTCAAAAAGGAACCAACAAGAAGCAAATGCAGAAAATGGCAGGAATCTGTCAAAACAGACCAGCAGGTAAAGACGAATTGTTTCGAAGACTTTCTATTGCTCAAATCGAAAAGTTTTGAACTAACGAAAGTTAGATAACAACCTGGGGCAGAAGAACAAAAATTAATGCCTCAAAAGGACTTACAGAGATTTTACACGATTTTTTACGGTGAAGCAGAGAAATCTATTTCGGGACAGCAACTTTTCCAATCATTACTTCTCTCTCATTAGAGGTTATTCTTGGCACAAAAAGCAAATAAAAAGGATAAGGAGCGGTTATTACTGAAGTAATAACTTCCAAGACTCATCTAAAACTTTTGGGTTATCTCCCAATAAGTACTTTTCTTTAACGCCTTTAAGGTAGGCATAAGAAGCAAGAAAAAGAATCAAGTGTTCTCAAATGAAGAAGCATTAAGATTAATACCAGAAATATCTTCAACAAGGCAAGGTATCTCATCCAAATAAGTTCTAGAGGATCCTCTCTCAACGCTCTTGGGTTCACTATTTTCATCAAACGGGTTTTCAAGAACAATCCAATTAAGATTCTTTTCTATGGCCTCATGCATTGCTACAAGTTTGAAGGGTATTGGTATCTTAATTTCCTCCCCATTAGGTTAAGTTTTGTTCATATTTTCTCGTGTACCAATAACATCTACACATTATCCTAGCATATTTAAACGTTCAAAGACTTTTCTAGCTTCCTTGGCAACATCATAGAATTCCTTAAGCAAAGTTTCTAGAATAAAATCTCTCTTTTTGGGGTCATCAATTTCTTTAAGTTTAAGAAACATTACTTGCATTAAGGGGTTAAGGTTAACAAACCTAGATTCCAACATATGAACTAAAGAAGCTGCAGCAATCACATAGTTTGGAGCAAATTCTGCAAGGGATCTATCCTCAATATCCTCATGTTTACTAACATGATTAAAGAATTCTTCAATATTATCTTTTCCAATTATAGAACCACTCCCTATTGAAAGATCTTTCAGGGTGAATTTAGGGATCAACATGGTGAGCTAACGAAGAGGTAACAACTAAAGGAGACTTAATTTTTTTGTGTTTTCAATAAAGAAAGCAAACTTGTAAACCTAATTTTTGTGTGTTTTTGATAAAAAAAACACGCAAACAAAACAAAAGTAAACTAAGCAAAACAAAAATAACAAAGTAAAGAGATTGCTTATGAGGGACTCCCGTTGTGAAGATGTCCTTGACTCCCCGGCAACGGCGCCAGAAAAAGAGCTTGATGGCCCAAAATATATCGAGCTCGTTGAGGAACCCCAAGAGGAAGGTATGATGAGCATAGCAGCAAGTTTTCCCTCAGTATGAAACCAAGGTTATCGATCCAGTAGGAGCAAGGAAACACCCCAAAGGTGTAGCTAGCTGAACGTTGGCAGGGTGCACTACCGGTGCCAGCAGCAACGTGGAGACCTGCACAACACAACCATAGAACTTTGCCCCCAACTTACGATGAGGTTGTCAATCTCACCGGTTTTGCTGAAAACGAAGGATTAAACGTATTGAATGGAAGGAAGTAATAGTTTGCAGAAAGTAAACACAAAGCAATAAATATTTTGTAGATTGAATGTAAAAGAAAGAACCGGGGTCCATAGTTCACTAGAGGTGGCTCTCGTTAAGATAGATAACATGCTGGGTGAACAAATTACAGCAGGGCAATTGACAAACATCGAGAAAGCATACAATCATATACTACTCATCTTGACTCCTTTGAGATTCGATTGGGCATTACAACATTATACATAGACCGCCATCCAACTGCATCTATGACTAATAATCCACCTTCAGGTTATCATCTGAACCCCCTCCAGTATTAAGTTGTGAGCAACAGATTATTGCTTTACGAATTGCGTGTAAAGTAAACAATACGATTGTTCTATGAACAAAGGATTGTTGTTTTCTCCCTAGTAGCAACAACACATCTAGTACCTTAGAGATTTCTGTCACTTCCCCAGATTACCAGAGGCATGAACCCACTATCGAGCATAAATGCTAACTCTTGGAGTTGCTAGCATCTACTTGGCCAAGATAGCTACTAACAACAGAAAGCATGCAAGATCACAAATAACAAAGACATGATAGAATCAATAATCAATCTGAAATAGCATCTCAATATCCATTGGATCCCCGCAAACACAACATGCAGAATTACAAATAGATGATCTTGATCATGAACGGAGCTCACAAGATCTAGACATGAAAGCACAAAGGAGGAGAACCAGCCATCTAGCTACTACATGGACCCGTAGTCCAGAGATGAACTACTCACGCATCACACCGGAGGCTTGCATGATGATGAAGAAGGCCTCCAGGGTGAATTCCCCTCTCCGGCAGGATGCCGGGAAGAGCTTCAGATCCCTCCCGATCTTGGGATGGAGATGACGGCGGCTACAGACTCTTTCGTAGATTTTTGATCAGGTACTTAGGGTTTCCGTATCAGAGGCAATATATAGGCAGAAGGAGAGGCCGAGGGGGTGCCTGGGGCGGCCAGACCACCCCCTGGCGCGGGCTAGGCCTGGCCACACGGCCAGGTGGTGTGGCCAGGCCCCAGCCCCTCTCCGTCTCGTATTCTGGCTCCAGATGTCTCCCGGTAAAATAATAACTTTGGCTTTTGTCCCGTCCAATTCCAAGAATATTCGTTTTCTGACTTTCCTGGAACCAAAAACAGCAGAAAACAGGCAGCTGACACTGTGGATCTTGTTAATAGGTTAGTCCAAAAAATCATATGAAAATTACTCCAAAGTGTGGACAAAACACAAGAAAGTAGATAAAACCAAGCATGGGACATCAAAAATTATATATACATTTGCAATGTATCACTGGACAATCACTCTAAGACAACTTCTATGGAGTCTAGATTGTGAGTCTCGAATTCTTGTCAAGGTTTACAGTTTCTATGACGGGCGGGTACTGGCTAAGTACCATATCCTGATCATGTTACCCAATAAGTTGGGAGTGCGTGGAGAAATTCCATCGGGACAAGAAAGATGTATGGCAACAGCCTCTCAGATTGTAGTAGTAGCCATAACCAAGATAAGGGAACATAATTCCAAGGCACTGGTAGGTACTACCTATACTGCTATACCTCACGAAACTCTTAGTACTGATCCGGAGTTAGATCATTCTGCTCTGGTAAGGATTAAACCTACTCTGGCAGTAGAGTATATGGATCATTACAAGTCTTTACTGAACACATTCCATAACACTCATCAAGTGCTAGTTCAAGATTTGGACACTGTCATTAATGATTTTACTGATCTTGCAAAGGCAATGGCACGTTGTAACATCCCAAAACTCTAATCCAAAGTTAATCAAGATCAAACCTACCCAATTTAGGGTTAACAAAAACTTTTCCATTCAAAAATCATTAAGCATTCATATGTGTGTGCATATAATTTAGGAGTTGTTTTGAATTGCCATGTTTGAGTGATCCATTGGTTGTAAAATGATTCTAAGGTGAATTGAACATCATCTAGATCATTCCCAAGCAAATCCGAAAGAAAAACAAATCAAAAAGAATAAAATAAGCAAATGATCACTTTTGCCATTTTAATCACCTAGCCTACTTTGGCTATTCCTAGAACTCAAATCTTAACAGAAAAAATTGTGGATCTTGGCACCCCTTGCTAGTACAAGTAGTGATGTACCAAGGCCCACTTTGTTTCATCCCAAAAACTTTCAAACACTAAATTTAAATGACATTTGAAAATTGAATCTAGTGTAGGTATCAAGATCACATTAATTCCAAAACCACTCAAATGAACTCCATTTAAAAAACCCAAGCACACCTAGAAGCTTAAGAATAAGTTACATCACTCCACCAAAAATCAGCTCAAAATTCAATTATTTTGTTCTTGCGGACATTTGATCGAACATGTGGCAGACAGAGATCAAACTGCCTAACTATTACTGTTTCTAGTTAAGCCATTGTCCCCCATTGCACCCTCTCTACTCTCCTATGTCCCCCCTGACTCCAACCAAGTCCCCAACCAGCTTACCCCTTAGCCGTTGCAGCAGCGGCGCGCCGCCCGTTTGAGGTCATCGTCGGCCAGACGCGGACAGCACGCGAGCGACCGCGCCTGCCAAACCAGCGTGCCCACTAGCTCCGCCCAACCCTACCACCGCCCACGGTCCACCCCTCAATCAACCCCAGCCCCTAGACCACTCCCCAGGAGTGCCGCCCTTTCTCTTTGCGAGCAAGCTAGAGCGCGCCAGAGCGCGATTGTCGCCAGCACGCAGCAGACCATGCCTTGACCCCATACCGCACACGCCGCTCCGCCTCGACACCAGCATCCCGCCAGACACGGCCGTGCACCGCCGCGCGACCCACAGTCGCCGGGAGCCGCATCGAGCACCGCCTCGCGAGACGTTCCCGACCACAATCCACCGCCCCTAGCGTCGCCATTAAGCCGTAGACAACCGCCAGGAGGCAAGCCACCGTCCGCCTACGCCGCCCATGCCAATAGCCCACTGTATCATCGTCACCAACAAGCTCGTCGTCGGCCCCTCGGTCCCCTCCTCGAGCCTATGTAAGGAGTCCTTCCCCAGCCTCAATCGCCACACCATTCGACTCCCCTCTCACTCCCAGTCCTTCCCCACCTCTCGTCGGAGCAGCTCGAGCAGCAGGCCGCCGGAATTTCACCGGAGGCAGCCGCAGCAGAGGAGGAGACGCTTCCATCGATTCCGTCCACCTCAGCCCCTGCCGCTACCTCGCCTGAGTCCGCCGTTGCCGTCCAGTTCGATCGCCCACCTCGCCGCACTAGCTGGAGCCCTGGTACGTCCCTAGTAGACCCCCACCGTCCGCTTAGGGTTCGGTCTCGCCGGCGATGAGTTCGTCGTCGACGACGACTGTGAGCCGTTGATCCCCGTTCTAATCGTGTGGTCCAGATCGCTTGATACTGTTTCAGGGTTTAATTCTCGCTGACAAGCGCGACCAACCAGTCAGCCGCCCTCTACGCCGCTGAGCGTCACTGGGCCGGCCCATTTCCTTTCCCGCGCAACCCAGTTAATTCAAATATAGGTTTTTCTATTTAAGTTTAAATTCAATTATGTCCCTTAGTTCAAAAATCAATTCAGAGAGTTGTGCAAGTCCAAATTGAGTGATTCCAATTTTGTTGGAAAGCTTATGGAAAGATCTATGTAAGCCCATTGGATTTAATTCATTTGGAGTTAGAGATCTCTCCTAGTAAAAATAACAAGACATAAGAATTTGCACATTAAACATTTTTATAAAATCAACCATAATATCTTTTGAGTTGATTCCAACTCTCAATCACATTTAACCATACCTATCTGAATATGTAATAATATTAAGGTTTACATGTAGTGACTTTGGACTAGTACCAAATTAGTGCTATATAGGCATTTCTAGTCACTTTAAATCATTAAATATTAAAGTTAAACTTATTAAAATGTGATCCAACCTTTAAATCACATTCCCATAAGTTAGAATATGTGGTGATGACATCTGTCCACATGATCCCGTATTTTAATTGGAGAATATTAAATCTTAGTTATTTTCAATGAGTAGAAATTACTTTTCTCAAATAAAAAGAATGAAGCTAGTTAATAAAACCTTGTGATGCTTGTGATGATAGTAGATCATCAAATGTGTGCCTTAGTGTGCTAAGTAGACTAGCTAAGTATTTTTTGGTGATTGTGTATACCGTATGTATTTATAGTCGATAGTACCGACCAAGCTTTCGAGGAGGAGGAGTTCTACCAAGAGGAGGAAGAAAACTTCAACCACCGCACCAACCAAGGAAAGCCATCATTAAAAATGCAAGCTAACCCTTGCAAGTTAGATAACCTAAGCAAGATGCATTAGGCAGGCTTTGGGTTATACCACTTTGAATATTACCTACCCCAAGTTTTATTTCCAAGCTTTACTTTCCTTACTTTATTAAAGTCCTTTACTTGTTTAAAGGTAGCATAAAAAGTATAAAACTTGACCTATCTAGATAACCTTAGATGTCATTCTATGGCATGAGATTTACATTAGCATCCTACCTTAGTGAACACTCTTAACTTAGTAGCTTAGAGCTAAATCAAAACTTGAGTCACTTTAGATGGGAACACTTGGTGAAAATGACTTGTGAAAACCTTGGAATGATGAGTCATTCTATTGAGATGTTTTGACATGTGTTGAGAAACACAAATGGTTTATGATGATGAAAATGTTGAGGCATGAGCCTTAACCCCTTTTACAAAACTAATGGTTGGGTTCGGATGCGATACCATTCCAATTTTACTGTACAATCACAATACCTGAATTGGGTACGGCTTAGACGGAAGTTTATATGCATTAGTATTAGTTCCCTCGTAGGAGAGGTTTGAGCTGAGGCTACCTCTCAATGTTGTCCACCTATGCAGTGCCCAAGATGACAAATGGTCATGGTTGGGAGGCCATACTCATAGGAGAGGTGCTTATACTAGGGTGTGTAAAAGAAAGGTTATGTTTGATTATCTGCATACTAAGTATGATGATTTAGGGTTATCCCTGACAGATGTATCGAATCTTGTGGTGAAAGTGTACCACCTCTACAGAGTGTCAAACTATTCGAATAGCCGCGCTCGCGGTTATGGACAGTTGGAGTGGCCATACTGTTCCGTTATCAGATGTTTTCAAAATAACTTATGAAATGAATTGTGACATGACTTGACCACAACAGGGTTGTGATTATGACACTAGCTTCCCAACTTAAGTGATTCTAGAACTTTATTTTATCTTTATTTGTTTCTGAACTCAGCTTAGGTTTCAAACTTAACTTTACAAATACACCTAGAGTTAGGAATCCTACTAGAACGACCTTACTTGTTAGTGATAGTTTGTGAGTACTTAAAGAGTACTCATGGCTTTTGTCCATGGCTATTCCTATGGCCAGACTATGAAGGAGACTACCAAGATGAAGGACAGTAGGACGGCTATGATAACTAGGACTATCTTCCATCGCCAGCATTGCATGTGCCCCTGAAGATGGACCCCACCGCTACGCTTATTATTTATTCCACTGCTTGTTGTACGACTGGATCATGAGATCATTTATTCGTGTAAGACCTTATTATGGTTTGTAATGGATGATGTACTATGGTATCCAATCTGTTATGTCTCGCAAAAATGGTAATCCTGGGATTGCGATGTATGGCATAACAGGCATCTAGGATTAAAAATCCGGGTGTTGACAAGTTGGTATCAGAGCCATCCTGACCATAGGAGACCCTAGTTAGAATGGACGTCCGAACAAAAACTTAATTTCAAAACCAAAGTGAGTATTTATGAAAAAAATATTTCCTCTCTTACCCTTGGAAATTCATTCTTTCTCAAAAATTCATGTTCCTCCAATTCTTACATTACTACATAAAATTTGACACACTTGATCACTTCACTAACTTCCTCATCCTTAATTCTTGTAGATGGAGACTCAGTTCAGCAAGTTCTACCAGTTGGGCAATGGAGGCCAACTGACCTTCGAGAGGGATCTAGATTCACTGTCTGAGTTATTGGGATGCCCACACCCGGAGTTTCTTGGAGCTCAACTTCCTGGACCCCAAGGAGGAGATTTACAATGGCTAGTCACCGCTGATCTTCGAGGAAGCATAGAAGCATCAACGTCCGGGAGAATCCAGTTCTCCGTAAGAGAGAACAACTGGCTAGAAGGATTAGCCAGGGTAATGCATGAAGCTCTCGCACGTCTGTGTGCCCTGAGTGTCAACCAATCCAAGGAACCCGCTTTGTTCACTATGCAAGGCGTGACTTCATGGGAATGCCAATGGAGATGCCAAGTCACCTGGAGTTGAAGCATCAAGTGGAGAACCTTGACTTCCTACTGTACGAACCCCAGAAGGAATTGGACAATGCTAGGGAGTTCGCCAACCACAACCTTGCCATTGCCGCCCAGAAGGCCTAGACTTTCTCACTGCTTGTCAAGGACCGTCAGTCTCTTCACCGCCAGCGCAAAAAGAAGGATCGCACCATCGACCGTCTTTGTAAGAAGGTGGCCGACCTCGATAATACCATCAAGGAGCAAGAAGCTTAGCTTGCATCAAAGGAAGAAGAAGAGGAAGGTGAAGACATCCAGGGAGATCTGGACTCTTACCTCAGCAATGATGATGACTTTCAGGAGGAAGATGCCGTAGACTTCTACACCGACGATGAAGACTCCGACTTCATCGATGATGAGTAGATGCACTAGAGCACTATCGTAGCATGAGGAGTATCGGTCCCATTGTATCGTAGCTTGCAGAATGGTTCTTAAAACCATCTGTTTTCCTTTGGTGTGTGGTGTGTGTTTGTATCGTGTGCTTGTTTGAATGAATGAAAAGAAGTTAGTTGCAAAACCTGAGTCAAACTCAAAGCTTTAGCTTTGAAACCAAAACCATGAACCTTAGAACTTTCCCTCTTACCTCTTTATCTATCTCAATCTTCAGATGACTCGTGGAAACCCCGGAGGGAGCAGCTCATCGCAAGACCCAATGCTACAGATAATGTAGATGTTAGTTGCAGACCGTGAAGCAAGCAGGGCAGAGCGCCATGCCAACTTAGCAACACTGCAGCAGATAGCCCAGATGGCCCAAAACAACCAAGGGAATGGAAATCAGGATCATCAAGGATCCAAGCTGAAAATTTTCTAGAATACCAATCCCCCAATCTTTAGCACTTCGAAGAACCCATTAGATGCTGATGACTGGTTGCAGACGATGGAGAACAATTTGGAAGTAGCCAGAGTTGATGACAACGAGAAAGTTCTCTTTGCCACCCACTACTTGGCAGGAGATGCAAGAGCCTGGTGGAACAACATCCGCCTGATGAACCATGGTCAAGTGATGACATCGGAAGCCTTCAAAATCAAGTTCAGCCGCACCCACGTGCCGCAGGGCCTAGTCACCAGAATGAGGGATGAATTCAGAGAGTTGAAGCAAGGCAAAATGACTGTGGTGGGGTACCATGATAGATTCCTATCGCTTGCCAGGTACGCACCTGATGAGATCAACACGGAGGCCAAGAAGAAGGAGAGATTCCTGAACGGACTGCATCATGAGATGCAGACTGTCCTCGTCAACATCCGCTTCGAGGGTCTCGAAGAGCTAGTCGACTCTGCCATTCAGATGGAAGGGAAGATTAACCAGGCAAACGACAACCACAAACGTCGTATGATGCACCAAGCTGGATCCAACAGTCACCAGAAGTACCGTCCTAACCCGTCTGCAGGGTATGCACCAAGAAACAACCGACCCCCAATGTCTCGCTCGAGCTACCCCAACCGTAGCGAGGAAATGTGAAGTCCGGAGGAAACAACAACAACAACCCCGGCAACACCAGCAATTTCAACCTTGCACCTCCCAAGAGGAGCAACAACAACATCATCATCAACAACAACAACACTGCACCTAGAACTGGACGCAATGCTATGCCCGTGGCAGCAAAAGACAAGTCTCAGATCACTTGTTTCGAGTGTGGAGTGAAGGGTCACTATTCCAATGAGTGCCCCAAGAAGACTGCCGCCGCTGCCAATGTGAATGCCCCAGCACAAGAGCAGCGTCGTGTTCAACTAGGAACAAGACTTGCCCTAGGGAACCCTCACAGCCGCAACGGTCGTCTCTTCCACATGAACGCTGAAGAAGCCCAAGAAGCGCCAGATGTAGTGTTGGGTATGTTTTCTGTCAACTCAGTTCTAGCAAGGGTGTTGTTTGATTCGGGAGCATCGCATTCATTTGTCACCGAAGAATTTGCATGCACTAGTAAGATCCACCCAACCAACTTGAAGCATGTCATGATAGTTCAAATTCCCGGTTCAACTACAAAAGCTAGAAAAATTTGCAAAGTTGTGCCTATCAGAATACATGGGATAGATTTTTATGCTAATCTAATAGTACTTGGAACCAAAGGATTGGAAGTAGTACTAGGTATGGATTGGATGCCAAAGCATAAAGGACTGATAGACTGTGCTAAGAAAGCCATCAACATGACCAGTAGCTCTGGAGTCACAGTAGAGCATATATCTGAAACCTTACCTCGTCAATTCAAGTGCAACAAGAGTCTAGCCCTACCCACCATAGACCAAGTCAGAGTAGTCTGTGAATACCCCGATGTATTCCTAGATGAATTGCCAGGTATGCCCCCGGATACGGATACTGAGTTCATTATTGAACTAATCAACGGAACCGAACCCATAGCCCAGAGACCCTATAGCATGAACCCCTCGGAGTTAGTAGAGTTGAAGAAGTAGTTGGATGCTATGTCTGCAACAAGCTAGATTCAACCAAACGCATCGCCATGGAGATCACCAGTGTTATTCGTCGACAAGAAAGATGGAGGCAACCGTTTGTGCACCGATTACAGAAAGCTGAATGACGTCACCATCAAAAACAAGTACCCTTTGCCAAAGATAAAGGATCTATTTGATCAGTTGACTAGTGCCTAGGTATTCTCAAAGATTGATCTTAGGACTGGTTATCACCAACTTAAGATTCGTGCAACGGATATTCCGAAGACCGCCTTTACTACTCGTTATGGTTTATACAAGTATACGGTTATGTCTTTTGGATTAACCAATGCCCCTGCTTATTTCATGAATCTCATGAATAAGATCTTTATGAATTTCCTAGATAAGTTTGTCGTTGTGTTTATCGACGATATCCTTATCTACTCCAAGTCAGAAGAAGAGCATGAGCAACATCTGAGAATCATCCTAGAAACCCTGAGAGAGCATCGGTTATATGCCAAGTTCAGCAAATGTGAGTTTTGGCTGAAAGAAGTAGGATTCCTAGGACATATTGTGTCTGCCGGAGGAGTCTCTGTTGATCCTGCCAAAATTAAAGATGTCGAAGAATGGGAAGCCCCAACCACTCAAACCCAAGTCCGTGCATTTCTCGGATTGGCGGGATATTACCGCAAGTTCGTAGAAGGATTCTCGAGCATCGCCAGACCCATGACTCAATTGTTGAAAAAGGACAAGAAGTTTGAATGGACCGACAAATGTGAAGCCAGTTTCCAAGAACTAAAGAAGAGATTGATTTCAGCCCCAATATTGATCATGCCAGATATCAAGAAGCCGTTTGATGTGTATTGTGATGCATCCAAGATTGGCCTCGGATGTGTATTAATGAAGAATGCAAAGTCATCGCGTATCTGTCTCAACAACTAAAGCAGCATGAGCAGAACTATCCGACCCATGATCTTGAGTTAGCAGCCGTAGTTTTGGCATTGAAGACATGGTGTCATTATCTTATGGGTAATCACTGTGAGATTTACTCAGATCACAAGAGATTGAAGTATATTTTCACCCAGAAGGAGCTGAATATGAGGCAAAGGAGATGGATAGAGTTAATCAAGGATTATGACCTTGACATTCACTATCACCTAGGCAAAGCCAATGTGGTAGCAGATGCTCTTAGCAGATTGTCGTGCAGGCTAAACACCATGATCAAGGAAAAGCAAACACGTTTGTATGAGGAGTTAGAGCAGTTTAGAACTGAGCTTGTTAGCAAAGGATTTCTAGCTAGCATTGAACATCAACCCATGTTGATTAGCCAAATCAAGGATGCCTAGAAGGGAAATGAAAGTATCGACGGAATCAAACATTGTATTGGTATAGGAAAGATACCTGGATTCACTGAAGACGAACAAGGAGTTCTGTGGTACAAAGGCCGTATCTGTGTGCCAGCAAATTCGGAGCTGAAGCAAGTTATCATGCAGGAAGCTCATGATACTCTTTATTCTATCCACCCCGAAGGAACGAAGATGTATCAAGATTTGAAAGAGCAATTTTGGTGGCACAAGATGAAGAGAGAAATCAGGAGCTACATCGCCAAGTGTGACATCTGTCAAAGAGTCAAAGCAGAGCATCAGAGACCCGCAGGACTGTTGCAACCATTGCAGATTCTAGAATGGAAATGGGATTCCGTCGGAATGCACTTTATCACCGGTTTGCCTACTTCTAGTAGGGGAAATGACTCAATCTGGGTCATCGTTGATAGATTGTCCAAGGTAGCTCATTTTATACCTGTCAAGACTACCTATCAGAGTTCGAAGCTAGTAGAGTTGTACATTGCTAGAATTGTTAGTCTGCATGGAACCCCCAAGACCATAGTATCAGATCAAGGAACCCAATTTACCTTGAGATTTTGGCAGAAAGTCCAAGAAGGATTAGGAACCAAGTTGAACTTTAGCACTGCTTATGACCCGCAAACCGATGGATAGACTGAAAGAGTCAACCAAATCCTAGAGGATATGTTGAGAGCTTGTGTATTGGAGTACGGATCAAACTGGGAAGATTGCCTGCCTTTCGCAGAATTCTCATACAACAACAGTTATCAAGTCAGTCTGCAAATGGCACCATTTGAGTTCCTATATGGAAGAAAGTGTCATACCCCTTTGAATTGGTCGCAAGTAGGAGAGAGTCAGATCTTTGGACCTGACATTCTCCGAGAAGCTGAAGAAAAGGTTCACAAAGTCCGTGAGCACCTCAAGACTGCCCAATCTAGACAGAAGAGTTATGCTGACAAGAGAAGGAGAGACCTGACTTTCAATGTTGGAGATTTTGTATATCTCAAGGTTTCGCCATTGAAGGGAGCGCATGCTTTAGTCTGAAAGGAAAGTTAGCCCCCAGATATATCGGGCCCTTCAAGATTCTGAATCGTCGAGGAGAAGTATCGTATCAACTGGAACTACCAGAGGAGATGTCAGCCATCCACAATGTGTTCCATATCTCGTTACTTCGCAAATGCCTAGAAGTGCTGGAGAAGACTGAAGTTTTCAAGAACATCGATCATCGAGCTGTTGATATCAACAAGGACCTGACATATAGTGAAGTGCCCATCCGTATCCTGGAAGAAGCTTACAGAACCACCAAGACCAGAAGTATCAAATTTCTCAAGATTCAATGGAGCAACCATACCGAAGAAGAAGCCACTTGGGACCGAGAAGATTACATTAGGATAGAGTTCCCAGATCTCTTTAGTTCCTAGTTTTCTTTCGTAAATCTCGGGACAAGATTTTGTTTAGGGGTGAAGGTTTGTAACATCCCAAAACTCTAATCCAAAGTTAATCAAGATCAAACCTACCCAATTTAGGGTTAACAACAACTTTTCCATTTAAAAATCATTAAGCATTCATATGTGTGTGCATATAATTCAGGAGTTTTTTTGAATTGCCATGTTTGAGTGATCCATTGGTTGTAAAATGATTCTAAGTTGAATTAAACATCATCTAGATCATTCCCAAGCAAATCCCAAAGAAAAAAATCAAAAAGAATAAAATAAAGAAATGGTCACTTTTGCCATTTTAATCACCTAGCCTACTTTGGCTATTCCTAGAACTCAAATCTTAACTAAAAAAATTGTGGATCTTGGCACCCCTTGCTAGTACAAGTAGTGATGTACCAAGGCTTTGTTTCATCCCAAAAACTTTCAAACACTAAATTTAAATGACATTTGAAAATTGAATCTAGTGTAGGTATCAAGATCACATTAATTCCAAAACCACTCAAATGAACTCCATTTCAAAAACCCAAGCACACCTAGAAGCTTAAGCATAAGTTCCATCACACCACCAAAAATCAGCTCAAAATTCAAACATTTTGTTCTTGCGACCATTTGATCGAACACGTGGCAGACAGAGATCAAACTGCCTAACTATTACTGTTTCTAGTTAAGCCATTGTCCCCCACTGCACCCTCTCTACTCTCCTCTGTCCCCCCTGAGTCCAACCAAGTCCCCAACCAGCTTCCCCCTTAGCCGTTGCAGCAGTGGCGCACCGCCCGTTTGAGGTCATCGCCGGCTAGACGCAGACAACACGCCTGGGACCGCGCTGCGCCAAACTAGCATGCCCACTAGCTCCGACCAACCCTACTGCCGCCCACGGTCCACCCCTCGATCAACCCCAGCCCCTGGACCACTCCCCAGCAGCGCCTCCCTTTCTCTCTGCGAGCAAGCCAGAGCGCGCCAGAGTGCGATTGTCGCCAGCACGCAGCAGACCGCGCCTTGACCCCATACCACGCACGCCGCTCCGCCTCGACACCAGCATCCCGCCAGACACGGTCGTGCACCACCACGCGACCCATAGTCGTCGGGAGCCACGTCGAGCACTACCTCTGTCCCTCAGAGCACGAGATGCTCCTGACCACAATCCACCGCCCCTAGCGTCGCCATTAAGCCGTAGATCACCACCAGGAGGCAATCCACCGTCCGCCTATACCGCCCATGCCAATAGCCCTTTGTATCATCATCACCGACGAGCTCGCTGTCGCCCCCTTGGTCCCCTCCTCGAGCCTATATAAGGAGTCCTTCCCCGGCCTCAATCGCCACACCATTCGACTCCCCTCTCACTCCTAGTCCATCCCCACCTCTCGCTGGAGTAGCTCGAGCAGCAGGCCGCCGGAATTTCACCGGAGGCAGCCGCAGCAGAGGAGGAGACACCGTCGTCGATTCTGTCCACCTCAGCCCCTGCCGCTACCTCGCCTGAGTCCGCCGTTGCCATCCAGTTCGATCGCCCGCCTCACCGCACTAGCTGGAGCCCTGGTATGTCCCCAGTAGACCCCCACCGTCCGCTTAGGGTTCGGTCTCGCCGGCGATGAGTTCGTCGTCGACGACGACTGTGAGCCGTTGATCCGCGTTCTAATCGTGTGGTCCAGATCGCTTGATACCATTTCGGGGTTTAAGTCTCCCTGACAAGCGCGACCAACCTGTCAGCCGCCCTCTGCGCCGTTGAGCGTCACTGGGCTGGCCCATTTCCTTTCCCGCCCAACCTAGTTAATTCAAATATAGGTTTTTCTATTTAAGTTTAAATTCAATTATGTCCCTTAGTTCAAAAATCAATTCAGAGAGTTGTGCAAGTCCAAATTAAGTGATTCTAATTTCATTGGAAAGCTTCTGGAAATATCTATCCAAGACCGTTGGATTTAATTCATTTAGAGTTAGAAATCTCTCCTAGTGAAAATAACAAGTCAGAAGCATTTGCACATTCAAACATTTTTATAAAATCAACCGTAATAGCTTTTGAGTTGATTCCAACTCTCAAAAATCACATTTAACCATACCTATCTGAATATGTAATAATATTAAGGTTTACATGCAGTGACTTTGGACTAGTACCAAATTAGTGCTATATAGGCATTTCTAGTCACTTTAAATCATTAAATATTAAACTTAAACTTATTAAAATGTGATCCAACCTTTAAATCACATTCCCATAAGTTAGAATATGTGGTGATGACATCTGTCCACATGATCCCGTATTTTAATTGGAGAATATTAAATCTTAGTTATTTTCAATGAGTAGAAATTACTTTTCTCAAATAAAAAGAATGAAGCTAGTTAATAAAACCTTGTGATGCTTGTGATGATAGTAGATCATCAAATGTGTGCCTTAGTGTGCTAAGTAGACTAGCTAAGTATTTTTTGGTGATTGTGTATACTGTATGTATTTATAGTCGATAGTACCGACCAAGCTTTTGAGGAGGAGGAGTTCTACCAAGAGGAGGAGGAAGAAAACTTCAGCCACTGCACCAACCAAGGCAAGCCATCATTAAAAATGCAAGCTAACCCTTGCAAGTTAGATAACCTAAGAAAGATGCATTAGGCAGGCTTTGGGTTATACCACTTTGAATATTACCTACCCCAAGTTTTATTTCCAAGCTTTACTTTCCTTACTTTATTAAAGTCCTTTACTTGTTTAAAGGTAGCATAAAAAGTATAAAACTTGACCTATCTAGATAACCTTAGATGTCATCCTATGGCATGAGATTGACATTAGCATCCTACCTTAGTGAACACTCTTAACTTAGTAGCTTAGAGCTAAATCAAAACTTGAGTCACTTTAGATGGGAACACTTGGTGAAAATGACTTGTGAAAACCTTGGAATGATGAGTCATTCTATTGAGATGTTTTGACATGTGTCGAGAAACACAAATGGTTTATGATGATGAAAATGTTGAGGCATGAGCCTTAACCCCTTTTACAAAACTGATGGTTGGGTTTGGATGCGATAGCATTCCAATTTTACCGTACAACCACAATACCTGAATTGGGTAAGGCTTAGCCGGAAGTTTATATGCATTAGTATTAGTTCCCTCGCAGGAGAGGTTTGAGCTAAGGCTACCTCTCAATGTTGTCCACCTATGCAGTGCCCAAGATGATAGATGGTCATGGTTGGGAAGCCATACTCATAGGAGAGGTGCTTATACTAGGGTGTGTAAAAGAAAGGTTATGTTTGATTATTTGCATACTAAGTATGATGATTCAGGGTTATCCTTGACAGATGTATCGAATCTTGTGGTGAAAGTGTACCACCTCTTCAGAGTGTCAAACTATTCGAATAGCCGCGTCCGCGGTTATGGACAGTTGGAGTGGCCATACTGTTCCGTTGTCAGATGTTTTTGAACAAACTTATGAAATGAATTGTGACATGACTTGACCACAATAGAGTTGTGATTATGAAACTAGCTTCCCAACTTAAGTGATTCTAGAACTTTATTTTATCTTTCTTTGTTTCTAAACTCACCTTAGGTTTCAAACTTAAGTTTACAAATAAACCTAGAGTTAGCAATCCTACTAGAACTACCTTACTTGTTAGTGATAGTTTGCGAGTACTTAAAGAGTACTCATGGCTTTTGTCCCTGGCTATTCCTATGGCCAGACTATGAAAGAGACTACTAAGATGAAGGACAGTAGGACGGCTATGATAACTAGGACTATCTTCCATCGTCAGCATTGCCTGTGCCCCTGAAGATGGACCCTACCGCTACGCTTATTATTTATTCCGCTGCTTGTTGTATTATCACTGGATCATGAGATCCTTTATTCGTGTAAGACCTTATTATGGTTTGTAATGGATGATGTACTGTGATATCCAATCTGTTATGTCTCGCAAAAATGCTAATCCTAGGATTGCGATGTATGACATAACAGGCATCTGGGATTAAATATCCGGGTGTTGACACACGTAGAAAGAAGTTAGCTAAAGAAGCAAAGCACCTGAAACCAGTCTTTTGAGTGGAAGTGTTTGAAGAAATGGAGTTTAATGACCCACACTCTGAAGTCTATGCCTATTATCAAGTTGAACCTCAGAAACCAGTAGACATGTGGACCAAATATGAGGAGGAACAAAAAAATTGGAATGCACCCAGCCTCAAAGATGCCGTTAGAGGTAATATCGGATGGGAAGACCAGTATTGTGATGAGACCATGAGAAAACCTATACCTGGTGCTGGTAGTGGAGTAAAAACCAGTTACAATCCTATAGAGTCTTATGAACCATATGAGGGTGGTAACAATCCCATTGAGCTGGAAGAGTGTCCTGGAAGTTACTATACCAATATGTACGACTGGATTATGGAAAAGGCAAAGAATACTTCTTACTTTAAAGATGTGCTCGAAAGAGGAAAGAAGAATCCTGAAAAAGATCATGAGTATGTTAGTCATTTTTCAATGGCTAATCTCCATCTTGGTACTTCTACTCAAGACTACGCACCTACTGGATGTTCTGATGCACCAAAAGGCAGTCGTCGAACCTCGCGCCATCATGGACGAAAATCTAAGAAGTACTGAAGTGTGAGAGGAAAATAATAATAAAAATTATCTATAAAGTAGAGTTCTTGACTAATGTTTATAATGGGCAATGTGTATTGTAGAGTTTGAGAAGTGATACGTCATAAACGTATCTATAATTTTTAATGTTCCATGCTTGTTTTGTATCAACTATCTTATGTTTTGTCTGCACTTTGAGGAATTTTTATACATTTTATTGAACTAACCTATTGACAAGATGCTGTAGTGCCAGTTGCCTGTTTTCTACTATTTTTGTTTTCAGAAAAGCTAGTAAAGAAATATTCTCGGAATTGGATGAAAAAGAAGCTGAAATACCTATTTTTCCAGAAGACGAAGGAGGCCCAGAAGGAGGAGTGGACATGGGCCACAAGGGGCCCACACCACCCCCTGGTGCAGGGCCCCTGGCCGCGCCACTAGGTGGTGTGGCCACCCTAGACCACCTCTGACCTTGCCTCTTCGCCTATATAAACCCCCCGAGACGGAAACCCTAGATACCAGATCAGAATTCCACGAAAAGTTCCGTAGCGCCGCCACCACCGAAGAGGAGATTCGAGGGACAAAAGTCTCTGTTCCGCCACCCTACCGGGACGGGGAAGTGCCCCCAGAGCCATCTCCATCGACTCCACCGCCATCTCCATCGCCGTTGCTAACTCCCATGATAAGGAGGGAGTAGTTCTCTCTCAAGGCTAAGAGCTCTACCGGTAGCTATGTGTTCATCTCTCTCTCTCTCTATGCGTGATCTTATTGAGATCACGAGCTTTGTAATCTAGATCTATTCTGCTACTCAAGTACTTTAATTAATCTCTGCTTATCCCCATGTGTGTGAAGTTGACAGTGTGCACACCGTGTGGCACTTAGGCTATGGTTACAGAAATACTTATCATGAGTATAATTTGAGTTGGATGTCTCTATGAGATTGTGGTGTTTGTTGGAACCATCTAGCACTCAAGGTGATAGTGAGGGGTTATCTAGATGGGGAATGCAAACTTTAAGGTGTGCTGTTATAGACCTACATCGTCCAACCGGAGAGTAGTTCAGGGTAGCATAATGACGAGAAGATATTTATATGAGAGTGTCCACGAGTGAAAGTATGATCCCTAGGCCTTGTTTCTAAGCATTGAAACACCGTTGTAAAGACTCAAACCTGGCTTGGTTCGAATCCATGTGATTACAGTGCTAGTCCCTGGATCGAATAGCTAGCACCCACAGTTTAAGATGTAATATCAAGATACAAAGGTCATATTACATCGCATGATCCAGAATATGAATACTTTATTACATACTCATAGCCATAGGCTATCTTATTACAAAGCAGCAGAATACAAGTAAAGCATGGAGTCCTTCATCTTCATGTGCCACAAGCAAACATGTTGGGTGTAGACTCATAACCCCTATCATCAATCCACACTCATCAATAGAATAACCTGCAACATGATAGATTGCAGCCACAAAGGGTCAATACTTTGAATGTATTGGAAAGTGTCACAAGTTGGTGAATATAAGTTGGACTATCACTACATGTATATTTGGCTAAGTAGAGCTGAGGCTTATTTGCAGAAAGCAACATGGTTTTATCCTATTTTTGCAAAATAGTTTTGGTCTTTCAACAACTTTCTGAATTCCTTGGCAAACTCCAAGTGCTTCTACTCTCTTGTTGTCACCATCAAGTTTTACTTTGAGAAATTGGAATGTCGAGATCTTCCATAGCTTCAGGCCTTAGTTGCTCAGAGTTGTCCATAACCGGGGACACGGCTAAGTACTTAGATTTTAATCTTCTACAGAAGTTGTACACTTTACCCACAAGACACAATCTCATCTTGACGCCACCAGTGGCCGCTGGATTAGTACTCACCAAGATGGAGTACCGGCAGATCGATAATGTGACAAAGTCTTTCCATAGAAGTCCTCCCAATACATAATGCCAGCACATCTACCAGGCACCAATGCAAGGATAAACCTCCAATGCATAATTCTAGTTAACCTGAAGAGGTACTAATGCAACGGTCTTCCACTATGTAATTGACTAGGCTAGAGCCCATTTGGCATGTGGCTGTACACGAAAGCCACTGTACGAGAAACATGTTCAATCTCTCAGTTCCTGGGTGGTATTCACTTAGTGCACACACGAAAGAGATAGCCATAGATATGGTTCCCTTCGTTGCCACCTTATTATATAAAACATATATTTTTCCAACATTCATGTAATCACAATATGGTATATTCCACCCTGAATCTATAGCAGGGCTAAGCATACTACAACTACAGTGTTTTCACTAAAGAAGATATAAAGTATATCCTAAATAGGACATAGCATAGCATAGTATCATAGCAGTCCTATCATGCATACTACAAAAAACATCCACTAAGTGTAATGAAAATAGTAGGACATGGATGATAGTGTCACTTGCCTTAGTAGTTCGTGGTATTGGTACACTCTTCGCAATAACACACTTGACAATCCACACAATCTATCAAACAAAACAACCAAGACAAAACATGCACAAGATCAACACTAATGGCAATACAAAACCATGCAAAAAATGCAAGCATGCAAGATGGCAATTTTTATTGTACAAATTGTTATAACAAAGGTTTTGAACATTACTAAGTGTTTTCTGAACAATTTATAATTGCAAGATTACAAATGCAACCATTTGTGCAATTGTAACAATTAGCAATATTTTCTAGCATTTGGAAAGGTTAAACTCACTAAATAATTCCCATGTTATTAGGTATAGTCAACCAAATTTATATTTTGGTCTCACTGGATAGAGGGTTCAATTTGCAATCCATAGCAAAAAGATTCACCCAAAAATAATTTACAAAACAATTTTTATGGGTAAAATACTCCTAAAAATGTTCTGCTAAAAATTCTATTTTACAGAAGCTAAAGGGTGAAATAAGGCCTCAGCCGTGAATCTCTCATTTTTCTGAATCCATAGACACCAAATTTGCATTTTTCTGATTTGTGGAACAAAAGTTATTGAATTTCTAAGTTTAATACAAATTCTGCCTATTTTCTAATTTAAACAGACGCTCAGGCCTACGTGGCGTGTTCTTATTGGCTCGTACCGGTTCGGGCGGATCGATCAATCGTGGGCCGTTGGATTATAAGTGGCAACGGGCGATCCAGATTAGCCAGTACCGCTTCCGTAAGGATCTAATCCTGGCCGCTGGCGACGGATCGGACAGCGCTCAGTGCGTCGACCACGGACTGGCGGCGCTGGCGACGGTGCGCGGCGGCGGCGCGTCGGGTGGGTGGCGCTCCAGTGGTTCTAGAGGAGTAGGGGGTGCGTGGACTATTACCAGCGATCGCCGCGGTCGAGGTGGTCTCGGGGATGGTCGCGGTTGATGAAGGGGCGCTCAGATTCGCCGGGGATTCCTCGCCGGAGTTCTGCCGACGGCGGAGCTCGTGTCTCCGAGACAGTGTTGTTGACCTAGGGCTCGAACAGAGAAAACAGAAGGTCAGAGGAGTGCGCCTGGTCATGTAGAAGCTGTCTGTGGCCAAAAGAGGGCGGCGGGAACCTGTGTCTCGCCGGAATCGCCGGTGAACGGCGGCGGTAGAGGGTGACGCCGGTGGTGACCGTGGCGATGACCTGGGGCACAAAACAAATCGAGCAAAGGGATTAATCGGTGCGCCAGAGCATGGAGAAGCTAATAGGACAGAGGGGAGGGCGCAGGGCAGTGAGTTCTCGCCGGAATCCTCGCCGGAGCTCGTCGGTGGCCGCGGTGGTTCGAGCTCGATTCCGAGCAGCCTAGTGGCTCCGGGGTTGTGGGGCATGAGGGAAAACAGAGAGGAGGGGTGGCGGCTAAGAGGGCAGGGGTCGGAGTGGAGATTAATTGCGCAAACGCACGAATTCGAGCCGATTTGGAAACGGCAGAGGGATGGAGAGGGGCTGCTCGTCGCGGTGGAAGAAGGTGAGGTGGAGGGTGACGTGGAGTGGGGTCGTGGTGTCAGTGAGAGGGGGTGAAGGGGGAAACGGTGAGAAACAGAGGGGGAAAGGGGAGTGCCGGGTGCGCTTAGTGGGCTAGGGTTGTGGGCCGACTGTTGTTGCTGTTTTTTTTATTCCTTCAGTTTTTCTTTTTCTTTTTCTGTTTTCTTAAATAACTTTTGATTTAATGATCCAATTTGAATCAAACAAATTTATAAAAATTTGTAAAACTCAAATTAGGTTTTTAGGGCATTATAGAACTCATTTACTTTCCAACTCAAATTTTTCTAATCAAATTTATTCACTTTGGCTTTAATAGTTAATATTGCCTTTCTTAATTCTATTCTCAAAATAATTCATAACTTCTTATCCATGGCTCCAAATTGGATGAAACCAATTTCTATTGTTTTACTATCTTGTCCTTTATCTTTTTACCTCTCACAAAAGTTCTTTTGTTTAATATAAATATGGAGTATATCACTAGTGTTGTTCAAATAATTAGAGGTTTAGGGTTTTAGATATTTTTCACTTCTCTTAGGTTTTTAAAATGCAACCAAGTCAAGATGCTCATGCATGCTTCATGATTTGGGATTTTAAAACATGCACACCACTTCACAGACAGAAATCATTTTATTTGGCTTGGGTTTTGGAGGCATTATATTTAAATGATCCAAAAGTTTTTTGTTCCTTCTGAATTTTGAAGAACTTGGTTCTTCATTTTGTTTAAAATTTCACATTTCAAAATTTGGAAAATTTTGGGATGTGACAACCGTTTACAATCAATCCTGTTATATGTTTGCTTGCTGCCACTCTTATTTCAAATTGCAATTACCACTTATAATCATCCATATTACTTGTATTTCACTATCGCTTCACCGACCTAGTGCACCTATACACCTGACAAGTGTATTGGGTGTGTTGGGGACACAATAAACTTCTTGTATCTTGATTGTAGGGTTGCTTGAGAGGGATACCTTTGACCACTTCCTCCCTGAGTTCGATAAACCTTGGGTGATCCACTTAAGGGAAACTTGTTGCTGTTCTACAAACCTCTGCACCTGGAGGCCCAACACTATCTACAAGAATAGAAGCGTGCGTAGACATCAAACTATTTTATGGCACCGTTGCCGGGGAGGTAAGGTAAAAGGCACTCACATCCTCTAGCTACTAAGATATCTTCTAGTACTGTTGCTGGTGTGTGTGTGCTCGAAGTTATTTCCTTTAGATTCTGCAATTATATCTTTTTGTTTCTTGTTTTTATTTTCACTAGTTCGGCTTAATGGAAAACAACAACAAAAATAGAGAGCTTTATTGTATTTATCTTGAGTTAGTACATGAAGTGTTTGAAGAGAAAATTAAAAAACCTATGGAGCTGTCAACACCCGGATTTTAAATCCCAGATGCCCGTTATGCCATACCTCGCAATCCCAGGATTACCATTTTTGCGAGACATAACGGATTTGATATCACAATACATCATCCATTACAAACCATACATAAGGTCTTACACAAATAACGATCTCATGATCTAGTCTTAATACAACAAGCAGCGGAAATAAAAGATAAGCGTAGCGGTGGGGTCCATCTTCAGGGGCACAGGCAATGTTGACGAAGGCAGATAGTCCTAGTTATCATAGCCGTCCTGTTGGCCATCATCTTGATAGTCTCCTTCATAGTCTGGCCATGATAATAGCCAGTGACAAAAGCCATGAGTACTCTTTAAGTACTCGCAAACTACCACTAACAAGTACTATAATTGTAAGTTAAAACTAAATCTAAGTTTAACTATAAAGTTAAGTTTGAAACCTAAGCTAAGTTCTGAAGCAAAGAAAGATAAAGTAAAAATTCTAGAATCACTTAAGTTGGGAAGCTATTGTCATAAACACAACCCTGTTGTGGTCAAGTCAAGATTCATCATTCATTTCAAGTTATTTGGAAAACATCTGACAACGAAACAGTATGGCCATTCCAACTGCCCATAACCGCGGACGCGGCTATTCGAATAGTTTGACACTCTGCAGAGGTGGTACACTTTCACCACAAGATTCGATACATCTGTCAGGGATAACCCTGGATCATCATACTTAGTATGCAGATAATTGAACATAACCTTCCCTTTACACACCCTAGTATAAGCACCTCTCCTATGAGCATGGCCTCCCAACCATGACCATCAGTCATCTTGGGCACTGCATAGGCGGACATCATTGAGAGGTAGCCTCAACTCAAACCTCTCCCGCGAGGGAACTAATGCTAATGCATATAAACTTCCGGCTAAGCCTTACCCAATTCAGGTATTGTGGTTGTATGGTAAAATTGGAATGGTATCGCATCCGAACCCAACCATCAGTTTTGTAAAAGGGGTTAAGGCTCATGCCTCAACATTTTCATCATCATCAACCATTTGTGTTTCTCAACACATGTCAAAACATCTCAATAGAATGACTCATCATTCCAAGGTTTTCATAAATCATTTTCACCAAGTGTTCCCATCTAAAGTGACTCAAGTTTTGATCTACTCTAAACTACTAAGTTAAGAGCGTTCACTAAGGTGGAAAAGATGGGTTCAATCTCATGCCATAGAATGACATCTAAAGATTAGCTAAATAGGTCAAGTTTTATACTTTTTATGCTACCTTCAAAACAAGTAAAGAACTTTGTTTAAACTAAGGGAGGTAAAACTTGTAAATGAGACTTGGGGTACAAATAGTCAAAGGAGTGTGATCAAAGCATGCCTAAGGCATCTTTGCTAAACCATCTAGTTGGATCCTAGCTTGCTAAGCAGTAAACTTGCAAGTGTTAGCTTGCATTGTTATTGGTGGCTTGCACTTGGATAGTGCTAGCTTGCTAATAGTAGCTTGCCTTGGGTAGTGCAGTGGTTGAAGTTTTCTTCTTCTTCTTCTTGGTAGAACTCCTCCTCCTCGAAAGCTTGGTCGGTACTATCGTCTATAAATACATACGGAACACACAATCACCAAACAATACTTAACTAGTCTAAATAGAATTCTAAGACACACATTTGATGATCTATTATCATCACAAGCATCACAAGTTTAAATCACTAGTTTCATTCTTTTTAAATTAGAAAAGTAATTTCTACTCATTGAAAAATTAACTAAGATTTAAGATTCACCACTTAAAATATGGGATCATGTTGACAACTGTCATCACCACATATTCTAACATGTGGGAATGAGATTTAAAGGTTGGATCATAATTACTTTGGTTTAAGTTCATTATTTAATGATTTAAAGTGACTAGAAATGCCTATATAGCATTATTTTGGTACTAGTCCAAAGTCACTGCATGTAAACCTTGATATTATTACATATTTAGATAGATATGATGAAATGTGATTTTTGAGAGTTGGAATCAACTCAAAACCTAACTTAGTTGATTTTATAAAAATGTTGCAAGTTGCAAAAGCTTCTGTCTTGTTATTTTTACTAGGAGAGATCTATAACTCTAATGGAATTAAATCCAACGGGCTTGGATAGATAATTTCCATACCTTTTAGGAAAAATTGGTTTCATGCAATTTGGATTTGTAACACTCCCAGAATAGAATTTTAAACTAGTGGACAGAAACTAGATTTAACTTAAAAGGAAAATCTAAATTGCAAACGGCTGGGCTAGTGTGGGAACGAACATGGGCTGGCCCAGTGGCACTCCGTGGCGCGGGGCTCAGCTGACAGGGGGTCCCGCTGGTCAGTGGCTCTTAACACGCGAAACGGTACGCGCGCTGTGGGCCATAGGATTAGAAGTGAGATCTACGGCTGAGGGTCGTCGTCGACGACGAACAAATCGCCGGCGAGAGTTTGCCCTAGAGGCTCGGCGGGGGTCTACCGGGAACGTACCCAGGCTCCAGCGACGACGGTGAGGCGGGCAAGCGAACTGGAAGACGACGGCGAGGCGAAGCGCGGTTGCGGCGGAGCTTGGGGTGCCCTAAATCGCAGGCGCCCTTCTCCTCCTGCTGCGGCGGCTCTGGCTCTAATTCCGGCGAGGAAGAGCTCGATTGGCTCCGGCGAGAGAGGGGAAAGGATCAGTGAGAGGTGGGGAGTGAGTGGGTGTGGAGAAATGGTGCTGGGGAGGCCGGTTTATATAGGCCCGACGGTGAGACCGAACGGTGTGGGCAGGCGACTCCGGCGAGGGCGGCACAGGGGGCTAGCGGCGTGGCTCGAGGTAGGGGGCGGTGGCCTGTCTCCTGGCAGTGCGCTGAGGCTTAAAGGCGCGGCAAGGCGGGCTCTGTGCTGGTCGGGCGCGTCACGCGCTCTGGGCGGCAGAGGCGGCGGGTTCGACGGCGAGCGGTGGCTGGGGTGCATTGGGCGGCCATCGGGGATGTCTGGGGTGTTCCCTAGGTCATGGCGGAGCGGTGGGCGTGGGCTGCGGCCAAGGGTTGGTCTGTGCATGCGGGGACAGAGCGTGCTCTGCGGGCGGCGTCGGCATGGTCGACCAACTCCGGGCGCGGCGGTTTCTGGCCGTTCTGCCCTCTGTCTCTGGACTGGGGCTGGTTGGACGGTGGCGGTGGACCACTGGCTATGTGCTGGACAAGGTGAGAGAGGCTGGCGGCTGCTGTAGCGCGATGTCGCCGGTGAGGGTGCTCCAAGTGCTCGGCCTTAATGGCCATGACCATTTGGTCGTGTGCACAGGGCTTGGCTGGGATAGCAAATGGTAGGGTTTGTACTGGGGGAACAAGGGGACAGGGTTAGGCATAACTGGTGACCAAACTTACTGCTCCAAATAGTGTTTGGATTTTGGACAGATTTGTGCACACAAGCTGTTTGATGAAATGGCCGAAAGAGAAAAACTTTTGAATTTTGGTTTCAAAAATTTTGGGTGTTCTCCACTAGTGCTAGGTAGTCTCTAGTTGCAAGGGTTTTGAAAGTGGAACTCAAATAGATGGTTTTTGAAATAGGGGTGATCTATGCATATGCATTGGATTCAATTTTCAAATGCTATTTAAAATAAGTAAAAGAATGTTTTTAACAGATCAAAAGGTGGGCCTTGGTACCTCATTATGTGTACTAGCAAGGGGTGCAAATATCAATAATTGTTTCTATTAAGAAATGAGTGCTAGGAACACTCAAAGTAGTGTAGTGGATTAAAATGGCCAAAATGACCATTCCTCCCTTTTAATTGTTTTTTATTTGATTTTCTTTAGGAAAAGTTTGGGAATGATGTAGATGATGTTTAAATCACCTAAGAAACATTTTACACGCAAAGAATCACAGAACCATGGCAATTCAAACCAATTCCTAATTTAAATGCACAAACACATGAATGCTTTTATTTTTAAATTTGGAAAAGTTTTTGTTAACCCCAAATTTGATGATTTAGATCTTGATAAGCTTGCATTGAAGTTTTGGGATGTTACAAACCTTCCCCCCTTAAACAAAATCTCGTCCCGAGATTTACAAAGAAAACTAGGAACTAAAGAGATCTGGGAACTCTGTCCTAATGTGATCTTCGCGTTCCCAAGTGGCTTCCTCCTCGGTATGGTTGCTCCATTGAATCTTGAGAAACTTGATGCTCCTGGTCCTGGTGGTTCTGTAGGCTTCTTCTAAGATACGGATGGGTACTTCCTGATAGGTCAGGTCATTGTTGATTTCTACCGCTCTGTGATCGATGTTCTTGAAAACTTCAGTCTTCTCAGGCACTTCCAAACATTTGCAAAGTAACGAGATATGGAACACATTGTGGATGGTTGGCATCTCTTCAGGAAGTTCTAGTTGATACGATACTTCTCCTCGACGGTTCAAAATCTTGAAAGGTCCGATATATCTGGGGGCTAACTTTCCTTTCAAGCTAAAGCGTTGTGATCCTTTCAATGGTGAAACCTTGAGATATACAAAATCTCTGACATTGAAAGTCAGGTCTCTCCTTCTTTTGTCAGCATAACTCTTCTGTCTGGATTGGGCGGTCTTGAGGTGCTCACGGACTTTGTGAACTTTCTCTTCTGCTTCTCGGAGAATGTCGGGTCCAAAGATCTGACTCTCTCCTACTTGCGACCAATTCAAGGGGACACGACACTTTCTTCCGTATAGGAATTCAAATGGTGCCATCTGCAAACTAGCTTGATAACTTTTGTTATATGAGAATTCTGCGAAAGGCAGGCAGTCTTCCCATTTTGATCCGTATTCCAACACACAAGCTCTAAGCATATCCTCTAGGATCTTGTTGACTCTCTCAGTCTGTCCATCAGTTTGCGGGTGGTACGTTGTGCTAAAGTTCAACCTGGTTCCTAATCCTTCTTGGACTTTCTGCCAAAATCTCGAGGTAAACTGAGTTCCTCGATCTGATACTATGGTCTTGGGGGTTCCATGTAGACTAACAATCATAGCAATGTATAGTTCTGCTAACTTTGCACTCTGGTAAGTTGTCTTGACAGGTATGAAGTGGGCTACCTTGGAGAGTCTATCAACTATGACCCAGATTGAGTCATTTCCCCTACTAGAAGTAGGCAAACCAGTGATAAAGTCCATTCTCACGGAATCCCATTTCCATTCCGGAATCTGCAATGGTTGTAACAATCCTGCAGGTTTCTGATGCTCTGCTTTGACTCTTTGACAGATGTCACATTTGGCGATGTAGCTTCCGATTTCTCTGTTCATCTTGTGCCACCAAAACTGCTCTTTCAAATCCTGATACATCTTTGTTCCTCCGGGGTGGATAGAATAAAGAGTCACATGAGCTTCCTTCATGATAACTTCCTTCAGCTCTGAATCTGCTGGCACACAGATATGTCCTTTGTACCACAGTACTCCGTCTTCGTCTTTAGTGAATCCAGGTACCTTTCCTGTACCAATACGACGTTTGATTCCGTCGATACTTTCATTCCCCTTCTGGGCTTCCTTGATTTGGCTAATCAAAGTGGGTTGAAGTTCAATGCTAGCTAAGAATCCTTTGCTAACTAATTCAGTTCTGAATTGCTCCAACTCTTCATACAAACTTGCTTGCTTCTCCTTGATCATGGTATTTAGCCTACACGGTAATCTGCTAAGAGCATCTGCTACCACATTGGCTTTGCCGGGGTGATAGTGAATGTCAAGATCATAATCCTTGATTAACTCTATCCATCTCCTTTGCCTCATATTAAGTTCTTTCTGAGTGAAGATATACTTCAAGCTCTTGTGATCTGAGTAAATCTCACAGCGATTACCCATCAGATAATGACGCCATGTCTTCAATGCTAGAACAACAACTACTAGCGCAAGATCATGGGTCGGATAGTTCTGCTCATGTTGCTTCAGTTGTCAAGACAGATACGCGATGACTTTGCCTTCTTGCATCAATACACATCCTAGACCAATCTTGGATGCGTCACAATACACATCACATGGCTTCTTGATATCTGGCATGACCAATATTGGGGCTGATATCAATCTCTTCTTCAGCTCCTGAAAATTGGCTTCACACTTGTCTGTCCATTCAAACTTCTTGTCCTTCTTCAACAATTGGGTCATTGGTCGGGCTATGCTCGAGAATCCTTCTACAAACTTGCGGTAGTATCCTGCTAATCCGAGAAATGCACGGACTTGGGTTTGAGTGGTTGGGGCTTCCCATTCTTCGACATCTTTGATCTTGGCGGGATCAACATAAACTCCTCAGTAGACACAATATGTCCTAGGAATCCTACTTCTTTCAGCCAAAACTCACACTTGCTGAACTTGGCATATAACTAATGCTCTCTCAGGGTTTCTAGGATAACTCTCAGATGTTGCTCATGCTCTTCTTCTGACTTGGATTAGATAAGGATGTCGTCGATAAACACAACTACGAACTTATCTAGGAAATTCATAAAGATCTTATTCATGAGATTCATGAAATAAGCAGGGGCATTGGTTAATCCAAAAGACATAACCGTATACTCGTATAAACCATAGCGAGTAGTAAAGGCGGTCTTCGGAATATCCGTTGCACGAATCTTAAGTTGGTGATAACCAGTCCTAAGATCAATCTTTGAGAATACCTGAGCTCCAGTCAACTGATCAAATAGATCCTCTATCTTCGGCAAGGGGTACTTGTTCTTGATAGTGACATCATTCAACTTTCTGTAATCTGTGCACAGATGGTTGCCTCCATCTTTCTTGTCGACGAATAACACTGGTGATCTCCATGGCGAAGCGCTTGGTTGAATCAAGCCTTTCTCTAACATGGCATCCAACTGCTTCTTCAGTTCCACTAACTCTGAGGGGTTCATGCTATAAGGTCTCTGGGCTATAGGTCCGGTTCTGGGGATTAGTTCGATAATGAACTCAATATCCCTATCCGGGGGCATACATGGCAATTCATCTGGGAATACGTCGGGGTATTCACAGACTACTCTGACTTGATCTATGGTAGGCAGGGCTACACTCTTGTTGCACTTGAATTGACAGGGTAAGGTTTCAGAGATATGCTCTACTGTTACTCCAGAACTACTGGTCATGGTGATGGCTTTCTTAGCATAGTCTATCAGTCCTTTATGCCTTGACATCCAGTCCATACCTAGTACTACTTCCAATCCTTTGGTTCCAAGTACAATTAGGTTGGCATAAAAATCTATCCCATGTATTCTGATAGGTATAGCTTTGCAAATTTTTCTAGCTTTGGTTGTTGAACCGGGGATTTGAACTATCATGACATGCTTCAGGTTAGTTGGACGAATCTTACTAGTGCATACAAATTATTCGGTGACAAATGAATGCGATGCTCCCGAATCAAACAATACTCTTGCTAAAACTGAGTTGACAGAAAACATACCCAGCACTACGTCTAGCGCTTCCTGGGCTTCTTCTGTGTTCATGTGGAAAAGACGGCCGTTGCGGTTGTGCGGGTTCCCTAGGGAAAATCTTCTTCCTGGTTGAACACGATGCTACTGCTGTGCTGGGGCATTCACATTGGTATTGGCTGCAGTCTTCTTGGGATACTCATTGGAGTAGTGACCCTTCACTCCACACTCAAAACAAGTGATCTAGGACTTGTCTTTAACTGCGACAGGCACAGCATTGCTGCCAGTTCTGGGTGCAGTGTTGTTGTTGTTGTGGTTCTTGGGAGGTGCACGATTGAAGTTGTTGGCATGACCAGAGTTGTGATTGTTTCCTCCGGACTTCACATTGCCTCCGCTACGGTTCGGGTAGCTTGGGCGAGACATTGGGGGTCGGTTGTTCCTTGGTGCATATCCTGGTGAAGGGTTGGGACGGTACTTCTGGTGACTGTTGGATCCATACTGCTGCATCATACGATGTTTGCGGTTGTCGTTTTCCTGGTTAATCTTCCCTTCCATCTGAATGGCAGAGTCGACTAGCTCTTCGAGATCCTGAAAACGGATGTTGACGAGGACAGTCTGCATCTCATCATGCAGTCCGTTAAAGAATCTCTCCTTCTTCTTGGACTCCGTGTTGATCTCATCAGGTGCATATCTGGCAAGGGACATGAATCTGTCACGGTACTCCACCACAGTCATCCTTCCTTGCTTCAATTCGCGGAACTCATCTCTCATTCTGTTGACTAGTCCCTGCGGCACGTGGGTGTGGCTGAACTTGACTTTGAATGCTTCCCATGTCATCACTTGACCATAGTTCATATTGCGGATGCTGTTCCACCAAGCTCTTGCATCTCCTGCCAAGTAGTGGGTGGCGAAGAGAACTTTCTCATTTTCATCCACTCCTGCAACTTCGAGGTTGTTTTCCATGGTCTGTAACCAGTCATCAGCATCTAATGGGTTTTCAGAGGTGCTAAAGATTGGGGGATTGGTATTCTGGAAGTTCTTCAGCTTGGATCCTTGATAATCCTAATTTCCATGCCCTTGGTTGTTGAGAGCCATCTGGGCGATCTGTTGAAGTGTTGCTAAGTTGGCTTGACGTTCTTCCCTTCTTGCTTCATGGTCTGCAATGAGATTCTGCAAGATCTGCAACATTGGGTCTTGCGACGAGTTGCTCCCTCCTTGGTTCCCACGAGTCATCTGAAGATTGAGAAGGATATAGGGGTAAGAGGGAAATTCTAGGGTTCATGGTTTTGGGTTTTGAAAGCTAAAACTTTTAGTTAGACTCAGGTTTTTCAACTAACTTCATTTTTATTCATGCAAACAAGCACACGATACAACACACATCACAACAATCAAAGGGAAAACAGATGGTTTGAAGAACCATTCTGTAAGCTACGATACAGTGAGACCGATACATCTCATGTTACGACGGTGCTCTAGTGCATCTACTCATCGTCGATGAAGTCGGAGTCCTCATCATCAGTGTAGAAGTCCATGGCATCCTCCTCCAAAAAGTCATCATCGTTGCTGAGGTAAGAATCCATGTCTCTCTGGATGTCTTCACCCTCATCTTCTTCTTCCTTGTCTGCAAGCTGAGCTTCCTGCTCCTTGATGGTCTTTTCGAGGTCGGCCACCTTCTTGCGAAGATGGGAGATGGTGCGATCCTTCTTGGCACGCTGGCGGCGAAGAGACTGGCAATCCTGGACGAGCAGTGCGAAAGTCTGGGCCTTCTGGTCGGCAATGGCATGGTTCTAGTTGGCTAATTCTCTGGCGTTGTCCAGTTCCTGCTGTCTGTCATGCAGCAAGAAGTCAAGGTTCTCCACTTGACGCCTCAACTCGGGGTGACCTAGCATCTCCATCGGCATTCCCATGAAGTCACGTCTTGCATAGTGGGCAAAACGGGTTCCTTGGGTCCTGTTGACGCTGAGGGCACATAGACGTGCGAGAGCTTCATGCATTGCCCTGGCTAATCCATCTAGCCAGTTGTTCTCTCTCACGGAGAACTGAATTCTCCCAGAAGTTGGGGCTTCGATGCTTCCTCTAAGATCTGCGGCCACTAGCCACTGTAGGTCTCCTCCTGGGGGTCCTGGAAGTTGAGCTCCAAGAAACACCGGATGTGGGCGTCCCAGTAACTCTGATAGTGAGTCCAGATCCCTCTCGAAGATCAGCTGACCTCCGTTTCCCAACTGGTAAAACTTGCTGAACTGAGTCTCCATCTACAAGAATTAAGGATGAGGAAGTTAGTGAAGTGATCAAGTGTGTCAAATTTTAAGTAGTAGTGTAAGAATTTTGAGGAACATGAATTTTTGAGAAAGAAAGAATTCCCAAGGGTAAGAGAGGAGATAATTTTTCACAAATACTCACTTTGGTTTTGAAACTACATTTTTGTTTGAACGTCCATTCTAACTAGGGTCTCCTATGGTCAGGATGGCTCTGATACCAACTTGTCAACACCCAGATTTTTTAATCCCAGATGCCCGTTATGCCATATCTCGCAATCCGAGGATTACCATTTGGCGAGACATAACGGATTTGATATCACAGTACATCATCCATTACAAAACATACATAAGGTCTTACACAAATAAGGATCTCATGATCCAGTCTTAATAGAACAAGTAGCGGAAATAAAAGATAAGCGTAGCGGTGGGGTCCATCTTCAGGGGCACAGGCAATGCTGACGAAGGTAGATAGTCCTAGTTATCATAGCCGTCCTGTTGGCCATCATCTTGATAGTCTCCTTCATAGTCTGGCCATGATAATAGCCAGGGACAAAAGCCATGAGTACTCTTTAAGTACTCGCAAACTACCACTAACAAGTACTATAATTCTAAGTTAAAACTAAATCTAAATTTAACTATAAAGTTAAGTTTGAAACTTAAGCTGAGTTCTGAAGCAAAGAAAGATAAAGTAAAATTCTAGAATCACTTAAGTTGGGAAGCTATTGTCATAAACACAACCCTGTTGTGGTCAAGTCAAGATTCATCATTCATTTCAAGTTATTTGGAAAACATCTGACAACGAAACAATATGGCCATTCCAACTGTCCATAACCACGGACACGGCTATTCGAATAGTTTGACACTCTGCAGAGGTGGTACACTTTCACCACAAGATTCGATACATCTGTCAGGGATAACCCTGAATCATCATACTTAGTATGCAGATAATCAAACATAACCTTCCCTTTACACACCCTAGTATAAGCACCTCTCCTATGAGCATGGCCTCCCAACCATGACCATCAGTCATCTTGGGCACTGCATAGGTGGACATCATTGAGAGGTAGCCTCAGCTCAAACCTCTCCCGCGAGGGAACTAATACTAATGCATACAAATTTTCAGCTATGCCTTACCCAATTCAGGTACTGTGGTTGTACGGTAAATTTGGAATGGTATCGCATCCAAATCCAACCATCAGTTTTATAAAAGGGTTAAGGCTCATGCCTCAACATTTTCATCATCATCAACCATTTGTGTTTCTCAACACATGTCAAAACATCTTAATAGAATGCCTCATCATTCCAAGGTTTTCATAAATCATTTTCACCAAGTGTTCCCATCTAAAGTGACTCAAGTTTTGATCTACTCTAAACTACTAAGTTAAGAGTGTTCACTAAGGTGGAAAAGATGGGTTCAATCTCATGCCATAGAATGACATCTAAAGATTAGCTAAATAGGTCAAGCTTTATACTTTTTATGCTACCTTCAAAACAAGTAAAGAACTTTGTGTAAACTAAGGGAGGTAAAACTTGTAAATGAGACTTGGGGTACAAATAGTCAAAGGGGTGTGATCAAAGAATGCCAAAGGCATCTTTGCTAAACCATCTAGTTGGATCCTAGCTTGCTAAGCAGTAAACTTGCAAGTGTTAGCTTGCATTGTTAATGGTTGCTTGCACTTGGATAGTGCTAGCTTGCTAATAGTAGCTTGCCTTGGGTAGTGCAGTGGTTGAAGTTTTCTTCTTCTTCTTCTTGGTAGAACTCCTCCTCCTCGAAAGCTTGGTCGGTACTATCGTCTATAAAGACATACGGAACACACAATCACCAAACAATACTTAACTAGTCTAAATAGAATTCTAAGACACACATTTGATGATCTATTATCATCACAAGCATCACAAGTTTAAATCACTAGTTTCATTCTTTTTAAATTAGAAAAGTAATTTCTACTCATTGAAAAATTAACTAAGATTTAAGATTCACCACTTAAAATATGGGATCATGTTGACACCTGTCATCACCACATATTCTAACATGTGGGAATGAGATTTAAAGGTTGGATCATAATTACTTTGGTTTAAGTTCATTATTTAATGATTTAAAGTGACTAGAAATGCCTATATAGCATTATTTTTGTACTAGTCCAAAGTCACTGCATGTAAACCTTTATATTATTACATATTTAGATAGATATGATGAAATGTAATTTTTGAGAGTTGGAATCAACTCAAAAGCTAACTTAGTTGATTTTATAAAAATGTTGCGAGTTGCAAAAGCTTTTGTCTTGTTATTTTTACTAGGAGAGATATATAACTCTAATGGAATTAAATCCAACGGGCTTGGATAGATAATTTCCATACCTTTCAGGCAAAATTGGTTTCATGCAATTTGGATTTGTAAGACTCCCAGAATTGAATTTTAAATTAGTGGACAGAAACTAGATTTAACTTAAAAGGAAAATCTAATTTCCAAACGGCTGGGCTAGCGCGGGAACGAACATCGGCTGGCCCAGTGGCGCTCCGTGGCGTGGTGCTCAACTGACATGGGGGTCCCGCTGGTCAGTGGCTCTTAACACGCGAAACGGTACGCGCGCTGTGGGCCATAGGATTAGAAGTGGGATCTACGGCTGAGGGTCGTCGTCAACGACGAACAGGCCGCCGGCGAGAGTTTTCCCTATAGGCTCGACAGGGGTCTACCGGGAACGTACCCGGGCTCCAGCGACGACGGCGAGGCGGGCAAACGTACTGGAAGACGACGGCGAGGCGAAGCGCGGTTGCGGCGGAGCTTGGGGTGCCCTAAATCGCAGGCGCCCTTCTCCTCCTGCTGCGGCGGCTCCGGCTCCAATTCCAGCGAGGTAGAGCTCGATTGGCTCCGGCGAGAGAGGGGAAAGGATCAGTGAGAGGTGGGGAGTGAGTGGGTGTGGAGAAATGGTGCTGGGGAGGCTGGTTTATATAGGCCCGATAGTGAGACCGAACGGTGTGGGCAGGCAACTCCGGCGAGGACGGCACACGGGGCTAGCGGCGTGGCTCGAGGTAGGGGCGGTGGCCTGTCTCCTGGCGGTGCGCTGAGGCTTAAAGGCACGGCAAGGCGGGCTCTGTGCTGGTCGGGCTCGTCACGCGCTCTGGGCGGCAGAGGCGACGGGTTCGACGGCGAGCGGTGGCTTGGGTGCATTGGGCGGCCATCGGGGATGTCTAGGGTGTTCCCTAGGTCATGGCGGAGCGGTGGGCGCGGGCTGCGGCCAAGGGTTGGTCTGTGCACGCGGGGACAGAGCATGCTCTGTGGGCGGCGTCGGCATGGTCGACCAACTCCGGGCGCGGCGGTTTCTGGCCGTTCTGCCCTCTGTCTCTGGACTGGGGCTGGTTGGACGGTGGCGGTGGACCACTGGCTATGTGCTGGACAAGGTGAGAGAGGCTGGCGGCTGTTGTAGTGCGATGTGGCCGGTGGGGGTGCTCCAAGTGCTTGGCCTTAATGGCCATGACCATTTGGTCGTGTGCACAGGGCTTGGCCGGGCTAGCAAATGGTAGGGTTTGTACTAGGGGAACAAGGGGAGAGGGTTAGGCACAACTGGTGACCAAAATTACTGCTCCAAATAGTGTTTGGATTTTGGACAGATTTGTGCACACAAGCTGTTTGATGAAATGGCCGAAAGAGAAAAACTTTTGAATTTTGGTTTCAAATTTTTTGGGTGTTCTCCTCTAGTGCTAGGTAGTCTCTGGTTGCAAGGATTTTGAAAGTGGAACTCAAATAGATGGTTTTTGAAATAGGGGTGATCTATGCATATGCATTGGATTAAATTTTCAAATGCCATTTAAAATAAGAAAAAGAATGTTTTTAACAGATCAAAAGGTGGGCCTTGGTACCTCATTATGTGTACTAGCAAGGGGTGCAAATATCAATAATTGTTTCTATTAAGAAATGAGTGCTAGGAACACTCAAAGTAGTGTAGTGGATTAAAATGGCCAAAATGACCATTCCTCCCTTTTAATTGTTTTTTATTTGATTTTCTTTAGGAAAAGTTTGGGAATGATGTAGATGATGTTTAAATCACCTAAGAAACATTTTACAAGCAAAGAATCACAGAACCATGGCAATTCAAACCAATTCCTAATTTAAATGCACAAACACATGAATGCTTTTATTTTGAAATTTGGAAAAGTTTTTGTTAACCCCAAATTTGATGATTTAGATCTTGATAAGCTTGGATTGTAGTTTTGGGATGTTATAGGAACTTTATTTGCATGCTAATAGAAATGTTATTAGTATGCATTCTTTGAACACCATTATTGCTAATGCTATGGAAAAGTCTAAGCTTGGGGAAGCTGGTTTTGATGAGCATGATATTTTTAGTCTCCCAAGCATGGAGGAGAAAATTTACTTTGATGATACTATACCTCCGATATTTGATGATTACAATAATGAGTATGATATTTTCAGTCCACCTACTATTGAGGAGAAAATTAATAATGATTACAATATGCCTCCTATATTTGATGATTATGGTGATGAGAATAATAATGATAGCTATTTTGTTGAATTTGCTCCCACTACAATTAATAAGAATGACTATGTTTATGTGGAGAGTATTAATTCTGTTATGCATGTGCCTGATGATAAGAATGTTTTATGTGATATTTATATTGTTAATTTTATTCATGATGCTACTGAAAGTTATTACGAGAGAGAGAAACATGGTTTTATGTATCTCAACAATAGTAAGTTTCCCATCTTTATGTCGAATTTTTTGAAGTTGCACTTGTTTTTCTTTCCTATGCTTGTTGTTTTGTGCTTTCATGACTTGTTTCTTTATAAGATTATTTTTCATAGGAAGTGGGTTAGACTTAAATTTGTTACATATTTGCTTCTTGATGCTCTCTTTTACTTCAATTCATATTTCTTATGTGAGCATCATCGAAATTATCATGCCTATTTTAGTGGCTATAAAGAAAGAGCTTTTGGGAGACAACCCATTATATTTTTACTTTCAGTTTATTTTTGTTTTGTTGAGTCTTGGAAGTTATTGCCTCTATAATAACCTCTCCTTATCCTTTTTTTTTGGTTTTTGTGCCAAGAATAACCTCTACTGAGGGGGAAGTAAGATATGGGGAAGTTGTTGTCCCAAAACAGATTTTTTGTGCTTCACTATAAAATATCGTGAAAAATCTAAGTACGTAGGATTGAGCTGTAATTTTCTGTGCTTATGCCCCATGTTATTATATTACTTTCCTTAGTTTAGTACTTTTCTATTTGAGCAGCAGCAGGTCTTCGAAAAAAATCAGTTTTTACCTGTTGGTCTGTTTTGACAGATTCCTGCCATTATTTGCATTTGCCTCTTAATATCTTTCTCTTTGAGTTCTCTTTGATCACTTGAGCTTTTAAAAGAAATTGCTACAACATCTTATGTTTTAATGAATGATTTACTTGAGCTTAAACTGAACCCAAAGGATTATTATTTTGAATACACTAATGTTGCTAATGAAGATTGTGTGAAGTTTTGTATGAAGGAAATTTTCAAGTGTAGGGAGAGAATGATGTGATGAGATGAAGTATGGACAAAATCTCAAACTTGGGGATGCCGCCCCTGTCACCCCAAGAAATATTCAAGAAGTACAAGCGTTAAAGTTTGGGGATGCCCAAGGCATCCCCTTCTTCATTAATAATCTCAGGTCTTCTTTCAAGACACTTTATTTTTATTACCTTATGCACTATGTGTTGTTCTTGGAGCATGTTTGTTTTTAGTTTTATTTTTCTTTCTTTGCTGCAATAAGTTGGTTGGATCCCAACACACTTCTTTTGGAGAGAGACACACCCCGTTATTTATTGCCTAGAACACTCTAGTTTTCACTCTTATTGTTATGTGAGTGTTCTCCTTTGCTAGCACTGCGTTTAGCTTTAGTTTTCGTATTCTTTTGGCTTAGAACTTTTTAGTTCTTCTTTGTAGATAAGTAGATTGGTGTTGGAAAACATTAGGAAGTTTCATGCTTATAGTGGTACAAAAGGAAGCTTGTTTTGACTGTGACTTAGACTTTATCATGTCATGCTAGATGTTGCTTTAACCATATGCTTAGTGATTATTATTGTAGCATGACTTGTTTCAAACAACTGAGATTGCTTAACGTGCCTTGAAAGAATCATGCATTGTTTTAGCATACAAAAGCATAATATTGTGGTATTCTCCTTTGATGCTTTATTTGGGTTGACTTGGCACATGCTTACACCATGTTAAGACTATGAACCAGTCACCATAGCCTCTATGATCATTTAGTTTTTGACTTGCAATATCACTTTATGCTTTCATTAATAATGTTTTGTCGCTTTGCATGATTATGGCCATTATTGCTCTCTTAGTTGGTCGCTCCCAGTCTTTTCCTAGCCTCCACCTGTACTGAGGATGAGTTCTACTCATGCATCCAACTCCCAAGAAACCAAGTTATTCCAAAGAGTCCACTATAAATTCCTATGCATGGTGTGTTACACCATTCCAAGTATATTCATGTGTTTATCTATCTTCCAAATTAAACTTTTGTTATGTGAAAATTAGTGACTAAAGCTCTCACAAACTTGATGGCACATTTTCTTTTCTTGCACTTAATAAACTTGAACCATTGTGCCCATCTATGTTACCTACATGCTTGCATTTTATAAGTTGTGAGTTAGCAGAACCATGTTACCATGGGGAACGCTTTCAACATTGCACTTATTATTCAGTTGATATCATATTCTTTTGTTTATGGATCTCGGCAGTGTGAAATAAAAGGGGAGCTTGTAAGCTCATGGAATTTATATGTGTGTTATAGAAACGCCTGACGGCTAGCCTAAGCCATACCTAATCATGGTGGAAACTTGCAGTATAACCATAGTGAGCATTCTGTGAAGCATCCTTAATAAAAACCTATGCAAATAGCAAATAAAAAGATCGCTGAGATGCTCATTGTATGTTGCCTTGTAATTTTGATATGTGAAAGCTCCCGTGTCATGGGACAAGGGGTACCCGTTGGTGTTTCTCCATGATACACACGTACTTACAATGACAAGAACTTACTTGTGACTAAAGTTGAGTAGCGTGAGGTTCGGTACTCGTAAGCAAGGGGCATGAGATTTTCAACTTATAACTTGTCAAGCATATCCTCATATTCGTGTCACTTTAACCTTAATCACCTCGAGATGCTTATGATAGGGGCAATGAGAGCTGAAAGCTAATAAGTACCATAATTTTTGGAAGCTTTTTATGAAACTTGAAATCCCTGCTTCCCTCTGTGAAGGGCCTTTCTTTTTACTTTTATGTTGAGTCTCCATCTTCTATCTTTATGCACCTATTGAGAGAGCATAGTGGTCATTCTTAGTTTAATGTGCATTGTCCCAAAACTTATTGATTGATTCATAACTTTGATATTGCTTGTTCTTAAATTATTTATATCTAGTCACCCTTATGAACTTTGAAGGTGTCCTATGCATTTATGTTTTGCTATACCATGAAGGACAAGCCGATTACCACTCTTATTATGTTTTCTATATGTGAAACAAACAAATGTATTTCAATGCATTGTTATTCATGATCTTTTGTTTGTACCTTTTTATGTTACAACATAGTTGCTATGTGTTATTGTTAGAACTCTATATTTCATGCTTATGTTTAGAGTACTTTGATCCCAGCTATCAATGCTTTCCAAATACCTTGATCAAGATTGTGATGATGCATGTCACCTCAAAAAAATTTCTTCTTATCACTTACCAACTCGAGGACGAGCAGGAGTTAAGCTTAGGGATGCTTGATACATCATAAACGTATCTATAATTTTTGATGATCCATGCTTGTTTTGTATCAACTATCTTATGTTTTGTCTACACTTTGAGGAATTTTTATACATTTTCTGGAACTAACCTATTGACAAGATGCCGTAGTGCCAGTTGCCTGTTTTCTACTGTTTTTGTTTTCAGAAAAGCTAGTAAAGAAATATTCTCGGAATTGGACGAAACAAAAGCCAAAATTCCTATTTTTTCATAAGACGAAGGAGGCCAGAAGGAGGAGTGGAGATGGGCCACTGGGGGCCCACACCACCCCCTGGCGCGGGCCCCCTGGTTTCCCCACCAGGTGGTGTGGCCACCCTGGCCCACCTCTGACCTTGCCTCTTCGTCTATATAAACCCACCGAGACGGAAACCCTAGATACCAGATCAGAATTCCACAAAAAGTTCCGCAGCGCCATCGCCACCGAAGAGGAGATTCAGGGGACAGAAGTCTCTATTCCGGCACCCTGCCAGGATGGGGAAGTGCCCCCGGAGCCATCTCCATCAACTCCACCGCCATCTCCATCGTTGTTGCTGACTCCCATGATGAGGAGGGAGTAGTTCTCTCTCGAGGCTAAGGGCTCTACCGGTAGCTATGTGTTCATCTCTCTCTCTCTCTCTCTCTCTCTCTCTCTCTCTCTCTCTCTCTCTCTCTCTCTCTCTCTCTCTATGCGTGATCTTATTGAGATCATGAGCTTTGTAATCTAGATCTATTCTGCTACTCAAGTGCTTTAATTAATCGCTACTTATCCCCATGTGTGTCAAGTTGACAGTGTGCACACTGTGTGGCACTTAGGCTATGGTTACAGAAATACTTATCATGAGTATAATTTGAGCTGGGTGTCTCTATGAGATTGTGGTGTTTGTTAGAACCATATAGCGCTCAAGGTGATAGTGAGGGGTTATCTAGGTAGGGAATGCAAACTTTAAGGTGTGCTGTTATAGCCCTACATCGTCCAACCGAAGAGTAGTTCAAGGTAGCATAATGAAGTGAAGATATTTATATGAGAGTGTCCACTAGTGAAAGTATGATCCCTAGGCCTTGTTTCTAAGCATTGAAATACCGTTTACAATCAGTCATGTTACATGTTTGCTTGCTACCACTCTTATTTCAAATTGCAATTACCACTTATAATCATTCATACTACTTGTATTTCACTATCGCTTCGCCGAACTAGTGCACCTATACACCTGACAAGTGTATTGGGTGTGTTGGGGACACAAGAGACTTCTTGTATCTTGATTGCAGGGTTACTTGAGAGGAATACCTTTGACCACTTCCTCCCTGAGTTCAATAAACCTTGGGTGATCCACTTAAGGGAAACTTGTTGTTGTTCTAGAAACCTCTGCACTTGGAGGCCCAACACTGTCTACAAGAATAGAAGCGTGTGTAGACATCAAGAAGCTTGCTGAAATAAGTGAGAACATGCTCACATGGGCAAGGAAACTCTTGTAATATAAGGAGGTAGTGTACGAAAAGAGTGTCTTGCCATGATTCGGAGTTGTAATGTTTCTAAGACATATGTTTAATACATGGTATATGTTTAAGTATTTCTTAGTTTTATTGGTTTTTCTTGATTACCTAGCTCTGTACATGAAGTTTGATTTCATGTGCAAATGCATGTTGCATCATCAAGTTATTACTTGATGTTATAGACTTAGATAGTAAAGGGAATTTTTGTAAGAGAGTGACGAGTTCCGAAGATCAAGATGAAGAATTACATGAATAAGGAAGTTAAATCTAAGGAGTATCAATACTATTTTGAAGGATGGATCAATCCCAACTCACTATGAGCTGGCAATAAAAAGGAATACTAATTTAGACAAGGTGTGGAGCAACATGAAGGAAGGAATTTAAGTTCACTCAAGATAGGTGATGTTGCTCAGAAGTTAATGAAGTAGTTGTCCCAAGATCATGGAAGTATCATGAATCAGTGCATAGAAGAAGTTTTTGAACAAGGGTGGTATTGAAGATCTGATAACTCAGAGAGAATGCTAGTAAGAAGTTGAAAAATCATAGGGTAATCCATACGCCTAGGAGGATCCGCAGCTGATATCCGCAGCTGGTATCTTTGCGGTTTAGGTAGAAGGTCATCATTGTATAAATTAAAGAGCATAAAAGTTGGCCAAAGCTAAAAGAGACATAAAGAAGTATAAAATTTAAGCGAGCAGATTTCAAGACGTTTCGTGAAATCGGGTTCATTAGTGAGGAATGTTATCTAAGAAGATGAAAGTAAGGCAAGTAATGTTGGAAGATTCATTTCAAAGATCCACAATTGTGTGGGTATACGCAAATTCTTTCGTGAGACCTTATAAAAGTAAAGTATAAGCTAGATAGAGACCAATATCCTTACTATTAAGTTAATAGGTATTGTATATGTAGTTTAGAGACTATTAGGAAATCCCAAGGGGGAGAGTAAACAATAAACACTAAAATGTTGTTGTTTGACCTTCCGACTAAAGGTTGGAGAGGAAATACTAAACGATGATAAGATTAAGCCTTATTCTCATCAGGTTATAAGAAGTCATCTGTATAAATAGAACTCTCAAGAATATGTCCGGATGAAAGATCAAAGGAGATATAATCGATTAAACCTAGAGGGCTAGTTCTTAAAGTAACAACTCATAAGTTGTCCTTAAAGGGGGAATAAAGTATTCCAATATAGGCTAGTGTAGAGTAATAGGAAAGCCTGATTGGAATGGACAAAATGTGTCCACCACCAATCCAAAGTAGGACTGGTGGAACATCATCCAAAAGGATTATAGTATAAGGAACTAGGTGGTAATTGGAAACGACAAGTGGATTCTATTAATAATAAAGAGGATTCAAGGAAAAAGATCTAGATATGGGATACCACCGTTATCCGCATTTAGGATCACGATGGAGTTGAGGAATGTCATGACCATACAAGTCAATTCCTCATTCTAAAACATGAGAGTATACGAACTTCGAGGACGAAGTTGTTTTAAGGGGGAGAGTATGTAACATCCCAAGATTAGCTTCTCGAAATAGATAGACACATGTTTGTGCATTGCATTCATGCATAAGAAAATCCAGGGATTTTCACGCAAAACTAACGAAGCTATAGAGGGATCAAGATTTCTCTTGTTCTGATGGAAACATCAGGGCAGGTGCGATAGATTTCGACATGACCTTTGTAGAACTCTTTGGTTAAGGGGGAAGTGAGTCAAACATATACTTGAATACGAATAGAAATTGAAAGGAGTTAGTAAAAATGAAATTGAACCTCAAATATAACTAAAGAAATGAATTCTTATAATATATTAATAGTTGTGTTGTGTTATAATTCAAGACAAATTAAAGACTACTTTAATAAATGAGAACTCAAGAAAATATAAGTACAAATAATAACAAGTCTTAAACTTTAAAAGAGGGAAAATCAAGCTTTATTAAATATGGAATGCAATATTCCATTGTTCCTTTACCATTAATAGATAAAAGAAAATTATAATTAGAATAATATAAGTAATAGAAAAAGATGAAGTTGAACTATAAGAAGGAAATTCAACTTTATTATATCAACCCAATATAATACATTGTCTTTATAGATAAATAAAAGAATAAATAAATTAAAAAAAGAATAGAAGATAAGATTATAACAACTTGAAAAAAGAAAGGTCCTAATCTAATCTTCATATTCTGAAGATTCTCTTTCTAAGTTTGATACCTGCAAGCAAAGATAGAAAGAAACAAAAGAGAAATAGGGTTATGGATTAATATTAGTGCTCTCAGAATTAATAGTGAGATGCAATGTTACTGTTCGTCACTGAGCTAATCTTAAAAGGGGCAAGTTTCACCAAAGAGTGTTATTTGTTCTTATCAGAATCATCTTAGTCCAATATCATTGACAGAAATATGAGGGACAAGTTTCACCAGAACAGTAAAGGAAAAAGGTAAAAACATCAGGAAAATATCACACTTTTACTAGAACTCATCCACTGCTTGAAAGCTACATAAGTGGGAACTTGCACCATACCAGGCACACCCACAAGCAACTTACACATCGGCATGCAGCATAGTGTGCTGTCAACACAGGACAACCAAGAGGGAGGATAAGAACAAAGCTGTAGCAGCATAGTACCACTTTGTTGGTCACTTGCTACACATGCATTTCCACCACATAGCTAAGAAGTCATTCTTACTTCTGTATACTCCAGAACACTGTTCTTATCAAATCAACGGGAATCATTCTGCTTAGCATCCAAATAACCACATAGATCTATCCACACAAATCACCAACACTCTAGTTGCTTGAGGAAGCCATCCAGAAGCTAGGTCATGGGGATGATCAAGATCAAGCATGTACCAGTTCCAGGAGGAGAAGGCTAACAAGCTCAAGACCAGAGTACTAGACTGAGCTGACCAAGATAAACAAGCAACCTCATGCATCAAGGTAGAAACTCACTGGATCACTAGCTAGATCTGGTAGCATATCTGTTCTTATCATGTAAGAATAATTAAGCTTTTGGTGGGGAATACTCTCAGGTTAACATAAAGGCTATGCTAGTCATCATAGAGCAGAGAGGCAACAAATAGGATATGTTCTTGTTTAAAGTCTGGCTTTAGCTTTCACTTTTCAGGCTTGGGATTAAATTCCAAGTAGAAAGAACACAGTAGCAGATCATGATGATTGGCTACTGCTATGCACACACTAAGAAATGGAGGCACCATAGTAGCAGCTCAGTACATCAGATGCTACTTGAGTCAAACATATGAACAATAAAGCCCAACACCATAGATTCAATCATTTTCCTAATCTAGTAGATTAGAAATCATTTGTAAGATCATCTGACCTTTCATAAGCCAACATACACTTCTAAAGCCTCATTCTATGCATCATTGGCAGGGGCATAGCAGTAGATCATACTACCTAGGCTAATACTATGCACACTCCAAGAAGGAGGTACCACAGTAGCAGCCCATGGCAGCAGAAGCCAATAGAGCAGATTCACAAATTAATGTCTTGAGACAACCACTTGTAAAGAACATACTAATTTCACAAGTAATGGTCCCAGACCAGCATCATAGACCAGAAGGTCTAGTTTTAACTAGATCAATACACATCATCACTACTAGTACAGGGTATATTCCCAACTGGGTAACACCTATGTACCAGCAAGGTCATCACTTGTTAAGAATAAGCCTAAGCAGCATCTGTCCAAAAACACATAATAATTTTCCTAAATGAATTAGGAATCATAAGAGACAATTTTGATTTCAAAAGATAGTGAATGTCAACACTATCTCTAGGCCACACTAGATAGAGACCTTAATTAAATCACTTCCTATAAAAAATAGGAATCATCCAGTTATGTATCATCTCCTAGTACATCACAAACAAGAGATTAAGATCTAGTAATCTTAATTTTACAAAGTACCAGGATGGAATCCTGAGACTGAACTTAAAAAGGTGTTTACAGTAGGCACCAAGCCAAGCAACAAAGCTTAGTAGTAAGGCACCACAACTCCATGTGAGTTAAGCTACTAACTATAACCATTTAGGCTTCCACAATAAATAAACCATGCATCCATAGAGTGTTCTCTGACAGAGAACATAGTAACTGAATGCAGTCAGCAGAGTGCTAACTGACAGAAATCAGGGTAGCAGGCTAAAGATAAACAAGGGTGTGATACTACACCATAGTAATACATCATGTAGAAGGTTATCACAACCAAGATGAATCAGTACGCCTAACTAAGCATCACTGTAGGGGGTATGAACACTAGGTTCAGAAATGAACCCTAATAGGGGGTAACCACAGTAATCACACATAGCCTGGCCAGGAAGATCATCGAACGGAGCATAGACGGGGTAGTATAAGGAGACTTACTCGAGGTCCTTGCAAGTGTACCGAAGAGGAAGAAGAGAGATGGCCGGCGGCAAAGAGAAGTGGCGTCACGGGGAGCACCCCGAAGGGGCACTGCAACCCGCGCCAGCACACGCCATTGGTGGCCATGGTAAAGCGGCACCATGAGCACCATCGCGTCGTCGAGGGAGCGCCAGAACCGGAGGACCTCAAACCCTAGCCACTAGGTAGAGCTCAGCGCGGCCAACGGGGAGCACCGGCGCCAAATCGAGTAGGACATCGTCAAGCGGCAGCATCATCCTTATCATATTGCATTGTGGCAGCGGTCACGGCAGCCGATGTTTGCCGAAATCGAGCCGAGATGGGCGACACCATCGGCATCGCCAGAGATAAGATCGAGAGGGTGAGAGAGAAGAGAGACTAGGCCTGTGGGGGTGGTCTAGTGACCCTGGGTTGGTTTGACCCAACCTAGTGGGCCGGATCAGGCCGGGCCATGCCCGTGCCTTAGAAAGAAAACCCTAGTAAAAAATGTTCAATTACAAATATACCCCTGAACTTATTTTAATTCCAAAAAATATAAAAAAATCCTAAAAATACATGTAATATATCAAAATGATCAAAAAAATCTCTACCTCATAAAAATAGAAATATACTTACTAAAGTTAGGTAAATTGTAAATAAATATTAACAATATTAAATTCAAATTGACATTTCATAAAATAAGGAAAAGTCCTAAAAATGAATAAAATCATTTTTGCCTATGAAGATAAAGCTACTATTTTATAAAAATACTAACTTAATTTGTTTACAAATAAAACTGAAGCAAATATTTAAAAATATATAATCCTTTGTGGAGTTTTATAAAAATAAGAATAACACCTAAAATTAAATAAAATTCACTTTTGAGGTCTTGAATAAATAAATTTCACTAGAAAAATGCTAAAAAGATTATTCTATATGTTTCTAATATTCTAAAATAATTAATCCTTCACCATTTTCTAAATACATATTTTGTAAATTCTTTAAAAACATTTTTTAAATAAGAAATAATGACAATTTTATATAAAACCATAAATCTTGTACATTTAAATACTACTTCCAAAACCATAACTTGAGTCTATAATAATACTTAAAATAACTTATTAACTTTATAAAACTCCTTTAAGACCATAACACCAAGGTAAATCAGCAATTTAAGTGATTTTAATCACCATTCACTTATGATAAAAGTGAATGTTACTTATCTCTTAACTATTCATGATTTGAAACTTTAATAGATTATTAAAATCATCTAAACTTACTTCCCTTAAAAGATAAATTATATTCATAATAACAAGTCATATTTAAAATCCTCACTCAGTGATACATTGCAAATGTATCTATAATTTTTTATGTTCCATGCTTGGTTTTATCCACTTTCTTGTGTTTTGTCCACACTTTGGAGTACTTTTCATATGATTCCTTGGACTAACCTATTAACAAGAGCCACAGTGCCAGCTGCCTATTTTCTGCTGTTTTTGGTTCCAGGAAAGTCAGAAAATGAATATTCTCGGAATTGGACGGGATAAAAGCCAAAGTGCCTATTTTTCCGGAAGTCATCAGATGCCAGAATACAAGACGGAGAGGAGCCAGGGGGCCACCACACCACCTGGCCGCGCGGGCCAGGCCTGGCCTGCGCCCGGGGGCGGTTTGGCCGACCCCAAAACCCCCTCGGCCTCTCCTTCCGCCTATAAGATGCCCTCGGGACGAAAACCCTAAGTACCCGATCAAAACTCCACGAAAGAGTCTATAGCCGCCGTCATCTCCATCCCTAGATCGGGAGGAATCTGGAGCTCTTCCCTGCACCCTGCCGGAGAGGGGAATTCACCCTGGAGGCCTTCTTCATCACCATGCAAGCCTCTAGTGTGATGCGTGAGTAGTTCATCCTTGGACTACGGATCCATGTAGTAGCTAGATGGCTGGTTCTCCTCCTTTGTGCTTTCATGTCTAGATCTTGTGAGCTCCGTTCATGATCAAGATCATCTATTTGTAATTCTGCGTGTTGTGTTTGCGGGGATTCGATGGATATTTAGATGCTATTTCAGATTGATTATTGATTCGATCATGTCTTTGTTATTTGTGATCTTGCATGCTTTCCATTGTTAGTAGCTATCTTGACCAAGTAGATGCTAGCAACTCCAAGAGTTAGTATTTATGCTCGATAGTGGGTTCATGCCTCTGGTAATCTGTGGAAGTGACAGAAATCTCTAATGTACTAGATGTGTTGTTGCTACTAGGGAGAAAACAACAATCATTTGTTCATAGAACAATCTTATTGTTTACATTACATGCAATTCGTAAAGCAATAATCTGTTGCTTGCAACTTAATATTGGAGGGTGTTCGGATGATAACCTGAAGGTGGATTATTAGTCATAGATGCAGTTGGATGGCGGTCTATGTATAATGTTGTAATGCCCAATAAAGTTCCAAAGGAGTCAAGATGATTAGTATATGCATGTATTGCTTTCTTGATGTTTGTCAATTGCCCCGCTGTAATTTGTTCACCCAGCATGTTATCTATCTTAAGGAGAGCCACCTCTAGTGAACTATGGATCCCGGTCCTTTCTTTTACATACAATCTATAAATTGTTACTACTTTGTGTTTACTTTCTGCAAACTATTACTTCCTTCCATTCGATACGTGTAATCCTTTGTTTTCAGCAAAACCGGTGAGATTGACAACCTCATCGCAATTTGGGGACAGAGTTCTGTGGTTGTGTTGTGCAGGTCTCCACGTTGCTGCTGGCACCGGTAGTGCGCCCTGCCAACGTTCAGCTAGCTACACCTTTGGGATGTTTCCTTGCTCCTACTGGATTGATAACCTTGGTTTCATACTGAGGGAAAACTTGCTGTTGTGCTCATCATACCTTCCTCTTGGGGTTCCCAACGAGCTCGATATATTTTGGGCCATCAAGCATATTTTCTGGCGCCGTTGCCGGGGAGTCAAGGACATCTTCACAAGGGGAGTCCCTCATAACCAATCTCTTTACTTTGTTATTTTTGTTTTGCTTAGTTTTTTTTGCTTTGTTTGCTTGTTTCTTTATCAAAAACACACACAAAATAGTATTACTAGTTTGCTTTCTTATTTTGAAAACACAAAAAAATAGTTCTTATCTTAAGTTTCCACTATGTCTAGCCTTGCTCCAGTCACTATGTCACCCGAGGAAATGATTTTCACTTTTAAACAAGGAATTGAAGAGAGTTTCAAGGAAGCTTGGTCTAGAATCTCTGATCTACATGAAAAAACTGAGCCTAAAATGACTCAAAGCTTTTTCCTTAGCGGTTTTTACCTTGGAATTGCTCTTTGCTATAGATATGCTTTAGATGTTGTTGTGGGAGGATATTTCCTCCAATGTAATGAGGATGATGCTATTAATGCTATAAAGAAATTGATCCTCACTTACAATTTGCCTAGTCAAACTGATATTTCTTTCGCAAGAATATTTGCTAGATTGAACACTCTTGAGACTAGCACTACTAGCTTAAAAGATTTCTATAATACGCATAGGGAGCATCACAATTATGTTACCATAAATTCTGAACCATCAAAGTGGCTCCCTACAGTAAAGATTGAGATAAACACTGAAACTTTTCAAGCCCGCTGTGATATCATGTCTGAATTTTGTCTTATGCCCAAAGATATTTATGAATCTCTGAATGTTTGGGGGGCTTACTGAAGGAAGAAAACAAATATCTCTTGCTAATAATGCTACCATTTTACCTATTGGAATAGCTGAAGGGGTGTTTACAAAGATCCTTGGGAAAATGATTTCTACTGATTATCTTGTCATTGAATGTGCAGGAAAAGGACAAATTACACTTAGAAGGTCCCTATTAGAACTCCTTGGAGCAATAATAGATGTGGGAAAGGGGACCATGCACCTTTCTTCTCCACCAAACAATCATATGTTCCCCAAGGTTAAGAATAAAAGTAAGAGAGGTAAGGGCAAGAAATTTGGTTTTAATGCTTCTTCATTTGAGAACACTTGATTCTTTTTCTAGCTACTTATGCCTAACTTAAAGGCGTTAAATAAAAGTACTTATTGGGAGATAACCCAAAAGTTTTAGATGAGTCTTGGAAGTTATTACTTAAGTAATAACCGTTTCTTATCCTTTTTATTTGCTTTTTGTGCCAAGAGTAACCTCTAATGAGAGAGAAGTAATGATTGGGAAAGTTGTTGTCCCAAAACAGATTTTTGTGCTTCACGGTAAAAATTCGTGTAAAATCTCTAAACATCGTTTTGAGTCGTGACTTTTTGTGCTTCTGCCCCAGGTTGTTATCTAACTTTAGTTAGTTCAACATTTTTTTATTTGAGCAACAGAAGGTCTTCGAAAAAATTCGTCTCTACCTGCTGGTCTGTTTTGACAGATTTCTGCCATTTTCTGCATTTGCTTCTTGTTGGTTCCTTTTTGAGTTCTTTTGGGGAATTGAGATTTTTGAGGGAAGTGCTACAGTAGCTAGTGTTCTAATGAAAGTTTATTTGGTGTTAGAACTGAACCTTAAGACCTATTATCTTGAGTGCACTAATGTTGCTAATAAAGATTGTGTGAAGTTTTGTATGAAGGAAAAATTTCAGGCGTATGGAAGGAATGAGTAATGAGATGAAGGATGGACTAAAGCTCAAGCTTGGGGATGCCACGCGTGTTGCCCCAATAAATATACAAGAAGTACAAGCGTCAAAGCTTGGGGATGCCCAAGGCATCCCTTCTTCATCAATAAAAATCCTAGGTTACTTCCAAACGCTTCATTTTTATTGTGTCATGCACAGTTGTGTTGTTCTTGGAGCGTATTCTTCTTTGTTTTCATTTTTGTTCTTCGTTTGCTTTTGTTTTCTTAGTTTGCTGAATAAATTGGTTGGGTCCCCTCTTTCATGCATTAGTTTGCAAATAGTTTGGTTTGGTTTGGAAAAGAGTAGGAAAGTTCATACTTATGTGGTAAAAAGAGCTTGTTTTTGACTGTGGCATATGCTTTTTCATGCCATGCTCGATATTGTTTTGGCTTTATGCTTAGTATTCTTTGCTGTAGCATGACTTGTTATAAACAATTTAGATTGCTTAATATGCCTTGGATGAATCATGCGTTGTTTTAGCATATTAAGGCATAGTATAGTGGTATTCTCCTTTGATGCTTTATTTGGGTTGAATTGGCGCATGCTCACACCATGTTATGACTATCTCAAGTCACCATAGCCTTTATGATCCTTTAGTTTTCAACTTGTAGTATCACTTTATGCTTTGATCAATGATGTTTTATCGCTCTGCATGATTATGACCATTCTTGCTCTCTTAGTTTGCCGCTCCCAGTATTTTGCTAGCCTCCACAACCAAGTATGAGTTCCACTCATGCATCCAACACCCTAAACCAAGTTGTTCCAAAGAGTCCACCATACCTACCTACTAGCTTCTGCTATTCCAAGTATATTCATGCTTTTGTTTACCTTCCAAATTAAACTTGTTATGAGAAAACTAGTGATTAAAGCTCACACGAACTTGAAGGCACACTTTACTTTTTTTGCATATAATAAACTTGAACCATTGGGTACTTCTTTGTTGTGTATATGCTTGCGCTTTATAAGTTGAAATTAGAAGAACCATGTATCATGGGGAACGGTTTCAACATTGCACTTGTACTTTGTATCCCATTGATATCATGTTCTTTTGCTTATGGATCCTGGGGGTGTGAAATAAAAGTGGAACTTGTAAGATCATGGAGTTTGTATATGTGTTAGAGAAACGCCTGGGCCGCTAGTCTAAGCCATGCCTAATCATGGTGGAAACTTGCAGCATCACCATAATGAGCACTCTATGAAGCATCCTCAATAAAAACCTATGCAAATAGCAAATAAAAAGATTGCTGAGATGCTCATTGTCTGCTTGCCTTGTCATTTTGATTATGGGATAGCTCTTGTATCATGTGCAAGGGGTACCCCGTTGGCGGTTCTTTATGATACATATGTACTTACAATGACAAGATCTTACTCGTGACTAAATTTGAGTAGCATGAGGTTCGGTCTTCGTAAGTAAGGGGCATGAGATTTCAGTTTATAACTTGTCAAGCATATCCTCTTAGTTGTATCACTTTAACCTTAATCACCTTCAAGATGTTTATGATAGGGGCAATGAGAGCTGAAAGCTATAAGTACCATAATTTTTGGAATCTCTTTATGAGACTTGAATCCCTACTTCCTTTTATGAAGGCCTTTCTTCCACCATTATATTGAGTCTCCACCTTCTACCTTTATGCACCTACTTTGAGAGCATAGTGGCCATTCTTAGTTCTATGTGCATTGTCCCAAGACTAGTTGATTGATGCATAACTTGATATTGCTTGTTTTAAACTATTTGTATCTAGTCACTCTTATGAACTTTGAAGGTGTCATATGCATTTATATTTGCTACTCTATGAGGGACAAGCTGAATACTATTATGCTATGTTTTCTTTATGTGAAACAAACAAATGTCTTGCAAAGCATTGTTATTCATGAATCTTTTGTTTGTGCCTTTTCATGTTACATCATAGTTTCTTTGTCTTATTGCTAGAACTTTGTCTTTCATGTTATGATTGAAGTACTATAATCCCAGCTTTGAATGTTTTACAAATACTTTGATCAAGTCTTTGATGGTGCATGTCACCTCAAAAATTATTCTTTCTTTTTATCACTTACCTCCTCGAGGACGAGCAGGAGTTAAGCTTGGGGATGTTGATACATTGCAAATGTATCTATAATTTTTGATGTTCCATGCTTGGTTTTATCCACTTTCTTGTGTTTTGTCCACACTTTGGAGTACATTTCATATGATTTCTTGGACTAACCTATTAACAAGAGCCACAGTGCCAGCTGCCTATTTTCTGCTGTTTTTGGTTCCAGGAAAGTCAGAAAATGAATATTCTCGGAATTGGATGGGACAAAAGCCAAAGTGCCTATTTTTTTGGAAGTCATCAGATGCCAGAATACAAGATGGAGAGGAGCCAGGGGGCCACCACACCACCTGGCCGCGCGGGCCAGGCCTGACCGTGCCATGGGGTGGTGTGGCCAGCCCAGGCACCCCCTCGGCCTCTTCTTCTGCCTATAAGATGCTCTCGGGACAAAAACCCTAAGTACCCGATCAAAAATCCACGAAAGAGTCTGTAGCGTCGTCATCTCCATCCCTAGATCAGGAGGGATCTGAAGCTCTTCCCGGCACCCTGCCGGAGAGGGGAATTCACCCTGGAGGCCTTCTTCATCACCATGCAAGCCTCCGGTGTGATGCGTGAGTAGTTCATCCTTGGACTACGGATCCATGTAGTAGCTAGATGGCTCGTTCTCCTCCTTTGTGCTTTCATGTTTAGATCTTGTGAGCTCCGTTCATGATCAAGATCATCTATTTGTAATCATACATGTTGTGTTTGCGGGGATCCGATGGATATTTAGATGCTATTTCAGATTGATTATTGATGCTATCATGTCTTTGTTATTTGTGATCTTGCATGCTTTCCGTTGTTAGTAGCTATCTTGGCCAAGTAGATGCTAGCAACTCCAAGAGTTAGTATTTATGCTCAATAGTGGGTTCATGCCTCTAGTAATCTAGGGAAGTGACAGAAATCTCTAAGGTACTAGATGTGTTGTTGCTACTAGGGAGAAAACAACAATCCTTTGTTCATATAACAATCGTATTATTTACTTTACACGCAATTCATAAAGCAATAATATGTTGCTTGCAACTTAATACTGGAGGGGGTTCAGATGATAACCTGAAGGTTGATTATTAGTCATAGATGCAGTTGGATGGCGGTCTATGTATAATGTTGTAATGCCCAATCAAGTCTCAAAGGAGTCAAGATGATTAGTATATGCATGTATTGCTTTCTCGGTGTTTGTCAATTCCACCGCTGTAATTTGTTCACCTAGCATGTTATCTATCTTAAGGAGAGCCACCTCTAGTGAACTATGGATCTCGGTCCTTTCTTTTACATACAATCTATAAACTGTTACTGCTTGTGTTTACTTTCTGCAAACTATTACTTCCTTCCATTCGATACGTTTAATCCTTTGTTTTCAGCAAAACCGGATAGATTGACAACCTCATCGCAAGTTGGGGACAGAGTTCTGTGGTTGTGTTGTGCAGGTCTCCACGTTGCTGCTAGCACCGGTAGTGCGCCCTACCAACGTTTAGCTAGCTACACCTTTGGAATGTTTCCTTGCTTCTACTGGATTGATAACCTTGGTTCGGTACTGAGGGAAAACTTGCTGCTGTGCTCATCATACCTTCCTCTTGGGGTTCCCCAACGAGCTCGATATATTTTGGGCCATCACTCACTTAAACTAAAAGTGAATGATCTCATACTCTTAGACATGCTTATTGCAAAGCTTAAAAGTTATTAATACTTTAAAACATCACACCTTAGATCCACTTATGTTTTGAAGTTAACTTTGGTACACCAAGTCATGCTTAATTCCTAAAGAATTTTTATGTTTTTATAGTTAAGTTTTGTCTGTTCCAGATTAAGTCGTAAAGCATTTCAAGTCCAAGCTTATCGGATAAAGGCAAACGACATCAATTACATTCGATTAACCACAAAGAATGTCTAAACTTCAACAAAGAACTCTTTTCTTCAAAAGTTATTCATTTTCCACTTCAAACAACAACTTTATAATAAGTCCCTTAACTCTTAACAACTTAACATAATAAATCCCATCATAATTACCACATAACAATTCCCCTCAATCTTAGAATATTATTATACTTCACTTTTATACTTTGCATGTTAAACACTTAAATGCTTTTTCCTTATAAAGTAATCTTTTCCTAAAAAGTTATTATTTGAAGAAACATTAAAAGTAGTCCTTAAACACTTCTTAAAAAGCTCTAATTGATCATGTCCCATTTGAGTGCTTTAGTATTACATGCCACTTGTTATATTTACATATTGTTTCACACATTCTCGCAAGCCTTAATAAGAAGCACAAAATGTGAAGCTGATATAAAAGTGAAACATATTCTAAAGAAACCATTCCTAGTTTTCAAACCCTAGATCAGATACGATTATTTCGAGGATTCGTGTTTATCAAACTGCATTACATTACTTATGCATAATTGCATCTGCTTCTTTAAACATTAGTCCTTACCAGACCAATGATGTTGTTTACAGAATTTGGATCTCCAGTATCTTGAAGACCATGAGTGCATAATCTTGCAATCACAAAAGGCAAGTTCGCACTTTCTCATGTCCTTTGATTATTTTCCATCAAATGCTTGTAACTCAAATGTTGTCATCACCTGCATTTCAAAAAGGTCAGAAAACACTATTTTCATAATAATATGATTATGGATTATTTACTAAGAGGTAATAGTCTACTGATACAGTTCTAGTGGTAAAGGAACATAATATCTAGGACTTAATCAAGCAATGTCGCCAGTGATTCTAGCGCCATATATTACGTGTTAACCATGAGATTTGGAATGGGACGGAGAAATCAGTTGTATCTTCTTCCTCTCGCACGTAGCCGGATGCGCAGGTCATGGTTGTTATCCTCGCAGCGTGCATTAATTGGTAATTCGTAGAAGATATACATCATATGGGTGGGAACTATCAACGTCCCACGATAGTTCTGGCATCTGAATGGTATGTACCAACCATTGTCGTAATTCAATGTGTGGGCATGGCGTACACCAAGGAGACATGCGGGGTCGCGAAGGGGGTAGTGATTAGCTTGGATCATCTACTAGGCCCCACATCACGGAATTGTGGACGAGAAAGATTCGCCCGATTGTGCAACAAGGATTTGGTCTCTCATGGGTAAAGCAATGCACCTCTACAGAGTGTAAGAACTGTAACTTGTTACTCCCTGTTCCGGGAAGGATCTACGAACGCGGCAGGAAAGGAACTTCATGAAAGTTCTGGTCAACCTGTGAAGGCTGTCGGACATAGTTTTCAGAATAAAATCAACCTTTGAAGAAATGTTTACGAAAAGTTGCATTGCCTACGACCCTTGGTCTGTGGCTATAGACATAGTGCATCATACACTTCTTTTTAGTGAACTTTCTAAGTACGCTCGTACTCAATGGTATGTTCTTAACCCTTGCTAGATTCTAAAGCCGTTGAAGACGATGTCAACTTCAATTTCTTCTCAAGAAACCATCATCGACAGCTCAAGTTCTTCAAGGAAGTCAATGAAGACAACATATTCATCAACCGAAGTGAAGACAAAGTTCTGATTAGATAGGAGTAGATACTCTAGCCATAAAACCTACTTCTGTGGAGCGTTGCATTAGCAGCTATTGCAAGCCAGATAGGTTAGATGCTAGTCTTATTCACTAGATTATTCTGAGTTATTATTTCTGGTTCTTCTTTGTACGAAGTTGTTTTCTTCCTCTTTAACCTAAAGTGTTATCTGGATCTTTTGTAAAGAGTCGAGTTATAATCTATAGTCTTGTTTTGGACCTGCTGTGTTTATGTTATACTACTCTGAGGGATGTAATACTAGTGAACGGTGTTTCATTGATGTTATGTCAACGACTATAGTGTACTACATCATCTAGTGGTATGCTGGGTCATCGCAATCGGAGTCAGCTCACAGGGCGGGGTGAGCTGCTGCAGCGCTGCACCGCTGGGCCGCTACTGTTTGATTCCGCTGCGGCCGGGTGGGGCGGGTGCGCGCGCACAGGGCGGGAGAAATTGGGCCGATGGGCGGGGCCTGGCAGCGGCCAGCAGGAGAGGAGGTGTGGGAGGGGCGTGCCGGCGCCAGGGGCGTGCCGGCGCCGCGTGGGGACTGGCTCGCTCGCGTCGCGGGAGAGGATTCAGGCAGGATTTCGGTCGAGGATAGGCAGGTGGGAACGACCGAACGAGTGGATAGCTAATTTTCGTACCGCCTCGTTTTTTCCGCTCGATCTGAGATGGGTCGGTCGACCCTCCTCGACCCCCTTCTGGCTCCTCCTGTGTCTACTTGTATGTGCTTCGTAATCGATCTAACAAAAAAAACCAATTGTTTGTAAGATAACACACCTTAGATTGAGGGTTTTGACTCGCATGGCCGTGCCCGCCGAGTTTGGCACTCACGTAACCGAGTCATCATGGACGGGCAAGCGGCGCCCACACTGCAACGACGATCGACGATGTGGCTGGTGCTCCTGGCCAGCGGCTGCTGGTATGCCCTAGGCGGCTAAGCGGATGGCGACAATCAAGCTAAACTGATCTCTCATCGTGGCAGACTAGATCATAATGGCGCGCGTTGTCACGCCCATCTATTTTCTTGATTGATTGGTAGGAATTTTATAATATGTATTTATTTGAAATGTTAGTTAAATTCAAAGTAGTTGAAGAGCCGAGGTGGTTCATAGGAAAACAATGTGTCGGTTTGGCAGAATGGGATTTTTTTTCATGGCCTAATGGCTTGATGTACATATAAGAGGGCACATATACCATGCTAAACAAAATTTGAAGACAAATGGAACAATATATACATTTGATCAAATTTGAACCATCGATTTCTTAGTATAGATGGTGTGGCATATTTATTTGAAGTTACAAGAAACATAGTAATTATTTTTAACATTTTCTCTATGTCACAATGAGAAGGTAATCTATAAAAAAGACATAGGACAAAGGAAATTATCACATTATATCCTCTTGAGAGACAAATGATTACTCGGAGCACGAAAGAAGTAAAACAAGCTGATAACATATCATTCAAATATGAGAAATTGCTGGAGACTTGTGGACATAAAGTTTTGGAATTCTTACAAAATGACATGAATGTTACTACATATAATTGAAAACCAGTTGTATATGTATCGCTGCCTTCAGATTTTCAGTAAAGATACTTGTGTGACGTTAGAAAAAGACTCAGAAGACCAATGCTTGCACCTAGATGCCTAGGCGCCGCTTAGGTGACGCCTTTAAAACCATGGAGCAAACTGAGCATCAAAAGTTGTACTTACCCCAGTATGTTCATACTCACGTAATCCTGTCGGCCATTTTTTTATTGCCTCGTTCTCTAGCTTACCGAACTAATGGGCTGTTTTGGGGGCCCAATTGACCACATGAAGCTAATTTGATCTTCAGAGAAGCGTTCCTCGGGGATATTCGGCCCACTTTGGGATATGAAGAACATCCGACGATCAAAAAGTGCTAGATGGGGCGATCGAATAGCTATGAATGCTTAGATCATGAGAGAGCTTTCTCTTGTCCCGGTTATAATATCTCTAATATTGCTGAGAGCGGGTTTCTGGCCGCGTGCACGGCCCCACCGTCTCTCTCCTCTGCTGCATGCAAGTTTGTGTCAGACTAGTTACTTTCTTTCATAGTGTTGTACAATTTAAAACGTTTGTAGATTTTGAATCACAAGATCAAATTAAGAACCGTTTGTATATCTGAGATTGTAGTGAATAGAGCTTCAAAATAAGACTAATATTGAATATATTTTGACACTATTTGAAAATCAATTTTTAAAACATGGCGAAACTTTGAAGAACTTTATGAAACCTGATGATTATTCTTTTCTGAAAGAATATATTTTCTTAGAGTTTCATTATGTTTCATTGTGTTCTGAAATTTAGATTTTAATTTTTTTCCAAAAAGACCAATTTTGGGCTTGTTCAAAAGATATGGTCAAAATAAATACACTTGTTTAAACGGATTGTTAAACTAATATTTATTTTGATACATATTGATTTTTTAAGTCCAACACAACACAACAAAAAAGCTTACAAAGGGACAGAACAAACAAAGATTCTTGCATCCATGTATATCCATGAGAGAAGAGAGAGTGTCATATCAGTCAGATTGTAGTAATCTCAGAGTGTATGGACGGCTCCAACGTGCACGCGAGCAGTAGCATTTCTGAGATATTGCTGGGCTTTGGTACGCTATGTCTCGGCTTGACTAGTCAGCCCATTCAGATTTTGGCATCTTAGAAAAATACGGGTGCTAATGGACGTGCTAATTGCCGCATACTAATTACGAATTAGGAAAGCTACTTGGGGCTAGGTTGAAAACATAACGAAAACGGATAAAACATACGTTATCGTTTTCGTTTTCTTTTACGTAGTTGGAATCAGAAATTATACGGAAAATTCCAGAAACGAATACGAAATCAAAAATTATCGAAAATGAATATGGAACAGATACGATAAGAAAACGAATATTTATCGGAATATAATAATAAGTATCACGTTGTGTACACTAAAAATAACATATAACAGACAGAATGTCTCACAACTTCGAAAAACGACAATTGTATGTAAAGTAACACATATAATTCAACACTTTGATAAGCACATAAGTTCACATAAACGCTAAGACGCTCACTTGATTAGTATGTCACCTGAATCGATTACATGCATTACTTAGACTTTCATATATTCAATGGTTCAACGAAAGCAAAAAAAAATCACTAACGCAAAGTACTATTTCATACATAGCCTTGACTAGTTATATTTTCAGAAAGTTTTCGCCGGAATTTTTCTTACCGTTTCCATTTCCACTGGAAATGCCTTCCCCGTTTTCGTTTAAAATATTTCGTTTCCGCAAAATTCCGTTTCCTTTTCCTTTTTAGCTCACCATTTCTTTTTTCTTTGAAACAAACGAAATGTTTCTTTACTGTTTCAATCCTACTTGGGGGTATACTAATACTAGTCCCCCTTGGATCCACCGCTGCTACCGGCGATGGGAGGCGTTGCTACACAGGGCGAGAGGTCATGCTACTTGGGGGACCATGTCCTGCTACATGGGTGAGACGGTGTTGCTACATGGGCGAGGTGGCGCTGCTACATGCGGGCGCCGTCGCCGCTACAAGCAGTCATCGCCGCTGCTACACGGGCGAGCCGACATTGCTACATGCGGGCGCGACCGCTGCTACAAGGGTGAGGTGTCGCTGCTACATGGGGCAATGGCGTTGCTGCAAGGCCACCGGCGTTGCTGCGAGCGACCAGACATGCGTATTCTCCGGCGACGAAACGCTGCTGCCATTTGAGGTGAGCGAGGTGCTGCCAAGGGGATAGAGCCACGCGGACGGGGGAGGGGAGGGTGTTTTTTTTATCTTTTCCTATGTGTGCGTGGTCTAGGTGGACACGTGTCGCCTCCTGGACCAGGACGATGGGAGCGTTTCAATGGTCCGGGGGACGCTTAGTGCTCTCCAACTAATTATGTGTATTTACATTTTTTCTCAACACGGTACCTTGCTTTTGATCTTCTTTTCTTTTGCTGGCAAAATACGAGATTTTATTGCTTCAATAATAGTGTTACAGTCAGCTATAACAAAAGCTGCCGAGATACGGTCTGGGCCTGGGGCATGGCGTAGCGTGCATGCAGGCAGTACTAACACATGCCCTACGGTAGTTTGCTATACGATCTGCAACTATATTTTGACGCTGACTAATCTTCTGGATAGACCATAGCAGGTTCTATTCTTTTCTCGGATCCTTTAAGAACGACAATCGATTGGCACAATATGATTGAATAATCAATGGTTCACTCTAGAGCCAAGGCTACTCCCTCCATTGTTGTAGATATTTCTGCCTCCAGCGCATCATTGTAGTAGAAAAGAAATCGGTGTGCTGAGTACATGACCACGCCATTTGCACAATATATCTAGTGATACCATATGCTACGTGATACCATGATACCATTCTTCAACATCGAATTTACAAGTTTCTAAAAAATCTGAAAGTATCCAGGAGTATTCACAAGATACATGTTTACAATCGCTAAAATTTTCAGAACCAAATTCAAAACACACGCAGAGAAACAAAAATGACAAATCGAAGCATGAATAGTGTCAAAAAAGACAAATCACAAATGGCACATGATAGCCAATTTATTGGCTAATAATTCGAAAATCGAAGCATAAATAGTGTCAAAAAAGACAAAATCACAAATTGCACTATTCGCATGACAATTTTTTCTTTTCCGTTTCTCTATGTATGTTTCAATTTTGGTTCTGGAAATTTTAGATATTGTGAACATTGAATTTTTTTTTTTGAATTTCTTATGAACTTAAAAATTATTTTTGAGGAACGGTGTCATGGTATCATTTAGAGCCTAATATCACTGGATATGTTCTCCACGTCATAAGTCAAATATTGTAAACAGGAATCAAATTAGCATGTGTTGTGTAAGTTGAGCTCCATTTTTTGTTAGTACACAACTAATTTGAGAGGGAGTGAGTAGTACTCCCTCCGTTCGGAAATATAAGATGTTTTAGCTTTGTGAATCGAATGTATTTAGACATCTTTTAGTATATAGGTTTGTAGAGGTTCGGAGTAAACCTATACACTAAAAGGTTCTAGATACATTCGTTTCACAAAACTAAAATGTCTTATATTTCTGAACGGTGGGAGTACATTTGAAGGAAGTTTGTACATGAGAGTTCATAATTACAATCATCACGTGGTAGTGAATACAGTATTACTGACGGTATGTAGGATCAGGGGGTAGGTTATGTATTTCTTTATTTCTTATTTTATTCTGTGGAAGCATTTCATGTATTATTAGTGATCTTACGGTTTCTTGAGAGCTTAACTTGATTATTAGTACTCCCTCTGTTCCAAAATATAAGATGTTTTAGCTTTTTTTTAAACGTATGTATGCAGACATCTTTTAGTAAGTAGGTTCAGAGAAAAATGGGTAAATCTACACACTAAAACGTCTAGATACATATGTTTTAGAAAGAGAGAAAAATGGGTAAATCTACACTAAAACGTCTAGATACATATGTTTTAGAAAGTGGCTAAAATATTTTATATTTTGGAACGGAGGCAGTACATATGCAAGCCCTGCTCTAATTACTGGTCAGTTTTGACAAAACAAAGTACACCATCCACGTCATCTCTTGACTAAAAAATGTCAGCAACTGAGGATAGATATTGGAAATTATGTGGTCCAAGATCTGTCTCGTGGTTCATGAAATTTAGCACACCGATCCAATGCATACAAGTACTGAACATTCATGATGAACATCCATGGAGTAACAGTGAAAAGGGTACACAGCGCTAAAGCTGCTCAGGATGTTTAAACGGAATTACACATAGAACTCAGGTGTCTAATTCAGACTGGCACTAGACTTTGGTAACAAACATCAACCCAACACAAGTTGCTGTGGTGGTAACAACACTAGAGGACCAACATCTTTAGTCTTCATCTCTCTCGGGAGGGAGACCACAGGGAAGCAGCATTTTCTGTGATACCAGAAACAATAGTTAAATAGTTTATACCAGAGTACATTGTTTTTAAAATTATATTACACTACATTGTTGACATAACTGCTTGATGGAAAAATGATAAACATGCAAATGGAGCCAATCTTTATCAACACAAAAAACAAATTGCGGCACTGCATACAACAATGGAACACTACAAGTGACTACCTAAGAAGTATAAAAGAACGCAAAAACCTAAGGACCACAACCTAATAGATTTGATGAAAGGGGTCAGTTGCACCGTGGGCTCATACACTCAATTCTGTGTACAAAAGCTTGAAATGTCCTTCAGTTTGAGCACCAGAATCGATTTCAATAGCTATAGCTGTGTTCCTCTTTCTTTTTACCACTAGCTGTGTTCCTCTCTATCCATATAAACTTATGTACTGCCAAAATTTATTTGAAACTACTATTGCAGAGCAAAAAACTCAACTGGGGTAGTAGACTAATGAGGGAAGGCCACAGTTAAATTGGTAAAGACAACTCCTCTCGTATAAATTAGATAACCGGCTAGGATTTCTTGCCCACAAGTCCATACTACAGAATGTAACAATTCTAATAGGCTTCCAGATCACAACCTACTAACAGTAGATGGCGGTATATTAATACCCAAAAATATAGCCTTCTAGGTTTGAATCCAAATTAGCATCAGTGTGTGTTCGTGTCTTTTACTTCCACAATTCAATAGGAGGACAGAAGATCATTTTACATATTCATCTGGTCTAGTTAGATGTCTCGAAACCTCTTCAAGCTACATATTAACCTCTTTGATGTGACAAATCTGAATAGTGTTGTGTATATTAAAGGCCAAACTTCTATTTTTGACCGTGCTGATCATAAACTACATATATTTATAAACAGAGAGTATCTATCCCAGCATTTCAACAAAGGGAGTTGACGTTATGTGTCTGATGACAACAGAATACTACTTATGTAGCTCTCGTATAAAAATAAATGAGTGGGTTGAGCTACAACTCAATATCTGATCATAGTGGTGAATACTACTTATGTTACCTGTTAGAAATCCTTGGTCAGACATAACGAGGGCCAGGTTTGCATTGACAGTTTCTACTAGGTGGGAAATGAATGGCACCTTGCATCTAACTGAGGACAATGAAACAGCTAGGAACTAGTGGCACGGTTCTTAATTTTCTAGCAAACAGGATTAGCTAACAGGAGCGATAAAAATTCTTATTCAGGATGATTCCGACAAGATTTTTCTGTCAGAAACAAATAAACTTTGGCCACAAAAAAATAAAATAATAACTCCCGGCAAGATCCTGACAATACGGTATTATGGTCTAGCACAAAAAATCATGCCCAGCTGCAATTTGTGGCAGAGAGAATGGTATTATGACTTGGGAGCTAGTGTAGGTAAGACACTGTACATGGTACGTTGTCATATTGTCATAATGAAGAAGGCCAATTATGATGCAAACAAACAAACAATCCATCTGAAACAGTGAAAATGCTGAAGAAACCAAACAAGACTAGCATCCCAACGGTAAACATCTATTGCAACTATGCAAGTAATCTACATAGTTCGACAGCCATAATGGTTATACTTTCGTGTCAATGTCCATACATCGTTTTAGTTCTACAGAATTTTCAGCTAAAGGTCATTTGATGAGTTAAGATAAATTGCCTTACATACCTGCATAAATTCGTAACGCTCCCTTCCAATTGATTCGTTCTCAGCAATGGAAAAATATGCCAACATTGGATAGTGTCCAATATAAGATGCATAGCTATCCCTTTGGATGTTTACAGCCCATTCACTGTAATAGAATTAAATGTGAATAGTTACTAATATGTTACCAGACAATGCACACAAATAAAAAACGTTACAGCTATTAAGACATTTTAATAATATAAAGGAGACATGCTTACAATCGGGTAAGGTCAGCATGCCCTGTTCCAACATATTTTGCTTGAAGATGTTCAAGTTGAGAATTGATGTTGAACCTGTCGCTAGCCTATAAAATAGTGACTTGTGTTAGGCACTGGGGGTCAAAATGTAAAGGAGTAACAGTATATGAAATACTGTGAAGTAGTTTGAACATTAAGATGAAGGAAGCTAGAGAAAAAAAAAGACCTAGGATATTTGCCGATGCTCACAATAATTCCTCAATATCAGTAGAATGGAAGAACATCATGATACCGAAATTCAAAATATACAAAGCAGTTGTACTCTAAGACTGGAATAACAGCTAAAAGTATCTACTGGAAGCTAAACAACAATACCAACATTAAAAATGTTCAGAGAAATAAAGAATACATGTGACATGTTAATTGGTCAAGAAGTGTTTATATCAATTCTGTTAGCATAAAAAAATCAACTGGATAAAAGACCAAGCAATGAACTACACAGAAAGTAAGTTATTTTGGACAAGAAATACTATTGCGTATGAAGACCCTGTCAGGCTCTATACTAGGCTCTACATTAAGTCAAATAGTAAAGTCTAGATGCTCTACGGCACACCTTGAACAATATTATTATTATTTACCTACATAAAATGACATCTGAATAGTTTGGAATCAACTATTCCTTCCAAACGAATTGATTTTAAGTCAAAACACATTCTCTCAACTGTAGAAAACCTATAAAATCCAAAATTATCCCAAGAAGGGAATCACCTGACCTATACATCTGGGTTTAGTACACAGCATAGCAGCACGGCAGCACATAAATGATACTGAAACAATCAAACCGATAAAATGGACTCAAAGAAAGTTTTTCTTCTAAAGATCTTCATGAAAATTTACCAAGATCAGTTTCTTCTTGACAAGGTATACATATAGCTTAGTACACACTAGCAGTATGTAAGAAACAACAAACATATCCTCCTCAGCCCTCATAGCCATCAAGGGAACCTTTGTTAAAAGTACCACTATAAAATAAGGAGAACAACAAGCATTACAGTGAGGTGAATAACACTGTGAGCTGTATGTCCTATTTTACATTAATTGTGGGTAAAGAACCCGGAGTCCATGAAGAGAGCCATTGACAACAGACTCAACTTAGAGCATTCACGGCTAATTGGGGTGTTCAAATTCACGGGTAAAAGATAATTATGAGTACAGAATCTGTTCTCAGACGAATCAGTCAATAGATTAATTGAGCCATATAAGGCACTAAATTCATGTCGACCCGAGGAATTTACTTCACCATGTTAAACCTCCTCTATCTAGCAGGGCATCCATGTTTCTGGAAGGATTCCAAGAATCCCCTAATTTCCATGTACGCTGGAATTTCGACGTCTTTTTTTATGGTTCGTTACCGCAGAAAAAAAAGCAGTCGCACTCTAGCACACAAGAAACAGAATAAGCAGCAGAGAGAGATTGACCAGGGAGCACAAACCTGCATGATGGCCGACGAGCTTGGTACGAACCCTGGATGGGAAAGGTGGGAATCCCGGTATCAGATCCAAGCTACAATTAAGAGGAAAAAACTTGTGACTACGGCCAAAGAAGAAATCTTCGGTTTCTATCAGAAGAAAAATAAAATTGATAGGCGATAAACCAGGAGGGGGGCGCTACCTCCTCGCCGGCACCGGGAAGGAGTATCACGGCGACCGTCGGAGAAGCACGTGCAGGCGGCGCGAGGGTTTCTATCCTTGGAGTTTTGCTGCTTCGCTCAATGCCTTTGCGCTTGACTGCCTTGCTGGGAGCACTGGAGCAGGGCCAGGGAGGAGGGGGGACGCTCGCGGCCTCTAGGATGGGCCGGCCCTGTGGGCAGGCGGCAGGGTGAGAGGCTGCGACGAGTCTGTGGGCCTTGGCCCACAAACTCTCCCTGATGAAGCCCGCGGCTAGCGACCGGCCTAGAGTCCAGCGACCAGGTTTAGCCCCAGAATTCGTCCGACAGATCACCATTGCAGAAAGGCACCGTCGTCCCGCCCACGCGTCGCATCGCAAACGCGCGGAAGTCTCCAGAGCGGGCCACGCAAACCCCCTTTCATCCACCTACTCTTCCGCCGCTAGCTTCCACCGATCCAAACACCCAAAAAAGCCTCTGGACGAAGGAGCTGCGCCCCTAAACCAAACCCCTAGAACGAGCGATATCCATGGACAAGAAGGACCTGCTAGGCGTCCGGACGAAGCCGCTGGCAGCGGGGCGGCGGCGCAAGGTAGAAGCTGCTGGTGGTGGTGGCGGCCGGCGGCTTGCTAAGGCCATCGCCGACTACCTCGCCTCCGACTCCTATATGTACGCCCCGCTGGTTTCCGACCCTCAGCAGCAGCCGCCGCCGACTCCACCGCCCGCGGCAGCGCCGGCGACAGCTTCCCCTGGTTAGTTGCCGATTCCTCATTTCTAAATCCTTGCTGCCCTGTACAATATTGTGCTAGCATCCTAATAAAAGACAAAAAGGTTATCGCGCTATTTTGTGGGAATTTTGGGCATCTGCTTTACTTTTCAATCAAATGCCACGCTGGTCCTGGTTTACTCTTTTTTTTTGCCCTGGTTTACTTAGGAAACTAGGCTGGGTACAATTCAGAGCTTACTCTGGTCACAGTGTTGACCTGCTGAATTTTCCATGTGCTGCGTGCCTGCATCCCACGGTGAACTGTTTGAGCAACTGAATTCTGGCTAGCATCCCAGTACCATATCTATACCGCGAGTAATTAGGTTTTACTACTTCTTGGCCAAAACCAAACCATACAATATGTATAGAGAAACTATAATTCAGAAATCAGAACAGAAGAGATCAGAAATTCAGAATTATGTAGATATATGCAACTGTACTATCCACTAGAATTTAGATGTTTTTCGTTGCTTGTAATAATTGATACCGTCCCAACTCCGAAGTCAAACTCCACATGCTTCTGGTAATCAAGCTTCTGGTAACGCAAAGGATGGGTTTCATTCCACTGTTTATTTTACCCATATGATTGGACTGTATAGGCTCGCAAAGCAAATCAATCAGTTAGTTGTAATTAATCTTCCCCACTTCCTTTTTGAACTCGGGATGCTCTGCTCTAGATGCCATTTTAAGAAAAACATAATTGTTAACAGCATTATGCCTTGCAATTTATCACGATTTTGTGCAGTATTCAAGTATTGAGTTACAGAATTGTCAAGTTTTTTTTTCCCATTTAGTCGTACATATAGCTTGCATTTCAACGAAAGCACACTGATTTACGCTTAATTTCAATCTACCTTAGTCATATATAATTTTTTACCTTACAATATATTGTCGTCCAGCTTCTGCAGAGAAAGTATCTCTGGTGCAGAAATACAGAGGCTCTTGGCGAGGTACATTTGCTGCCTGCTAGAAGCATTTGTGGAGATGTTGGAGTTGTTGATGGGAGCTGTAATTTTCTAGCATAAGCGTTTAAGATTTAGTGATGTTGTTTCATTCTCTGTTCTGTTAATGCAGATATGCTGTCTCTAACAATTACCTTTGTTCTGGAGCTGCTGTCTCCGAGAAAGGCTAACAAGTTAGCATATGTAACAATCTGTACCTTGTCTTGTATCTTCACTAATGCAGCCGGACCTCCCAGTTTGTTCAGTATGGTCTGCTTGGTTTGCTATCGTAGGCGTATCTTTGTCAGTACACTATTTACTCGTAGATGAATTGTGATGCAGATCCTTTACTTTCTATTGTTAGGCCTGTACTTACCTACCTAATTTTGCCTGTGAAGTGCCACTGCATTCTTGACTCTAGTATATATCGGTTTGTCAGGTTCGTTTCTTTAACCTGCTCGAAATGACTCTTAGTGTATCTGGTTTATAGCCGGTGCAAGTCAAGAATGCATCCGCACACACAGTGAGGGTTTGACGAGATGCTTGGTTTGGTTGGTGTGTTATTACCGTGTTCTGTTTTCTTGCTTGGTACATGGCGTTCTTCAAACGGTAGTTTCCTGTTTGTCGAAGATGCTTCTTCATTAGATGTACTGTATATATGTTATGTATGCAACTGGCTATATTACATACACGACAGTTGCCTGAAATCCTGAATGACTTCAGAGCTGACTCTTCTTAGAAGACATTATATTCGAGGGAATAGTAAATTTCAGATGTCTGAATAAGTGGTATGCACGATGACAAAGTTGATATGTCTGAGTTGTTAACCGGAAAAGTAGGGAATAGCTACATCTGAATCAGTAGCAAGAAATCATCAAGAATCCCTATAAGAAAGTAAAACAAGAAAAAGTAGATGGGTGAGCATTCCATCATATCCTTCATTACCAATACGAGTTGCAATGAGATCTTCGTTGTATGATGGCCTAAACTGAGAGGCTGATCTTGAGGGCCTTGACCTCCATCCCTCTCAAATATTTCTCCAAAGGTATGGTTGTTCATGTTTGATATTCTGAAATTTAAACATCTATTAAACAAGTGATTGCAAAGTGAATATATAATGAAGGGCACTACTCATAGGGACTTGTAAGAGGCGTAAACATGCATCAAAACTATATCTCTAAGCACCAAACAAGCTTATAAGCTCTCATAACCTGTCACCTATAGCAACAAAATACTCAAGATATAAACCACTAAACACAAATCTATTTGGACAAGCGGAGGAGTCACATACTAGAGAACAAATGCTCCAAATTTCAGCAGCAAAGATGGGCTGAGCAAGGAGATCGAAAAATCGAAGGCAAGCACAGCAAGAACGCGGTTTTGAGCAATGGACTGGTGTTTGCTCGGGAGAGAGAAGAGAGTGGCAAGTGAGAGAGTGAGTGGAGGGCTAGGGTGTCCCACACCATAGGCAGGCGCGCCCCAGGGCTGGCCACGCCACCAGGTGGTGTGGCCTGCCTAGTGGGCCCCCCGGTACCTTCCAGGCACTCCTCTGCCCCTTTTTAACGTAAAAAGTTAATATGAATTTTCTGGAATTTTTCGAGACACTTTATTTTTGGGCATTTTCAGGTATAGATGAATGATTTTCTGACAGAAAAAGATTTTCTGGAATGATGCAATGACAAAACAAGGCTAGAACTACAGAAGTTCTAAGACACTCTAACATGCAAGCAACTAACAACAGAAAAGAAAACTAAACTAAAACAAAAACTAAATGGATAGAATAGAAGTAAGCAGAGATAATCATGGTGAAAACATTGTTTTGTTCAATGAAACCCTTTTGTTAACAAGGTTGATCTGGTCTTGTTACCAAAACAATTTTATATGAAACAAAACTTTGTATTCCACTAATGATTATGTTACCTCAACCTTGATAGCAATGGTCCCAATCATAATAGTTTCAAAATTTTCTCTTGGTATGGGACAATATATTTCTCCAACTTGAATGCCCTCAACATGTTCAATTGAATTTAAACCATAATTCCTATCAATCTTTTTGGGGAAATAGATAGTATGCTCCTTGTCATTAACATGGAAGGTCACCTTTCCTTGATTACAATTAATAACAGCTCCTGTAGTATTAAGAAAAGGTCTCCCAAGAATAATAGACATATTATCATCTTCAGGCATTTCAAGCACAACAAAATCAGTTAATATCAAGCAATTATGATCCACTTGAACAGGTACATCCTCACATATACCAACAGGAATAGTGGTAGATTTATCAGCCATTTGCAAAGATATATCAGTTGGTATTAGTTTTTCCAGTTGAAGTCTTTTATAGAGAGAGAAAGGCATAACACTAACTCCAGCTCCCAAATCACACAAAGGAGTTCTAACATAACAATTCTTAATAGAGCAAGGGATAGTTGGAATCCCTGGGTCTCCAAGTTTCTTTGGAACCTTACCATTAAAGGAATAATTAGCAAGCAAAGTAGAAATTTCTTTATTAGGGATCTTCCTTTTATTCGAGACGATATCCTTCATATACTTTGAGTAAGGAGGCAGTTTAATAGCATCAATCAAAGGGATTTGCAAGAACAAAAGTTTCATCCACTCACAAAACTTATTATAGTGTTCATCTTCCTTCGACTTGTGTTTCTTATTGGGGAAAGGCATAGGTTTTTGGACCCAAGGCTCTCTTTCGCTACCATGTTTCTTGGTAACAAAATCTTCTTTAGTGTATTTAGTATTCTTAGTGTGCTTTTCAGGTCCTTCTTCAACTTTTTCTTTATCAGGAACATCATTTTCTTCATTACCTCTTTCAGTTTCAGCATCAAAGATAGATATACTATTAGGATCTTTAGCAGGTTCAGAGGGTTCTACAATATTTTTATGTTTCTTTTTTCTTTTCTTACGAGTAGAACCACTATTTTCAGCTTGTTGAGAATCCTGCTCAATTCTTCTAGGATGCCCCTCAGGATATAGAGGATCCTGGGTAGCAGCACCACTTCTAGTTCTAATTTCACAAGCATGTTTTTCTTTGGCAGCATTAACTAGCAAGTCTTTTTGCACCTTAATAAGTTGGTCTATTTGAGTTTGAACCATTTGAAAATGTTTAACAATCATTTTAACATCATTAGAGGTTCTTTCCACAATATCTTTTAACTCAACAATAGCTCTAGTGTTTTCCATTAGATGATTTTGCACCCTTTTATTAAAATTATCTTGCTTAACAATGAAAATATCGAATTCTTCTAAACATTGGTCAGGTGGTTTAGAGTAAGGGATATCACCTTCATCAAAATGTTGGAGAGAATGTACCTCAATAGTGGATGAATGGTGAATTGGCTTACATAATTCTTCTATAGGAGGTAAATTCTTGACATCTGCTGCTTTAATTCCCTTCTCCTTAAGATATTTCTTAGCTTCCTTCATCACTTCATCACTTCATCATTCAATTCAATAACTCCCATCTTCTTAGATAATGGTATAGACGCCGGTATAGCTGGTTCAGGTATAATTACTTCAGGTATAGCTGGTTCAGGAGGAGTCCAATCTTCATAATTCTTGCTTATTTTAGCCATTAATTCCTCAACTTCTTTGGGAGTCCTATTCCTGAAAACACAATCAGCACAACTATCTAGGTATGTCCTAGATTCTTCAGTTAGTCTATTATAAAATATATCAAGAAGATCATTCTTAGGTAATGGACTTCCAGCCTATGCATGAATCAAAGCACAAAACCTTGCCCATGATTCAGGCAATATCTCTTTTCTCCCTGTTTAAAATCAAAAAGTTCCTGCAAAATAGCATGTCTAGCACTTGGAGGAAAATATTTATGCAGGAAGGTACTAATCAAGCAATCAGGGCTATCAATAGATCCAGGAGGTAAATTACTAAACCAAGTTTTAGCTTCCCCTTTCAGTGAAAAAGGGAAAATATTTGCAACAAAGTAAGTACGCATCTTAATATCATCAGAAAACAAGCCACTCATGGTAGAAAGCTCAGTCATATGTGCTACCGCACTTTCATTCTCAGTCCCACAAAAAGGTTCTTTCTCAACAATAGCTATGTAAGATAGATCAAGAGAGAAATCATAATCTTTATCTTTAATGTTTATGGGAGAAGCAGCAAACTTAGCAATAGGAGACAATTTGGGTCTAATAGTATGCCTCTCAAGGAGACTCTTAGCAACGCTCCTATCATGGGTGTTTTTACATTCTTTAATAAATTCATCGGCCATCTCAACATAACCATCTTCAATATCATAACTCTCACTAGACTCAGGTGAACTAACAGGTGTAGTAGTGTCTTCATTAGGAGTTTCAGTATTTCCAGCTATAGTTCTAGCAATCGTAGCATCTAGGAAAGGACCCAATGAACCACTCTTATCAAGCACAGTAGAAGCAGCATCATAAGTATCAGAAGTTTCAGATTCAGCAGTAGTAGAAGTGTGTGTAGCATGTGTATGTGGTGGTGTAACGAGCTTACTCATAACAGATGGTGAATCAAGAGCAACAAAGGTGTTTAGAAACGTACCTCTTCTTGTAGTGGATGGTGAAATAGGAACATTGCCATCATGATACTTACCCATGATGGATGGATGGCAGCAAACAATAATGAATCAAAGTGAACTTGATAAATAAAGCTACGCTCCCCGATGATGTCTACGCACTTCTATTCTTGTAGACAGTTGTTGGGCCTCCAAGTGCATAGGTTTGTAGAACAGCAGCAAGTTTTCCCTTAAGTGGATCACCCAAGGTTTATTGAACTCAGGGAGGAAGTGGTCAAAGGTATTCCCTCTCAAGCAACCCTGCAATCAAGATACAAGAAGTCTCTTGTGTCACCAACACACCCAATACACTTGTCAGGTGTATAGGTGCACTATTTCAGCGAAGAGATAGTGAAATACAAGTGGTATGGATAATTATAAGTGGTAACGGTGCCAGAAAATAGCTTGCTGGCATGTGGTTGACGTGGGAAAAGACTAAAGGCAAACTGAAATAATGAAGAAAGCAAGCAAACATGTAACAGATCTAATTGCAAATGGTGTATCAATGCTTAGAAACAAGGCCTAGGGATCATACTTTCACTAGTGAACACTCTCATATAAATATAATCTTCTTTATGATACTACGCTGAACTACTCTCCGGTTGGACACTCTAATCGTTGGTAGGGCTATAACAGCACACCTCAAAGTTCATCTTTCCCATCTAGATAACCCCACACTGTCACCTTGAGCACTAGATGGTTCCAAAAAACACCACAATTTCATAAAGACATCCAACTCCAAATATAACTCATAACAAGTATTTGTAATCTCTAGCCTAAGTGCCACCATGGTGTGCACGCTGTCACTTTCACACACATGGGGAGAGCAGAGATCTATTAAAGCACTTGAGTAGCAAGGTAGATCTATAGATTACAAGCTCATGATCTCAACAAGATCATCCATAGAGAGAGAGAGATGGACACATAGCTACCGGTAGAACCCTTAGCCTCGAGAGAGAATTACTCCCTCCTCATCATGGGAATCAGCAATGGTGATGGAGATGGTGGTGGAGATCGATGGAGATGGCTCCGGGGGCACTTCCCCGTCCCGGCAGGGTGCCAGAACAGAGACTTTCTGTCCCCCGAATCTCCCCTTCGGTGGCGCCGGTGCTGCGGAAGTTTTAGTGGATTTCTGATTGACTATTTAGGGTTTATGCATCGGGAGGCTCTTATAGGCGAGAGGGGAGACCGAGGGGGTGCCGGAGGGGCCCACACCACCCCCTGGCGCGGCCTGGCCTGACCCGCGCCACCAGGTGGTGTGGCCACCCTCTGGCCCTTCTCCATCTCGTATTATGGCTCCAAGTGTCCCCCGATAAAATAATAACTTTGGCTTTTGTCCCATCCAATTCCGAGAATATTCATTTTCTGACTTCCTGGAACCAAAAACAGCAGAAAACAGACAGCTGGCACTGTGGCTCTTGTTAATAGGTTAGTCCAAGAAATCATATGAAAAGTACTCCAAAGTGTGGACAAAACACAAGAAAGTAGATAAAACCAAGCATGGAACATCAAAAATTATAGATACATTTGCAATGTATCAACATCCCCAAGCTTAACTCCTGCTCGTCCTCGAGTAGGTAAGTGATAAAAAGAAAGAATAATTTTTGAGGTGACATGCACCATCATAAACCTGATCAAAGTATGTAAAACATTCAAAGCTGGGATCATAGTACTTCAATCATAACATGAAAGACAAAGTTCTAGCAATAAGACAAAGAAACTATGATGCAACATGAAAAGGCACAAACAAAAGATTCATGAACAACAATTCTTTGCAAGACGTTTGTTTGTGTCACATAAAGAAAACATAGCATAATAGTATTCAGCTTGTCCCTCATAGAGTAGCAAATATAAATGCATAGGACACCTTCAAAGTTCATAAGAGTGACTTGATACAAATAGTTTAAAACAAGCAATATCAAGATATGGATCAATCAACTAGTCTTGGGACAATGCACATGAACTAAGAATGGCCACTATGCTCTCAAGGTAAGTGCATAAAGGTAGAAGGTGGAGACTCAATGTAATGGTGGAAGAAAGGCCTTCATAGAAGGAAGCAGAGATTCAAGTTTCATAAAGAGCTTCCAAAAATTATGGTACTTGTTAGCTTTCAGCTCTCATTGCCCCTATCATAAGCATCTTGAAGTGATTAAGGTTAAAGTGAACAAACTATGGTGTACATGCTTGACGAAGTATAAGTCATTAATCTCATGTCCCTTGAATACGAGGGCCGCTCCTCATGCTACTCAAATTTATTCACTGGTAAGTTCTTGTCATTGTAAGTACATGTGTATCATAGAGAACCACCAACAGGGTACCCCTTGCCCGATGATACGAAAGAATCCCCATACCAAAATGACAAGGCAAGCAAACAACGAGCATCTCAGCAATCTTCTTATTTACCATGGGAATATGGTGCTTTTTCTCTCTTTCCTCTTTTCATAATCTTTTTTTTCTTTTTCTCTTTTTTTCCTCAATATAGGACTCTTTTTTTTATAAGAAGAATGCTTCATAGACAACTCATTATGGTTACGCTGCAGGTTTCCACCATGTCAGCATGGATTAGACCAGCGGCCCAGGCGTTTCTCTAACACATATACATAACTCCATGGACTTACAAGCTCCCCTTTCATTTCACACCGACGACATCCATAGGCAAAAGAGCATGATATCGACTAGGTACAAAGTACCAAGTGCAATGTTGAAAGCGTTCCCCATGACAACATGGTTCTGCTAATTCCCAACAAATAAGTGCAAGCATATACAACATAGACGACACAATGGTTCAAGTTTATTAAGGGCAAGAAAAGTAAAGTGTGCCATCACGTTCGTGAGAGCTTTAATCACTAGTTTTCTCATAACAAGTTTAATTCGGAAGGTAAACAAAAACATGAATATACTTGGAATAGCATAAGCTAGTAGGTAGGTATGGTGGACTCTTTGGAATAACTTGGTTTAGGGAGTTGGATGCATGAGTGGAACTCATACTTGGTTGTGGAGGCTAGAAAAAGACTGGGAGCAACAAACTAAGAGAGCAATAATGGCCATAATCATGTAGAGCGACAAAACATTATTGATAAAAGCATAAAGTGATACTACAAGTTGAAAACTAAAGGATCATAAAGGCTATGGTGACTTGAGATAGTCATAACATGGTGTGAGCATGCACCAAGTCAACCCAAATAAAGCATCAAAGGAGAATACCACTATACTATGCTTTAATATGCTAAAACAACGCATGATTCATTCAAGGCACATTAAGCAATCTCAATTGTTTATAACAAGTCATGCTACAACAAAGAATACTAAGCATAAAGCTAAAACAATATCAAGCATGGCATGACAAAGCATAGGCCACAGTCAAAAACAAGCTCTCTTTACCACTTAAGCATGAACTTTCCTACTCTTTTCCAAACCAAACCAAACTATTTGAAAACCAATGTATGAAAGAGGGGGGCCAACCAATTTATTCAGCAAACTAAGCAAACAAAGCAAACGAAAAACCAAAACGAAAACAAAAAAAGAAGACGCTCCAAGAACAACACAACTGTGCATGAAACAATAAAAATGAAGCGTTTGGAAGAAACCTGGGATTTTTATTGATAAAGAAGGGGATGCCTTGGGCATCCCTAAGATTTGACGCTTGTAATTTTTGGATATTTCTTGGGGTGACACGCGTGGCATCCCCAAGCTTGAGCTTTAGTCCATTCTTCATCTTATTACTCATTCCTTCCATACATCTGAAATTTTTCCTTCATACAAAACTTCACACAATCTTTATTAGCAACATTAGTGCACTCAAGATAATAAGTCTTAAGGTTCAGTTCTAACACAAAATAAACTTCCATTAGAACACTATCTACTGTAGCACTTCCCTCAAAAAGCTCAATTTCTCAAAAGAACTCAAAAAGGAACCAACAAGAAGCAAATGCAAATAATGGCAGAAATCTGTCAAAACAGACCAGCAGGTAAAGACAATTTTTTTCGAAGACCGTCTGTTGCTCCAATCAAAAAGTTCTGAACTAAAGAAAGTTAGATAACAACCTGGGGTAGAAGAAAAAAAATTCACGCCTCAAAAGGACGTACAGAGATTTTACACGAATTTGTACGGTGAAGCACAGAAATCTGTTTCAGGACAACAACTCGCCTTTAAGTTAGGCATGATAGTTTGAAAAGATGCTCACATAAGATATATGAATTGAATTAAAATAGAGCATCATGAAGTAAACTCAAAGCACATTTAAGTCTAACCCACTTCCTATGCATAGGAATCTTCTAAAGAAACAAGTCATGAAAGCACAAAGCAACAAGCATAGGAAAGCAAAACAAGTGCAACTTCAAGACTTTCAACATAAAGAGGGGAAACTTAATATTATTTAGATGCATAAAACCATGTTTCCCTCTCTCATAATAACTTTCAATAGAATCATGAATAAAATTAACAATGTAAATATCACATGAAATATTCTTATCATGAGCCACATGCATAAAATAATTAATACTTCCCACATAAACATAGTCATTCTTATTGATTGTAGTGGGAGCAAATTCAACAAAATAGCTATCATTAGTATCACCATAATCATCAAATATAGGAGGCATATTTTAATCATAATTAATTTCCTCCTAAATAGTAGGTGGACTGAAAATATCATATTCATCATTGTAATCATCATATATTGGAGGTATAGTATCATCATAAGCAATAGAATAGTTGTCTTCCAAAGTGTGTTCATTTGTAAACATATCATCATTGGAAGGATCATGGATAGCACTAATAGTATAAGAATTATTAATATCATCATTTTCAGAATTGGTTCCGAAGAGATTTTCAATATCAAAGGTAGTGTGCTTTTCCCAATCATGATCACTACTATAGGTAATAGGCATAGGAACATCATCGAGTTCAGACTCATCAAAACCTATAATAGGAGCAACATGCTTAGGGGAAAATACCGTTTCCTCTCTTCTTTTACTCCTCCTCTTCTTATTTTTCTTCTTCTCTTTAGGAGGGAGAGGCTTTAAAGGAAGCTTCTCCATATACCCTAGTTCATTGTTAGAGACAATAGAAGAAACTTTGGAGGATTCCTCCTTTTCATTAATAAGAACAAAACACATATTAGTCCTGTCATATTTTGGTAAAACCTCATCTTTTATAATATTTTGTATGTAAGTATTTGTGTGACAATTATCAACACAATAAATATGAAAACCATGCAGGACACTATTCATATCAAAAGCACCCATATCTACCAAAAAGGTTTTTCTTGATAACTCTTCACATCCCAAAAATAATGTAAGTTCATCATGCTGATTAGGAGTGATCATGTCATCACAATACAAATTTGCAGTACTCATTGGATTAGAAGGGCTATTATTATGGCCTGAGCATTGAAAATTGAAATGACCCACTTCAAAGCAAAGTTCACAAATAAAAGGATAGAGGGCACATACTTTTTTACCAAGATTATTTAGAGACCTATACCATGTTCTAGTTTTTTCATTCCTGTGGGTGATACAATATTCTTCTTTAATTTGATTATTCTCACAAGGTCTATGTATTCCACAAAAATTAACATGCTTATAAGAAATAGTACTTTCAGAGGTTTGAGCATGTTTATTGCTATCATTAATAACAATTTCATTTTCACTGCAAGTGTCTTTAAAAGGCCCATGATACATGGACCATTTTTCTTTAGGAGCATTAATATGAGAAGCAAAGGCTCTGAAACAATCAATAAGAATTGGAGGATCAAGACCATATTTAGCACTAAGCTCTTGAAAATCAGCAGTTTCAGCGAAAGACTTAATGCAATCATACTCATAGTTTATACCTGGTTCTTTACCTTTGTTGTTATCCCAATCTTAGGTATTGCTTTGAATTATTTCAAGAAGATCCCACTTAACTTTGACCTCCTTACTTGTGAAGGATCCCTATAAACAAGTATCTAGATAGTCCTTGTAATGCCCTAAAAGCCTTGCATAGAAATTATTAATAACAATATTACTAGGGAGCTCATGAATGGGACATTTGAGCATTAGTGATTTAAATCTCCCCATGCTTGGGCAATACTTTCTCCATCATGAGGATGAAATTATAAATATGATTCCTATCTTTATGAATTTCATGAGGAGGATAAATTTAGAGTAAAAGAGAGATTCAAACTCCTTCCACTCCAAATGATGAGGATCATCTAGTAGCTCATACCACTCCCTTGCTTTGCCCTTAAGTGATAAAGAGAATAAATACTTTTTGACTTGATCTATTGTAATACCTGCACACTTGAACAACCCGCATAATTCATGTATAAAGAGCAAATGATCACCAGGATGGATAGTTCCATCTCCAAAATAGTAGTTATTCATATCATGATCAATAATTCTAGTAGGTATTTTAAAAGGGATGCTTTCAGTATGTGGATTTAAAATATCACAAGTGTCATTAGAATTACCACATATGGGAGATAAAGTATCATCAGAGCAAATTTTCTTCTTTAAAGCTGGGGAACTAAAAAGGTCATTTTCATAAAAAATTAACTTCCCCAAGCTTAGACGATTCCATAGCATTAGTAACAAAGGTGTTCAAAAGATTCATACTAATAACATTGCTATTAGCATGCAAAGAAAGTTCCATGGGTTTTTTAATTTTCTTTTCAGACAATTCGAGTTCTAACTTAGGAAAAATACTAAAAAGCTCTCTAATTTTGTTGTTGTTTTCCATTAAGCCTAACTAGTGAAAATAAAAACAAGAAATAAAGATATAATTGCAGAATCTAAAGGAAATAACTTTGAGCACTCACACCGGAGGATGTGAGTACCTTTTACCTTACCTCCCCGGCAACGGCGCTAGAAAATAGCTTGATGTCTACGCACTTCTATTCTTGTAGACAGTTGTTGGGCCTCCAAGTGCAGAGGTTTGTAGAACAGCAGCAAGTTTTCCCTTAAGTGGATCACCCAAGCTTTATCGAACTCAGGGAGGAAGTGGTCAAAGGTATTCCCTCTCAAGCAACCCTGCAATCAAGATACAAGAAGTCTCTTGTGTCCCCCAACACACCCAATACACTTGTCAGGTGTATAGGTGCACTAGTTCGGCGAAGAGATAGCGAAATACAAGTGGTATGGATAATTATAAGTGGTAACGGTGCCAGAAAATAGCTTGCTAGCGTGTGGTTGACGTGGAAAAATACTGACGGCAAACCGAAATAAAGAAGGAAGCAAGCAAACATGTAACAGATCTAATTGCAAACGGTGTATCAATGCTTAGAAACAAGGCCTAGGGATCATACTTTCACTAGTGAACACTCTCATATAAATATATTCTTCTTTCTGATACTACGCTGAACTACTCTCCGGTTGGACACTCTAATCATTGGTAGGGCTATAACAGCACACCTCAAAGTTCATCTTTCCCATCTAGATAACCCCACACTGTCACCTTGAGCACTAGATGGTTCTAACAAACACCACAATTTCATAAATACATCCAACTCCAAATATAACTCATAACAAGTATTTGTAATCTCTAGCCTAAGTGCCACCATGGTGTGCACGCTGTCACTTTCACACACATGGGGAGAGCAGAGATCTATTAAAGCACTTGAGTAGCAAGGTAGATCTATAGATTACAAGCTCATGATCTCAACAAGATCATCCACAGAGAGAGAGATGGACACATAGCTACCGTTAGAACCCTTAGCCTCGAGAGAGAACTACTCCCTCCTCATCATGGGAATCAGCAATGGTGATGGAGATGGTGGTGGAGATCGATGGAGATGGCTCCGGGGGCACTTCCCCGTCCCGGCAGGGTGCCAAAACAGAGACTTTCTGTCCCCCGAATCTCCCCTTCGGTGGCGCCAGTGCTGCGGAAGTTTTCGTGGATTTCTGATTGACTATTTAGGGTTTATGCATCGGGAGGCTCTTATAGGCGAGAGGGGAGACCGAGGGGGTGCCGGAGGGGCCCACACCACCCCCTGGCGCGGCCTGTCCTGGCCCGCGCCACCAGGTGGTGTGGCCACCCTCTGGCCCTTCTCCGTCTCGTATTATGGCTCCAAGTGTCCCCCGGTAAAATAATAACTTTGGCATTTGTCCCATCCAATTCCGAGAATATTCATTTTCTGACTTCCTGGAACCAAAATAAGTAGAAAATAGGCAGCTGGCACAGTGGCTCTTGTTAATAGGTTAGTCCAAGAAATCATATGAAAAGTACTTCAAAGTGTGGAAAAAACACAAGAAAGTAGATAAAACAAGGCATGGAACATCAAAAATTATAGATACATTTGCAATGTATCACCCGACAACGGCGCTAGAAAATAGTCTTGATGACCCACAAGTATAGGGGGTGTATCGCAGTATTTTCGAGGAAAGTGAAACCCAATTTATTGATTCGACACAAGGGGAGCCAAAGAATATTTATAAGCCTTAACAACTGAGTTTTCAATTCAGCTGCACCTGAAAACAATCTTGCTCACAGCAGTTTATCAGTAGCAACAGTTTTGTAGTAGAAAAAGTAAAGTAATAGCACTAGTAAAGTAAAGATAGTAGTAACAATAGTAGTAAACAGTAGGATTCGAGTGCGGTAGGCATAGGGATGGATGGACGGGCGTTGCGTGGACACGACAATTCACATGGGAATCAGAACATAGGGCAATTGCAGATAAATAAGATAAAACATCCAAGTACTAGATAATCCTAGGCATGTGTTCTATATATAGTCATACGTGTTCGCAATGAGAACTTGCACAACATCTTTTGTCCTGCCAGCCCGTTTGCAGCGGGGCCTTAAGGGAACTACTGACAATTAAGGTGCTCCTTTTAATAGAGCACCGGAGCAAAGCATTAACACTCTGTGAACACATGTGATCCTCACATCAAAGCCATTCCCTCCGGTTATCCTGATTTCTGTCACTTCGGGGCCTTTGTTTCCGGACAACAACGTGTGTATACAACTTGGAGGTAAGACCATAAACAATACTATCATAATGAATCAATAACATGTTCATATCTGAAATCATGGCACTTGGGCCCTAGTGACAAGCATTAAGCATAACAAGTCGCAACAAAGTCAAGAAGCACTAATAGTAGAGACTAGGCACCGTGGCCTAACAATCTGATGCCATTACATGAACGATCTCATCCAATCCCTACCATCCCCATAGCCTACAGCGGGGGATTACTCACTCATAGATGGGGAAACATGGATGGTCGATGGAGAAGCGATGGTGATGATGATGGCGATGATCTCCTCCAATTCCCCATCCCGGCAGTGTGCCAGAACGGAGTTCATGGTGCGGTTTTGTGGAATCTGGTGGTGGCGGCGGAGCGAAACTCCTTCTAGAAAAACGTCAAACCCCCCTGAGTTTTTAGGTCAGAAGGCATCTTATAGGCGAAGAGGGAGACCGGGGGGTGTCTGGGGAGGCCAGACCACACCCTGGCGTGGCCAGGCCTAGACCACGCAGCCAGGTGGTGTAGCCTGGGCCTAGCCCCCCTCCGTCTCGTATTCTGGCTCCGGGAGTCTTCTGGTGAAATAGGAATTTTGGCATATTTTCTGGGATTTTTCCTGATAGTTGATTTTCTGCACAAAAACTAAACACCAAGGCAATTCTGCTGAAAACAGTGTCAGTCCGTGTTAGTTGTATCTAAATCACACAAGTTTAGAGGAAAAACAATAGCAAAAGTATTCAGAAAAGTAGATACGTTTTGGACGTATCAAGGGATTACAATATGCCAACGAAATGCAAACCAACCTGTGGTTGGGTGGCTAGGAGGGTGGTTATACCCCAACCCACCAGAGTTCAAACTCCAGGTTTGACACTGTATGTTGCATAAATATTCTTTCAGTGGGACTGGGAGGCGACATTTCCGTCGACAGCGAGGCGCCCGTGGTGACTTCGTCAATCTCAAGACCCGATCTGCCGGCTCAGTCTCTCGAAGGTGCCCATAGGGGTAGGGTGTGCATGCGTGCTTTCATAGGGGTGGGTGCATATACATGTTTACGATTGTATTGTGTTTTTGGAAAAAAATATGCGAACGAAATGCCCATATGTCCCTGTTGGCAGAGAGAAACTCTGGGGGAATTTGAACAGAAATAACCCAATTAAATAACAAATTCACGAAATAAACTCCGGCCATCGAAATTTCACGGATCTAACCCTTTTTGCAACGCCGTATACGATGGCGCCGCACCCTGAAGCGCAGCGCCATGCACCGTGGCGCTGCACGTCTGCCAGCGTGGCGTCGACGTGGTCTCGCGAGTCCCAGTTTCGTAAGTGCGGCGCCACACACTACGGCGCCGCGCTGCTATGTGCGGCGCCACGGCACGTGGCGCCGCACTTTAGGTCTTGTACCTGCCGCCCCAGCCCGACCCAGGCTCACTTTCTCAAATCCCCAACGAACAGAGAGGCGGCGGCGGTGGTGAGACTCCTCCCTCAAATCCCTCCCTCCAAAAGGCCAAATTGGACCCTTCTCCCCGTGGATTTTGATCCCCCCAAGTGCCTAGAGGTATTCTTCCCCTTTCTCTTTGTTTTCACCCATTAAATTCTTGGTTTGACCCATATCTTGGAAACCCTAGATTGATATGCAAGATGTATGGTAGATTTTGGCATAGGTATTGTTGAATTGGCAAGGGATGGGTATTGTGTTAATGTCACCAATGAGTATGTATTGAGTATGTTGACCATGGTATTATTGTTGTGATTATTTTAGGAATGTCAAGAATTGTTCATGTTCATCATGTAGACAAGGATGCCTTTTTGAGAGGTAATATAGAACCGGACCCGGATGAGCTTGACTTGGTGTTTGATCGTAGTCCCACCTACGCCGAGGTCTTGGAGCAAGTTAGGATTGAATTGAAATGGATGGACCCAAATGATGTTGTTGAGTTAGAGAGAAGGCATAATGTTGCTTTGGTTGAGGTGGAAAACAATGACAATTGGGAGTGGTTCTTCCATATTTTGAGAACCAAGGTCTTACCCGCTCAAAATGTGGTCCATCCATAGGGCCACATTATGCCTTCTCTCTAACTCAACAACATCATTTGGGTCCATCCATTTCAATTCAATCCTAACTTGCTCCAAGACCTCGGCGTAGGTGGGACTACAATCAAACACCAAGTCAAGCTCATCCGGGTCCGGTTCTATATTACCTCTCAAAAAGGCATCCTTGTCTACATGATGAACATGAACAATTCTTGACATTCCTAAAATAATCACAACAATAATACCATGGTCAACATACTCAATACATACTCATTGGTGACATTAACACAATACCCATCCCTATGCCAATTCAATAATACCTATGCCAAAATCTACCATACATCTTGCATATCAATCTAGGGTTTCCAAGATATGGGTCAAACCAAGAATTTAATGGGTGAAAACAAAGAGAAAGGGGAAGAATACCTCTAGGCACTTGGGGGGATCAAAATCCACGGGGAGAAGGGTCCAATTTGGCCTTTTGGAGGGAGGGATTTGAGGGAGGAGTCTCACCACCGCCGCCGCCTCTCTGTTCGTTGGGGATTTGAGAAAGTGAGCCTGGGTCGGGCTGGGGCGGCAGGTACAAGACCTAAAGTGCGGCGCCACGTGCCGTGGCGCCGCACATAGCAGCGCGGCGCCGTAGTGTGTGGCGCCGCACTTACGAAACTGGGACCCGCGAGACCTCGTCGACGCCACGCTGGCAGACGTGCGGCGCCACGGTGCATGGCGCTGCGCTTTAGGGTGCAGCGCCATCGTATACGGCGTTGCAAAAAAGGTTAGATCCGTGAAATTTCGATGGCCGGAGTTTATTTCGTGAATTTGTTATTTAATCGGGTTATTTCTGTTCAAATTCCCAAACTCTGGTGATTGGCTAGCGTAGTATGATGGTGTCATAACGAGTCTACGAGATAAGCATGATGTCGCTAGCCGGCCGGTGCTTGCTCGATCGGTTCCATCACTATAGGCTGCTATAGCGTGTTTCCAGTAATGCTTTGGCTGAGATGAACTCCCGGTGCCTTTCTAGAGCAGTTGGTGGCACTAGATTAGAAGAAAAGGACACGGAGCTCTAGCTGCTGGGCCACTTCCATCATTGCTACCGGCCGGAAGTCGATCGGATATGTGTAATCTTTGTTTGGGTCTCTGATGAGGTTAAACCACCGGCCCGGGGCTATGGCGCCATATCAGCCGGCCGGTATGGGCATGCATTGCAAGCGTGCGTGGACAATCATGAAATCTCGTCCGTGTTTAGATGTTGGTGAGTGCGACCAGCGGCCGGCCGTGCGTTCGCGTTGGACGACCCTTATATCACAGAAGTACATTGGGTGTGCTAAACTGTATCGATCGGTGTTATGGACATGCGGACAGGCTCTGATTAGCGGTCCGGCAGGCAACGGCACCACGCGGGAGCTGGCCTATCTGGATTAGTTGGAACATAAGAACAGGACCAGCCACATGCTTGCACATGGACCGGAGCCCCCACGCTTCGGCATGTCGCTGGGTTGCTGGATTTGGATATTCATGTACCTGCAGCTGCATGCATGCAATGCAAGTCTGTTCATGGCTTGAGTAGGGAATTTGAACAGAAATAATGCAAAAAATAAAGAAATTCACGAAATGGAATCTGGTCGAAAAAATTTCACGAAACTAACCCTTTTGCAACGCCACCAGTCATGGCGCCCGCAACCTGAAGAACACGCCGTGGACGATGGCGCCGCACGCCTGCCAGCGTGGCACGCGTGGGTTCCAGTTCCGTAAGTGCGGCGCCGCACTTTGATGTGCAACGCCATGAACAGAGGCGCCACACTTTAGAACCAATATCAGCGCGCGAAGTGCTTCCTCCTTCAGTGTTTGCATTTGTGCGAAAGTGCGGCGCCACGGTCTCCGGCTTTGCATTTGTGCGACGCCATCGCCTGTGGCGTTGCACAATGCGGCGCCTCCTGTCTTGGCGCCGCACTTTGGGTACCAAATGCCTGTCAGGAGCAGGTTTTCAAGACCTGTCAACAACAACTTTTCAAGAGAAACTCATAGCAAACATCATCAAGCCTGATTACATTTCTGAGCAAGTTCACACCAAACCAAAAGTTCACATCATCAAACTAGGTGTTCAGAAGATAACAAGTTCACGCGACATGATAAGAAGTTCAGAACAAACAAGTTCACATCTACTTGATTACACCACATCTATTTCCCACGAGTCATCTTCTTTCCTCGGCCCCTTCTCGCTGTAAGCTTCCTCGTCACCGGTTCCTCGTCATCATCTTCCTCCGTATACATCTTCTTGGCCTTCTTTGCCTTCTTTGCCTTGGCTTCTTGGGTGTCTAAGGCTTCTTGGGTTGCCTTGGCTTGAGCACGTAGTCGGACCGCTCGTGGACCTTGTATCGAGTGTATGTGCCCAACGTCATCTCGTCGTCAATGCTTTCTTCATCTTGAGGCTGTCAACAAAGGAAGAATGGTAAGGACATATAGCAATGCAAGGGTTAGTGGGGATGCAATGCTTTGCTACCTTTGGTGTGTCCTCCTCGTCCTCAGATGTGGAGTGATGATGTAACATCCCAAAACTTAATCTAGGGTTAATCAAGATCAAGGCTACCCAATTTAGGTTTAACAAAACCTTTTTCTATTTAAAAATCTTTAAGCATTCATATGTGTATGCATTTAAATAGGAGTTGTTTTGAATTGCCATGATTGAGTGATCCATTGATTGTAAAATGATTCTAAGGTGAATTAAACATCATCTAGATCATTCCCAAACAAATCCCAAAGAAAAAGAAATAAAAAAGAATAAAATAAGGAAATGGTCATTTGTGCCATTTTAACTAACTAGCCTACTTTGGCTATTCCTAGAACTCAAACTTTAATAGAAACAATTATGGTTCCTTGCACCCCTTGCTAGTACAAGTAGTGATGTGCCAAGGCCCACTTTGTTTTATCCCAAAAAACTTTCAAACACTAAATTTAAATGACATTTGAAAATTAAATGTAGTTCATATGTATAGATCACACTTATTCAAAAACCACTCAAATGAACTCCACTTTTAAATCCCAAGCAAACCTAGATGTTTAAGCATAAGATGAATCACTCCACCAAAAATCAGCCCAAAATTCAAAACTTTTTCTCTTGCGGCCATTGTGTCGAACAGGTGGCAAGTAGAGATCAAATGGCCTAACTAATACTATTCCTAGTTAAGCCCCTGTCCCCCTCTTAGCCCTCTCTGCTCTCCCTGTCCCCTCTGAGTCCAACCAAGCCACCAACCAGCCTCCCCCTTCCCCGCAGCACTAGTGCAGCGCCGCCCAAATGAGGTCATCGCCGGCCAGACGCGGGCAGCACGCCAGAGACCGAGCCACGCCAAACCACCGTGCCCACTAGCTCCGCGCAACCCTACCGCCGCCCACGGTCCACCCCTCAATCAACCCCAGCCCCTGGACCACTCCCCAGCATCGCTGCCCTTTCTCTCTACGAGCAAGCCAGAGCGTGCCAGATCGCGATTGCCGCCAGCACGTAGCAGACCGCCCCTTGACACCATATCGCGCACGTCGCTCCGCCTCGACCCAAGCACCCCGCTAGACACGGTCGTGCACCGCCGCGCGACCCACAGTCGCCGTGATCGCCGTCGAGCACCGCCTCTGTCTCCCAGAGCGCGGGAAGCCCCCGACCAAATGCCACCGCCCCTAGCGTCGCCATTACGCCATAGAGCACCGCCAGGGAACCCCCCACCGTCCGCCTACCTCGCCCACGCTGGTAGCCCCCTGTACCGCTCTCGCCGGAGACGCCTGCCCATACCCGTCGGTCCCCTCGTCGCGCCTGTATAAGCAGGCCTCCCCAACACTAATTCCTCACACTCCCACACTCCCCTCTCACCCTCAGTCCTTCCCCACCTCTCGCCGGAGCAGCTCGAGCAGCAGGCCACCGGAATTTCACCGGAGGCAGCCGCTGCAGAGGAGGAGACGCTGCCGTCGATTCCGTCTACCTCAGTCCCTGCCGCTACCTCGCCTGAGTCCGCCGTCGCTGTCCAGTTCGATCGCCTGCCTCGCAGCACTAGCTGGAGCCCTGGTACGTCCCCAATAGACCCCCACCGGCCGTTTAGGGTTCGGTCTCGCCGGCGACGAGTCCGTCGTCGACGACGACCGTGAGCTGTTGATCCGCATTATAATCGTGTGGCCCGGATCGCTCGATATCGTTTCGGGTTTTAAAAGTTGTTGACAAGCGAGAACAACCTGTCAGCCGCCCTCTGCACCGCTGAGCGTCACTGGGCCGGCCCATTTAATTTCGCGCCTAAGCCCGTAGATTCAAATATAAGTTTTGCTATTTTTAATTCAAACCTAGTTCTGTCCCTTAGTTTAAAAATCAATTTAGGAAGATATACTGAACCAAATTGAGTGATTCCAATTTTGTTGGAGAGCATCTGAAAAGATCTATCCAAGCCTGTTGGATTTAATTCATTTAGAGTTAGAGATCTCTCCTAGTAAAAATAACAAGACAAAAGCATTTGCACATTCAAACATTTTTATAAAATCAACCATAATAGCTTTTGAGTTGATTCCAACTCTCAAAAATCACATTAACCATACCTATCTGAATATGTAATAATATTAAGGTTTACATGCAGTGACTTTGGACTAGTACCAAAATAATGCTATATAGGCATTTCTAGTCACTTTAAATCATTTAAGATTAAACTTAAACTTAATAAATGGTGATCCAACCTTTAAATCGCATTCCCATATGTTAGAATATATGGTGATGACATGTGTCCATATGATCCTATATTTTAATTGGAGAATATTAAATCTTAGTTAATTTCAATGAGTAGAAATTACTTTTCTCAAATAAAATAAATGAAACTAGTTCATTAAACCTTGTGATGCTTGTGATGATATTAGATCATCAAATGTGTGCCTTAGTGTGCTAAGTAGACTAGTTAAGTATTGTTTGGTGATTGTGTAGTCCGTATGTATTTATAGACGATAGTATCGACCAAGCTTACGAGGAGGAGGAGTTCTACCAAGAGGAGGAGGAAGAAAACTTCAACCACTGCACCAACCAAGGCAAGCTATTGTTAGCAAACTAGAATTAAGCTAGATAACCAATAAAAGGCATTAGGCATGCTTTGGTGATACCATTTTGGACTTCTACCTATTCCAAGTTTTAATTCCAAGCTTTACTTTTCTTTACTTTACCAAAGTCCTTTCCTTGTTTTAAAGGTAGCATAAAGAGTATAAAACTTGACCTATCTAGTTATATTTAGATGTCATTCTATGGCATGAGATTGAGATTAGCATCCCACCTTAGTGAACACTCTTAACTTAGTAGTTTAGAGCTAAACCAAACTTGATTCACTTTAGATGGGAATACTTGGTGAAAATGATTTATGAAAACCTTGGAATGATGAGTCATTCTATTGAGATGTTTTGACATGTGTTAAGAAACAAAAATGGTTTGTGATGATGAAAATGTTGAGGCATGAGCCTTAGCCCTGTTATAAAACTGATGGTTGGGTTCGGATGCGATACCATTCCAATTTTACCGTACAACCACAATACCTGAATTGGGTAAGGCTTAGCTGGAAGTTTATTTGCATTAGTATTAGTTCCCTCACGGGAGAGATTTGAGTTGAGGATACCTCTCAATGTTGTCCTCCTATGCAGTGCCCAAGATGACAGATGGTCATGGTTGGGAGGCCATGCTCATAGTAGAGGTGCTTATACTAGGGTGTGTAACGGAAAGGTTATGTTTGATTATCTGCATACTGTGTATGATGATTCGGGGTTATCCCTGACAGATGTATCGAATCTTGTGGTGAAAGTGTACCCCCTCTGTAGAGTGTCAAACTATTCGAATATCCGCGTCCACGGTTATGGACAGTTGGAGTGGCCATACTGTTCTATTGTCAGATGTTTTCAAAACAACTTATGAAATGAATTGTGACATGACTTGACCACAACAGAGGTGTGACTATGACAATTAAGTTCCCACTTAGGTGTTTTCAAACTTCTTTTATCTTTCTTTGTTTCTGAAATCAGCTTAGGTTTCGAACTTAACTTTACAAATAAACTTAGAGTTAGCATTCATACTAGAACTATACTACTTGTTAGTGGTAGCTTGTGAGTACTTAAGGAGTACTCATGGCTTTGTCCCTGGCTATTCTCGTGGCCAGACTATGAAGGAGATTACCAAGATGAAGGACAATAAGATGGCTATGATAACTAGGACTATCTTCCATCGTCAGCATTGCCTGTGATTCTGAAGATGGACCCCACCGCTACGCTATTTATTCCGCTACTTGATTGTACTAAGACTGGATCATGAGATCCTTTATTTGTGTAAGACCTTATTTATGGTTTGTAATGGATGATGTACTGTGATATCCAATCTGTTATGTCTCACAAAAATGGTAATCCTGGGATTGCCAGGTATGGCATAACAGGCATCTGGGATTAAAAATCCGGGTGTTGACAAGTTTGGTATCAGAGACATCCTGACCATAGGAGACCCTAGTTAGAATGGACGTCCGAACAAAAACTTAGTTTCAAAAACCAAAGTGAGTACTTATGAAAACTATTTCCCCTCTTACCCTTGGGAATTCTTCTTTCAAAAAAATTCATGTTCCTCCAAATTCTTACATTACTACATAAAACTTTGACACACTTGATCACTTCACTAACTTCCTCATCCTAGATTCTTATAGATGGAAGCTCAATACAGGAAGTTCTACCAGTTGGGCAACGGAGGCCAACTGATCTTCGAGAGGGACTTAGATGCACTGTCTGAGTTCTTGGAGCGTCCTCATCCGGAATTCCTTGGAGCTCAACTCCCGGGTCTACCAGGAGGAGATTTGCAATGGCTAGTGACTGCTGATATACGAGGCAAGATAGAAGCACCAGTATCTGGGAGGATTCAGTTCTCCGTGAGAGAGAACAACTGGCTAGATGGATTAGCCAGGGCAATGCATGAAGCTCTCGCACGTCTGTGTGCCCTCAGTGTCAACCTAATCCAGGGAACCCGCTTTGTTCACTATGCAAGGCGTGATTCCATGGGAATGCCGCTCGAGATGCCAAGTCACCCAATACTAAAGCGCCAAGTGGAGAACCTCGACTTCCTGCTGTACGACCGCTAGAAGGAGTTGGAAAATGCAAGAGAGCTCACCAACCACAACCTCGCTATTGCTGCACAGAAGGCCCAGACCTTCTCACGGCTAGTCAAGGATTGTCAGTCTCTATGCCGTCAACGTGCCAAGAAGGATCGCACCATTGACCGTCTCCGCAAGAAGGTGGCTGACCTCGAGAAGACCATCAAGGAGCAAGAAGCTCAGCTTGCCGTAAAGGAGGAAGAAGAGGAAGGTGAAGATATCCAAGGGGATATTGACTCCTACCTCAGCAATGATGATGACTTTCTGGAGGAAGATGCCGTGGACTTCTACACTAACGATGATGACTCCGCCTTCATCGATGATGAATAGATGCACTAGAGCACTGTCGTAGCATGAGATGTATCGGTCCCATTGTATTGTAGCTTATAGAATGGTTCTTAAAACCATCTGTTTTCCTTTGATGTTGTGGTGTGTGTGTGTTTATATCGTGTGCTTGCTTGAATGAATAAAAAGAAGTTACTTGCAAAACCTGAGTCAAACTCAAAGTTTTAGCTTTGAAATCAAAACCATAAACCTTAGAACTTTCCCTCTTACCCCTTTATCCATCTCAATATTCAGATGACTCGTGGAAACCCCGGAGGGAGCAGCTCATCGCAGGACCCAATGCTGCAGATTATGCAGATGTTAGTTGCAGACCGTGAAGCAAGCAGGGAAGAGTGCCAAGCAAACTTAGCAACACTGCAGCATATCGCCCAGATGGCCCAAAACAACCATGGGCATGGAAATCAGGATCATCAAGGATCCAAGCTGAAAAACTTCAAGAATACCAATCCCCCAATCTTTAGCACCTCCGAGAACCCATTGGATGCTGATGACTGGTTGCAAACAATGGAGAACAATTTGGAAGTAGCCAGAGTTGATGACAACGAGAAAGTTCGCTTTGCCACCCACTACTTGGAAGGAGATGCAAGAGCATGGTGGAACAATATCCGCACAATGAACAATGGTCAAGTGATGACATGGGAAGCCTTCAAAATCAAGTTCAGACGCACCCACGTGCCGCAAGGTCTATTCACCAGAATAAGGGATGAATTCCGAGAGTTGAAGCAAGGCAGAATGACTGTAGTGGAGTACCATGACAGATACCTATCCCTTGCTAGATATGCACTTGATGAGATCAACACGGAGGCAAGAAGAAGGAGAGATTCCTGAACAGACTGCATGATGAGATGCAGACTGTCCTCATCAACATCCGTTTCCAGGATCTCGAAGAGCTAGTCGACTCTGCCATTCAGATGGAAGGGAAGATTAACCAGGCAAACGACAACCGCAAACATCGTATGATGCACCAAGCTAGATACAACAGTCACTAGAAGTACCGTCCCAACCCGTCTGTAGGGTATACACCAAGAAACAACCGACCCCCAATGTCTCGCCCCAGCTACCCCAATCGTAGCGGAGGAAATGTGAAGTCCGGAGGAAACAACAATCACTCCAGCAATACCAGCAATTTCAACCGTACACCTCCCAAGAGCAACAACAACAACAATAACAACACTACACCCCGAACTGGAAGCAATGCTGTGCCTGTGGCAGCGAAAGACAAGTCTCAGATCACCTGTTTCGAGTGTAGAGTGAAGGGTCACTATTCCAATGAGTGCCCCAAAAAGATTGCCGCCACTGCCAATGTGAATGCCCCAGCTCAACAACAGCGTCGTGTTCAACCAGGAAGAAGATTTGTCCCAGGGAACCCTCACAACCGCAACGGCCGTCTCTTCCACATGAACGCCAAAGAAGCGCAAGAAGCGCCAGATGTAGTGCTGGGTATGTTTTCTGTCAACTCAGTTTTAGCAAGAGTGTTGTTTGATTCTGGAGCATCGCACTCATTTGTCACCGAAGAATTTGCATGCACTAGTAAGATCCACCCAACCAACTTGAAGCATGTCATGATAGTTCAAATCCCCGGTTCAACTACAAAAGCTAGAAAATTTTGCAAAGCTGTGCCTATCAGAATACATGGAATAGATTTTTATGCTAATCTAATAGTACTTGGAACCAAAGGATTGGAAGTAGTACTAGGTATGGATTGGATGTCAAAGCATAAAGGATTGATAGACTGTGCCAGGAAAGCCATCACCATGACCAGTAGCTCTGGAGTAACAGTAGAGCATATATCTAAAACTTACCTCGTCAGTTCAAGTGTAACAAGAGTCTAGCCCTACCCATAATTGACCAAGTCAGAGTAGTCTGTGAATACCCTGACGTATTCCCAGATGAGTTGCCAGGTATGCCCCCGGATAGGGATATTGAGTTCATTATTGAACTAATCACCGGAGCCGGACCCATAGCCCAGAGACCCTATAGCATGAACCCCTCAGAGTTAGTAGAGTTGAAGAAGTAGTTGGATGCTATGTCAGCAACAGGCTTGATTCAACCAAGCGCATCGCCATGGAGATCACCAGTGTTATTCGTCGACAAGAAAGATGGAGGCAACCGTTTGTGCACCGATTACAGAAAGCTGAATGACGTCACCATCAAAAACAAGTACCCTTTGCCAAAGATAGAAGATCTATTTGATCAGTTGATCGGTGCCTAGGTATTCTCAAAGGTTGATCTTAGGACTGGTTATCACCAACTTAAACGGATATTCCGAAGACCGCCTTTACTACTCGCTATGGTTTATATGAGTATACGGTTATGTCTTTTGGATTAACCAATGCCCCTGCTTATTTCATGAATCTCATGAATAAGATCTTTATGAATTTCCTAGTTAAGTTTTTCGTTGTGTTAATCAACGATATCCTTATCTACTCCAAGTCAGAAGAAGAGCATGGGCAACATCTGAAAATCATCCTTGAAACCCTTAGAGAGCATCGGTTGTATGCCAAGTTCAGCAAGTGTGAGTTTTAGCTAAAAGAAGTAGGATTCCTAGGACATATCGTGTCTGCCAGAGGAGTCTCTGTTGATCCCACCAAGATCAAAGATGTCGAAGAATGGGAAGCCCCAACCACTCAAACCCAAGTCCGTGCATTTCTCGGATTAGCGGGATATTACCGCAAGTTCGTAGAAGGATTTTCGAGCATCGCCAGACCCATGTCCCAATTGTTGAAGAAGGACAAGAAGTTTGAATGGACCGACAAATGTGAAGCCAGTTTCTAGGAACTGAAGAAGAGATTGATTTCATCCCCAATATTGATCATGCTAGATATCACGAAGCCGTTTGATGTGTATTGTGATGTATCCAAGATTGGTCTCGGATGTGTATTGATGCAAGAAGGCAAAGTCATCGCTTATCTGTCTCGACAACTGAAGCAACATGAGCAGAACTATCCGACCCATGATCTTGAGTTAGCAGCCGTAGTTTTGGCATTGAAGACATTGCGCCATTATCTGATGGGTAATCTCTGTGAGATTTACTCATATCACAAAAGCTTGAAGTATATTTTCACTCAGAAGGAGCTAAATATGAGGCAAATGAGATGGATAGAGTTAATCAAGGATTATGACCTTGACATTCACTATCACCTTGGCAAAGCCAATGTGGTAGCGGATGCTCTTAGCAGATTGCCGTGTAGGCTAAACACTATGATCAAGGAGAAGCAACCAAGTTTGTATGAGGAGTTGGAGCAGTTTAGAACTGAGCTAGTTAGCAACGGATTCTTAGCTAGCATTGTACTTCAACCCACTTTGATTAGCCAAATCAAGGAAGCCCAGAAGGGAAATGAAAGTATCGACGGAATCAAACGTCGTATTGGTACAGAAAAGGTACCTGGATTCACTAAAGACGAAGAAGGAGTTTTGTGGTACAAAGGCCGTATCTGTGTGCCAGCAGATTCGGAGCTGAAGCAAGTTATCATGCAGGAAGCTCATGATATTCTTTATTCTATCCACCCCGGAGGAACGAAGATGTATCAGGATTTGAAGGAGCAATTTTGGTGGCACAAGATGAAGAGAGAAATCATAAGCTACATCGCCAAGTGTGACATATGTTAAAGAGTCAAAGCAGAACATCAGAGACCTGCAGGACTTGCAACCTTTGTAGATTTCGGAATGGAAATGGGATTCCGTCGGAATGGACTTTATCACCGGTTTGCCTACTTCAAGTAGGGGAAATGACTCAATCTGGGTCATCATTGATAGACTGTTCAAGGTAGCTCACTTTATACCTGTCAAGATGTCAACACCCGGATTTTTAATCCCAGATGCATGTTATGTCATACATCGCAATCCCAGGATTACCATTTTTGCGAGACATAACAGATTGGATCTCACAGTACATCATCCATTACAAACCAATATAAGGTCTTACACGAATAAAGGATCTCATGATCCAGTCTTAATACAACAAGCAGCAGAATAAATAATAAGCGTAGCGGTGGGGTCCATCTTCAAAGGCACATGCAATGCTGACGATGGAAGATAGTCCTATTATCATAGCCGTCCTGCTATCCTTCATCTTGGTAGTCTCCTTCATAGTCTGGCCATGGGAATATCCAGGGACAAAAGCCATGAGTACTCTTTAAGTACTCGCAAACTATCACTAACAAGTAAGGTAGTGCTAGTGGGATTGCTAACTCTAAGTTTACTTGTAAAGTTAAGTTTGAACCTAAGCTGAGTTTAGAAACAAAGAAAGATAAAATAAAGTTCTAGAATCACTTAAGTTGGGAAGCTAGTGTCATAGTCACAACCCTGTTGTGGTCAAGTCAAGATTCATCATTCATTTCATAAGTCATTTTGAAAACATCTGATAACGAAACAGTATGGCCAATCCAACCATCCATAACCGCGGACGCATCTATTCGAATAGTTTGACACTCTGCAGAGGTGGTACACTTTCACCACAAGATTCGATACATCTGCCAGGGATAACCCAGAATCATCATACTTAGTATGTAGATAATCAAAACATAACCTTTCCTTTACACTCCTATGAGTATGGCCTCCCAACCATGACCATCTGTCATCTTGGGCACTGCATAGGTGGACAACATTGAGAGGTAGCCTCATCTCAAACCTCTCGCGCGAGGGAACTAATACTAATGCATATAAACTTCCGGCTAAGCCTTACCTAATTTAGGTATTGTGGTTGTACGGTAAAATTGGAATGGTATCGCATCCGAATCCAACCATCAGGTTTTGTAAAAGGGCTAAGGCTGATGCCTCAACATTTTCATCATCATAAACCATTGGTGTTTCTCAACACATGTGTTGAGGGCAAACCTCTAGGGTGGCCCGATCTTTCATGATTCCCTTTCAAATCGAGGGTGGAGTGCGGGGAAAGGAGGGGAGGATGAACACGACGAACACACGCACGAAGAACACGATGAACACACACACGCAAAACCACGATAAACACCAATAGCTCATGCCGGCGGTGACCGGTCCGGCGCAATCCCTAGGATCGGCGTCGGCGGAGGACTCTCTCTCGAACCGGCACGGCGAGATGGGAGACTCGGTGAGATCTTGACGTCTAGGCAAAGGAACACCGATGCCTAGGCCTTGTACAACGCGGAGGCACAATGCAAACTCCAACGAGGTTTGGGGATATTGGTGCTCCTTAGTCAAGGAGCATGAGGCAAGAACTAGATAGATCCACAAAGGGGTTTCCACAAATTCCAATATCATGCCTAGGGTTTACAATGGAGGTGGGGGTCTATATATAGACCAGCCACAAGTTCAGGGGTAATTCAGGCATTAAAGTAGAGTTCTGGGCGAAGTAGAGGGGTACATGGGCCAGAGGGCCCAGCTAGGCTCTCATGCCCATCACTTGGGCCGGACACTCCGGGTCGCGTGGGCCGGACAGTCCGGGGAGGCCGGACACTCCGGGTCGAGTGGGCCGGACACTCCGGGGTGGCCGGACACTCCGGGAAGTATCCGGGCGGTGTCCGATTCGACCTTCTGAATGTCCATGCCAGGTCCGGGCTCGGGCAGGCCGGACACTCCGGCTGAGTCGAGCCGGACATTCCGGCTGCGCCGGACACTCCGGCTTGATCCGGGCGGACACTCCGGCTCTGGCAGCTTCAGGACAGGTGCAGCTCCAGGGCTCGTAGGTCGACGCGGCGGGGGCTCGTACCTGATGATGCACAAAGTAGTGGTATGAAGTAGCACGCCATCCAAGGAAGTATCGAATTGGCACGAAGAGAGGAGCGAGTCCACCTTAGCTTGGAGGAGTTTGGCTCGGGCACGAGTCATGGGTCCACTTGGGGGACTTGTTGGTGTAGATGTAGAAGCATCCATAGGACGGGCTGCATCAGCTCCCCCCCCTTGGGAAAGAGTCGTCCTCGACTCTTCATGGATATCATCTTGAACATCTCCATGGTAGGGTGAGAGATCCTTGACATTGAATGTATTGCTTGCAAGGTACTTGGAGGTCGGGATGTCGATGATGTAGGCGTTGTTGTTGATTCGTTTGAGGACCTTGAAGGGACCATCTCCTCTTGGCTTGAGCTTGGAGTCACGTTCCTTGGGGAAGCGGTCCTTGCTTAGGTGTATCCACACAAGGTCACCTTCTTCAAATATTATCTCGTCCTTGTCCTTGTTTAACCTTGAAGCTTGGCGAAGGACTTGTTGTTCGATAGTTGCTCATGTTTCTTCATGAAGCTTCTTCATAGCTTGTGCGCGCTTCTTGACGTCCATGTTTGTGCGCTCATGGAGAGACAGTGGTAGGATGTCGAGCGCGGTGAGGGGCTCGAAACCATAGACGATCATGAATGGACTCATCTTGGTTGTTGAGTGCTTGGCTCGATTGTAGATGAACTCGGCGTGTGGAATGCATTCCTCCCAATCCTTCAGGTTTTTCTTGATCAACACACGAAGGAGGGTTCCGAGGCTTCGGTTGACAACTTCAGTATGGCCATCAGTTTGAGGATGTGATGCGGATGAAAAGAGGAGCTTGGCGCCGAGCTTGGCCATGAGGGTCTTCCACAAGTAGCTCATGAATTTGACGTCGTGGTCGGAGATGATTGTCCTTGGCACACCGTGAAGACGAACGATTTCCCTGAAAAACAGATTTGCAACATGTGAAGCATCGTCGGTCTTATGGCACGGTATGAAGTGTGCCATCTTGGAAAAACGATCCACAACAACAAATATAGAATCATGACCATGCTTAGATCTAGGCAATCCTAACACGAAATCCATGCTAATGTCGGACCAACGTGTATGAGGAATAGGCAATGGCATATAAAGACCATAGGGATTAGCTTGCGACTTAGCTTGAACACATGTCGTGCATCATTAAACGTAGCGCTCCACGTCACGCTTCATCTTGGGACAAAAGTAGTGATTGGAGAGCATGTCCAATGTCTTGTCGCGACCAAAGTGACCCATAAGGCCTCCACCATGAGATTCTTTGAGAAGCAAAAGTTGAAGCGACGACTTTGGAATGCATAGCTTGTTTTTTTTAAAAAGAAAGCCCTTATGCAAATAGAAATCATCAACTCCCTTGTCATTGGAGCCTCTTTGCGAAAATTGGTTCGAAGAACGGGTCGGAAGCATACAAAGATTTTATTTCCTCAAGACCCAACACGTTGATTTCAAGTCTCGTAAGAAGGCTTGTATGTTTGCGAGACAATGCATCCGCAACTACATTATCTTTTCCCTTCTTATACTTGACAATGTACGGAAAAGACTGCATGAACTCAACCCACTTAGCGTGTCTCTTGCTCAAGTTAGCTTGGCCTTTGAGATATTTCAATGACTCGTGGTCGGAATGTATGATAAATTTCTTGGGCCAAAGGTAGTGTTGCCAAACTTGAAGGACACGAACTAAGGCAAAAAGCTCTTTGTCATAAATCGGATAGTTAAGGCGAGCACCATCAAGTTTTTCGCTATGGTAGGCTATAGGACGTCCGTTTTTCATAAGGACTCCTCCAATGCCAATACCACTAGCATCACAGTCTATCTCAAAAGTTTTTGTGAAATCTGGTAAAGCAAGAAGAGGTGCTTCGGTGAGCCTCTTTTTAAGTTCATCAAAAGCTTTTTGTTGTGCTTTGCCCCACATGAAGGTGACATTCTTTTTGGTCAATTCATTAAGGGGGCAAGCAATGGTTGAAAAGTCTTTCACAAAGCGACGATAGAAACCGGCCAACCCATGAAAACTTCGGAGTTCACTCACATTTGTTGGTATGGGCCAATCTCATATGTCCTTTACCTTGGAAACATCAACTTCAATTCCCTTCGAAGAAATGACAAATCCAAGAAAAATCAACTTGTCTTTAGCAAAAGTGCACTTGGGAAGATTAGCATAAAGCTTTTCATGTCGAAGGATTTGCAAAACTTCCTTGACATGTGTTATATGGTCCTCAAGTGATTTGTTATAAACAAGAATATCATCGAAATAGACAACAACACTTTTTCCAATGAGAGAACGCAAGATGTGATTCATAAGGCGCATGAAGGTGGATGGGGCATTTGATAAACCAAAGGGCATAACCAACCATTCATAGAGACCCAGTTTGGTCTTGAAGGCGGTTTTCCACTCATCACCTTCAGCCATGCGTATTTGATGGTAACCACTACGAAGATCAATTTTTGAAAAAATGGTGGCTCCACACAACTCATCAAGCATGTCATCGAGACGTGGTATGGGATGTCGATAACACACGGTGATAGAATTGATTGGACGGCAGTCCATGCATAACCGTAACGTATCATCCGTCTTTGGAACAAGAATCGCTGGTACGGCACTTGGACTAGTGCTAACTTGGATCAAACCTTTGGAGATGAGTTGGTTGATTTGACGTTCGATCTCCTTTGTCTCCTCTGAGTTCATGTGGTAAGCGGTGCGGTTGGGAAGTGGTGCACCGGGGATGAGGTCAATGCGATGTTCTATGCCACGAAGAGGAGGTAGTCCATGTGGAAGCTCCTCGGGGAACACATCCTTGAATTCCTACAAAACACTCATCAAAGATGGAGGAACGTTGGTTAATTCGTTAGTTCCTTGCGCTAGTCCCTTGCAAAGGAGGACATAGTGCAAGATGGATGGGTTGTTCCGAACATCTCTCATCTCACTTTTGGTGGCAAGGAGAACACTCTTAGTTTTTCCACTCGAATTTGGCTTGTGGCTCTCACTCACTATGAGGCGGTTCTCTCTCTCACCGCTCTTCTCACAAGTAGGTGTTGTGCTTTGCGCCCTCGCTAAAGCCTTTACATTGTCCGCAATTATTTGGCTAGGAGTCATCGGTTGCAAAACACATGTTTTGTTGAGCCATTTGAAGGTGTATATATTGGTGCGACCATCATGTTGAGCAGCCTTGTCAAATTGCCATGGTCGACCAAGAAGCATGTGGCAAACTATCATAGGAACCACATCACACTCCACCATATCCTTGTAAGGACCAATGGGAAGGAGACCGATACGGTATGCTTGATCTTCACGGACCCTTGGTCACTTAGCCATTGCACGTGGTAGGGGTGCTTGTGTTGATGGAGGTTGAGGTTGAGCTTCTCACACAACTCGGTGCTAGCAAGGTTGTGACAACTTCGTCAATGATGACCTTGATAGATTTGCCGTTGATGCCGGCTCGTGTTTGGAAGATATTGGAGCGTTGGTCTTCATGCTCTTGTGCTTGAGTGGTCAAGATTCTTGTGACGACAAGCGATGGACTTGCTTCATGCTCACACATGAGGAGTTCTTGATCATCTTCCACTCGTTGCCTTGCCATTGCTTCCTTGACACGAGCATCAAACTCATCTTCACTCAAGTACTCTTCATCACCATTGTCATGGATGAACAAGACTTTCTTGTTTCCACATTCGGCCGACTTGTGTCCTTTACCTCCACACTTGTAGCATTCACCGTTGAAAGGTGTATCACTCTTTGCTTGCTTGCCACTTGGGGGCAGTTTTCCTTGAGGAAGTATGGGCTTGAAGGAAGGCTTGGAGGTACTTGAGGAGCTACCATTGAAGGTTGTTGGTGTAGGGGTTGAAGCTTGCTTGTAGGTGAAGTACGTCTTGGGTTTGTTGTACTTGATATCCTCTTGCACTTGACATTCAGCCTTTGTTGCAATGTGCACAAAATCAACCATGGTGTTGTATGTTTGGAACTCGACGATGCACTTGATTGGGTGATTCAAGCCAATAAGGAAACGTGCCATTGTTTGCTCCATGCGCTCATCAATGTTGGCGCGAATCAAGTTGAGTTCCATTTCCTTGAAGTACTCTTCCACGGTCTTTGTCCCTTGACGAAGCGCTTGAAGATTGTTGAAGAGGTCACGCGTGTAGTGCGCGGGGACAAACCGGGATCTCATGTGAGCCTTCATGTCATGCCAAGTTGTGATTGGCGGCTCTTGTCTTGCATCACGAGCAACTTGAACTTGTTCCCACCAAAGGTTGGTGTAATCATCAAACTCTAGCGAAGCCATGGCGACCATCTTCTCGTTGCTATAGTTGTGCATGCGGAAGATCTTGTCGACTTTGAGTGCCCACGAGAGGTATTCTTCAGGGTCATTGGATCCGGTGAACTTGGGCATTGTGAACTTGAGCTTGCCAAAAGTTTCTTCATCATTGCGGTCATTGCGACGAGCTTGGTGACCTTGTTGATGATCTTGTAGTTGGGGAGGTGGAACTTGGTTCTCGCGTCCTTGTTGCAGAGCTTGCTCTTGGTATTGTTGTTGATGAGGAGCTTGCTCTTGCTCTTGGCGTGGTTGTTGACGTGGTTGAGGTACTTGGGCCTCATGGTGGCGAAGGTGTGTAGCCTCTTGACGTGGTTGATGACGAAGAGGAGGCTTGTTCCTTGGTTGGTGATGTTGGTTAGGCACATGGGCCTCACTGCGAATAACATGGTCATGAGCCTCTTGACATGGTGGGCATCGCTCAACTTGTATCACTTGACGCTCCAAGTTTTGTTGATGTGGAGGAGGCGCCTCGTGATGACCATGGTGTTGTTGTTGACGTTCATGACGTTGATGATGAGGAGGAGGATCTTGAAGAGCTTGACGTTGACGACGAGCTTGATTCTCCAAGTTGGAGTCATCACTTGTTGTGTCAAGTATGTGTCGCGGTCGATGGTGGTAGACTTGCGGTTGTACTTGTGGTTGCACTTGCGGTTCCTCTTGTGGTTGCTCTTGTCGGATCACTAGTGCCCTTGCGTGATGACGGTGTGCTTCTTGCCTTGCTCTTGGCCTTGAAGAGAGGTCACCGTCATAGCTTGACGTTGCGGCGTGCCGTGGGAAGGTACAAAGTTCGAAGAGATTCCATCTTCAACCACGGGGGAATCATTGCGTCTTGGAGCACTTTGATGTAGATCTTGTGGAAGAGGTGCATGACGATGCGAAGAACTTGCAGAGCTTGATGCGCGTGAACATGGTCTTGCCATGCCATTGATGTGGCGTCAAATATTGTCATTTGTTTCGGCGACGGAGCGTTGAAGCGCTTCATTTTGGTGGCCGAAGTTGTGATGCATTGCATGCATTTGTCGTTCGAGGCCGTCGAAGCGGTTGTCGATGTTCTTGAACTCGGCTTGCGTCTCGCCAAATTGTTCATCTTGTCTCGTCTCAAGTGCTTGGCAACGTTCACGGAACTCTTGCCGAATGATGAAGTGACTTGCGCACGTCATGTACGGACCTTGATCTTCTTCTTGGGGAGGTGGTTGGCTCGTCTCACCGTGCCTATCCATCATGCAAAACACACAAGTATTGTATATGGAAGTGGAATATGGTGGTGTTAGCCTTGTACCTCACCTTGGGGATTGCACCAAACTAGAAACCACAAGTGAGAGCTATTAGCGTGCAAAGTGGAAATGCAAAGAAAACTCACACTCTCAAAAGCTTGTTGGTGGTAGGTTAGGGTTGTGGAAAGCCAAAGAACCAACCAAAAGAAAAGGGATAGTCAAAAGTGGTAAAAATCCAACAAAACTGAAGTCAAAGGCGAAGGTCAACAACTCAAAAGGGTGACGGGAACCTACGACTATATACACACACGTGGAGAAAGTTGGGATTGACACGACTATGAAAATGAGCAAACAAAATGTCCTAACAAAGACTAAGCTCGTTGTCGTGCCAATGCAAGGAGAGACCGTGGCTCGTTTGCAAAGAGGAAAAATGAGCAGCGGATTTGTCAACTTGTCTTGGGCGCTCTTCTTTCTCTCTTTCTTACAAGCTTTGAGACTCTCTTTTGCAAGGGGATACTATTTTTCTTTTTTCTTTTTCTTTGTATCTTTTTCAATTTTTTTTGCTCTCCCTTGATGCTACCTAGTCACACTTGCTATTGCTCTTGCAATCTCACTATCCAAGGACAAATGCACAATGCTCAAGCAAACACAAGATGAGCCACTCTCATGGGATAGGTACACACAAAGGAAGATGGGGTTAACAAGGTGACGCAAGTTATACCTGCTTTGATGATGAACTTGGCGTCGGTGGTGTGGGATGATGTTTGTGGTCCGTGGTGTCGATGAGCGCGGAAGTTGATGATGCGGAAGCTTGTGCACACGGGACACGAGCAAACAAAGGAGATTAGCCAATGCGAAAAATGAGGCAAAACAGTCAAAACAGGCGCTACAGCCGGACACTCCGGTCTGTCTGGGCCGAACACTTCGGTCTGGCCGGACACTCCGGTCTGTTTCGGCCGGACACTCCGGTCGGGCCGGACACTCCGGTGGGTATGAGCCGGACACTCCGGCGCGGGTTTCCTGCTCGTGTTCTTGAGCGGAAATCCTCGTCTTCGGGCCTCAAATCCGCGAAAATCTGGCCAAATCAGACTAGGGAAACGCAGGATAAAGCTGGACCAACTCCTTAGACAAGGTTTGGTCGGATCAAAACCACAAATAACACTCCAAATCAAGAGATCGATCCAAAGGCAAATATGGGCTGTTTTTTGTGGGGATTTTCGAATTTTTTGGTGGATAGAAGAAAAATTTGTGGGGGAAATCGTGAGCAACGAAGCTCTTGATACCAATATGTTGAGGGCAAACCTATAGGGTGGCCCGATCTTTCACGATTCCCTTTCAAATCGAGGGTGGAGTGCGGGGAAAGGAGGGGAGGATGAACACGACGAACACACGTACGAAGAACGCGATGAACACACACACGCAAAACCACGATAAACACCAATAGCTCACGCCGGCGGTGACCGATCCGGCGCAATCCCTAGGATCGGCGTTGGGCGGAGGACTCTCGCTCGAACCGGCACGGCGAGATGGGAGACTCGGTGAGATCTTGACGTCTAGGCAAAGGAACACCGATGCCTAGGCCTTGTACAACGCGGAGGCACAATGCAAACTCCAACGAGGTTTGGGGATATTGGTGCTCCTTAGTCAAGGAGCATGAGGCAAGAACTAGATAGATCCACAAAGGGGTTTCCACAAATTCCAATATCATGCCTAGGGTTTACAATGGAGGTGGGGGTTTATATATATACCAGCCACAAGTTCATGGGTAATTCAGGCATTAAAGTAGAATTCTAGGCGAAGTAGAGGGGTACATGGGCTAGAGGGCCCAGCTAGGCTCGCAGGCCCATCACTTGGGCCGGACACTCCGGGTCGCGTGGGCCGGACAGTCCGGGGAGGCCGGACACTCCGGGTCGAGTGGGCCGGACACTCCGGGGTGGCCGGACACTCCGGGAAGTATCCGGGCGGTGTCCGATTCGACCTTCTGAATGTCCACGCCAGGTCTGGGCTCGGGCAGGCCGACACTCCGGTTGAGTTGGGCCGGACATTCCGGCTGCGCCGGACACTCCGGCTTGATCCGGGCGGACACTCCGGCTTTGGCAGCTTCAGGACAGGTGCAGCTCCAGGGCTCGTGGGTCGACGCGGCGGGGGCTCGTACCTGATGATGCACAAAGTAGTGGTATGAAGTAACACGCCATCCAAGGAAGTATCGAATTGGCACGAAGAGAGGAGCGAGTTCACCTTAGGTTGGAGGAGTTTGGCTCGGGCACGAGTGATGGGTCCACTTGGGGGACTTGTTGGTGTAGATGTAGAAGCGTCCGTAGGACGGGCTGCATCAACATGTCCAAAACAACTCAATAGAATGACTCAGCATTCCAAGGTTTTCACAATTCATTTTCACCAAGTGTTCCCATCTAAAGTGACTCAAGTTTTGATTTAGCTCTAAGCTACTAAGTTCACTAAGATGGGGTGCTAATATCAATCTCATGCCATAGTATGACATCTAAGGTTATCTAGATAGGTCAAGTTTTATACTTTTTATGCTGCTTTAAACAAGTAAGGGACTTTGGTAAAGTAAAGAAAGTAAAAGCTTGAAGTAAAACTTGGGGTAGGTAATATTCAAAGTGGTATAACCAAAGCATGCCTAAGGAACCTTGCTTATATTCTCTAGTTTAATTCTAGCTTGCAAGTGTTAGCTTGCATTGTTAATGATGGCTTGCCTTGTGTAGTGCAGTGGTTGAAGTTTTCTTCCTCCTCCTCTTGGTAGAGCTCCTCCTCCTCGAAAGCTTGGTCGGTACTATCGTTTATAAATACATACGGGATACCCAATCACCAAACAATACTTAACTAGTCTACTTAGCATTCTAAGGTACACATTTGATGATCTATTATCATCACAAGCATCACAAGGTTTTGTTAACTAGCTTCATTCTTTTTATTTGAGAAAAGTAATTTCTACTCATTGAGATTAACTAAGATTTAATATTCTCCAATTAAAATATGGGACCATGTGGACACATGTCATCACCACATATTCTAACATATGGGAATGTGATTTATAGGTTGGATTGCATTTAATTAAGTTTAAGTTTAATATTTAATGATTTAAAGTGACTAGAAATGCCTATATAGCATTATTTTGGTACTACTCCAAAGTCACTGCATGTAAACCTTAATATTATTACATATTCAGATAGGTATGATTATAGTGATTTTTGAGAGTTGGAATCAGCTCAAAAGCTATTATTGTTGATTTTATAAAAATGTTTGAATGTGCAAATGCTTCTGTCTTGTTATTTTACTAGGAGAGATCTCTAACTCTAAATGAAGTAAATCCAACGGGCTTGGATAGATCTTTTCAGAGGCTTTCCAACAAAATTGGAATCACTCAATTTGGTTCAGTAAATCTTCCTAAATTGGTTTTTGAACTAAGGGACATAATTGGATTTAAACTTAAATAGAAATATACTTATTTGAATTCGTGGGTTAGCACGAGAAAGGAAATGGGCCAGCCCAGTGACGCTCAGCTACGCAGAGGGTGGCTGACAGGTTGGTCCCGCTTGTCAGCGAGCCTTAAAACCCGAAACGGTATGGGATGATCTGGGCGCTATGATTAGAACCTAGATCAACGGTCCACAGTCGTCGTCGACGACGGACTCATCACCGGCGAGACCGAACCCTAAACGGATGGTGGGGGTTTAGTGGGGACGTACCAGGGCTCCAGCTAGTGCGGCGAGCCGGGTGATCAAACTGGACGGCGACGGCAGACTCAAGCGAGGTCACGACAAGGGCTACGGTGGACGGAATCGACCGCAGCGTCTCCTCCTCTGCAGCGGGCTCCTCCGGTGCAATTCCGGCAAACTACGGCTCGAGCGGTTCCGGCGAGAGACGGGGAAGGATCAGTGGTGAGAGGGGAGTTGAGTGGTGTGAAGAAATGGTGCTGGGGAGGGCTCCTTATATAGGCTCAAGGAGGGGACCGAGAGGGCGACGGCGAGCTCGTCGGTGACGACGATACAGGGCGCTATCGGCATGGGCGGCGTAGGCAGATGGTGGCTTGCCTCCTGGCGGTGCTCTACGGCTTAATGGCGCAGCTAGGGGTGGTGGCATATGGTCGGGAGCATTACGGGCTCTAGGAGACAAAGGCGGTGCTCGACGCAGCGCTCGGCGACTGTGGGTCATGTGGCGGTGCACGGCCGTTTCTGGCGGGGTGCTGGTGTCGAGGCGGAGCAGCATGTGCGGTATGGCGGCAAGGCGCAGTCTGCTGCGTGCTGGCAGCTATCGTGCTCTGGCGCGCTCTAGCTGGCTCGCAGAGAGAAAGGGCGGCGACGCTGGGGAGTGGTCCAGGGGCTGGGGTTGATTGAGGGGTGGACAGGGAGGTGCGGTAGGGTTGGGCGGAGCTAGGGGACTTGCTGGTTTGGCATGGTGTGGTCCCTGACGCGTTACCCGCTTCTTGCCGGCGGTGACCACAAAGTGGCGACACTCCACTGCTGCTGCGGCTAAGGGAGGGGCTAGCTATGGGTTTGGTTGGACTTAGGGGGACAAGGGAGAGTAGATAGGGTCCAATGGGGGACAAGGGTTTAACTAGGAGCAGTGTTAGTTAGGCAGGTTTATTTCTGTCTGCAACCTGTTCGACACAATGGCTGCAAGAGAAAAACTTTTGAATTTTGGGCTGATTTTTGGTGGAGTGTTGTATCTTATGCTTGATCTTCTAGGTGTGCTTGGGTTTTAAAAGTGGAGTTCATTTGAGAGGTTTTTGAATAAGTGTGATCTTGATACCTACACTAGATTCAATTTTTAAATGCCATTTAAATTTAGTGTTTGAAAGTTTTTGGGATGGAACAAAGTGGGCCTTGGTACATCACTAGTTGTACTAAGAAGGGGTGCAAAGAACCACAATTGTTTCTGTTAAGATTTGAGTTCTAAGAATAGCCAAAGTAGGCATGGTGATTAAAATGGCACAAATGACCATTTGCTTATTTTATTCTTTTTGATTTGTTTTTCTTTGGGATTTGTTTGGGAATGATCTAGATGATGTTTAATTCACCTTAGGATCATTTTACAACCAATGGATCACTCAAACATGGCAATTCAAAACAATTCCTAAACTATATGCACACACATATGAATGCTTAATTATTTTAAATGGAAAAGTTTTTGTTAACCCTAAATTTGATGATTTGGATCTTAATAACCTTGGATTAGAGTTTTGGGATGTTACACAAGACAACCTACCAGATTTCGAAGCTAGCGGAGTTGTACATTGCTAGAATTGTTAGTCTGCATGGAACCCCCAAGACCATAGTATCAGATCGAGGAACCCAATTTACCTTGCGATTTTGGCAGAAAGTCTAGGAAGGATTAGGAACCAAGTTGAACTTCAGCACCGCTTATCACCCGCAAACTGATGGACAGACTGAAAGAGTCAACCAGATCTTAGAAGATATGTTGAGAGCTTGTGTATTAGAGTATGGATCAAAATGGGAAGACTGCCTGCCTTTCGCAGAATTCTCATATAACAACAGTTATCAAGCTAGTTTGCAAATGGCACCATTTGAGTTCCTATACGGAAGAAAGTGTCGCACCCCTTTGAATCGGTCGCAAGTAGGAGAGAGTCAGATCTTTGGACCCGACATTCTCCGAGAAGCCGAAGAGAAGGTTCAGAAGGTCCGTGAGCACCTCAAGATCGCCCAATCCAGACATAAGAGTTATGCTGACAAGAGAAGGAGAGACCTGACTTTCAATGTCGGAGATTTTGTATATCTCAAGGTTTCGCCATTAAAGGGAACCCAACGTTTTAGTCTGAAAGGAAAGTTAGCCCCCAGATATATCGGGCCTTTCAAGATTCTGAATCACCGAGGAGAAGTATCTTATCAACTGGAACTGCCTGAAGAGATGTCAGCCATCCACAATGTGTTCCATATCTCGTTACTTCGCAAATGCCTAGAAGTGCTGGAGAAGACCGAAGTTTTCAAGAACATCGATCACCGAGCTGTTGATATCAACAAGGACCTGCCATATCGTGAAGTGCCCATCTGTATCCTAGAGGAAGCCTACAGAACCACCAGGACCAGAAGTATCAAGTTTCTCAAGATTCAATGGAGCAACCATACCGAAGAGGAAGCCACTTGGGAGCGAGAAGATTACATTAGGACTGAGTTCCCATATCTCTTTAGTTCCTAGTTTTCTTTCTTAAATCTCGGGACGAGATTTTGTTTAAGGGCGGAAGGTTTGTAACATCCCAAAACTTAATCCAGGGCTAATCAAGATCAAAGCTACCCAATTTAGGGTTAACAAAACCTTTTTCTATTTAAAAATTCTTTAAGCATTCATATGTGTATGCATTTAAATAGGAGTTGTTTTGAATTGCCATGATTGAGTGATCCATTGATTGTAAAATGATTCTAAGGTGAATTAAACATCATCTAGATCATTACCAAACAAATCCCAAAGAAAAAGAAATCAAAAAGAATAAAATAAGGAAATGGTCATTTGTGCCATTTTAACTAACTAGCCTACTTTGGCTATTCCTAGAACTCAAATCTTAACAGAAACAATTATGGTTCCTTGCACCCCTTGCTAGTACAAGTAGTGATGTGCCAAGGCCCACTTTGTTTTATCCCAAAAACTTTGAAACACTAAATTGAAATGACATTTGAAAATTGAATATAGTTCATATGTATAGATCACACTTATTCAAAAACCACTCAAATGTAAATCCCAAGCAAACCTAGAAGTTTAAGCATAAGATGAATCACTCCACCAAAAATCAGCCCAAAATTCAAAACCTTTTCTCTTGCGGCCATTGTGTCGAATAGGTGGCAGGCAGAGATCAAATGGTCTAACTAATACTATTCCTAGTTAAGCCCCTGTCCCCCTCTTAGCCCTCTTTGCTCTCCCCTGTCCCCCTGAGTCCAACCAAGCCACCAACCAGCCTCCCCCTTCCCCGTAGCACTAGTGCAGCACCGCCCAAATGAGGTCATCACCGACCAAACGCGGGCAGCACGCCAGAGACCGAGGTGCGCCAAACCAGCATGCCCGCTAGCTCCGCCCAACCCTACCGCCGCCCACGGTCCACCCCTCGGTCAACCCCAGCCCCTGGACCACTCCCCAGCATCGCCGCCCTTTCTCTCTGCGAGCAAGCCAGAGCACCAGAGCACGATTGCCGCCAGCACGTAGCAGACCGCCCCTTGACACCATATCGCGCACGTCTCTCCGCCTCGACCCTAGCACCCTGCCAGACACGGCCGTGCACTGCCACGCGACCCACAGTCGCCGTGATCGCCGTCGAGCACTGCCTCTATCTCCCAGAGCGCGGGAAGCCCCTGACCAAATGCCACCGCCCCTAGCGTCGCCATTACGCCATAGCGCACCGCCAGGGAACCGCCCACCGTCCGCCTACCGCCTGCCCACACCCGTCGGTCCCCTCGTCGCGCCTATATAAGAAGGCCTCCTCAGCACGAATTCCTCACACTCTCACACTCCCCTCTCACCCCCAGTCCTTCCCCACCTCTCGCCGGAGCAGCTCGAGCAGCAGGCCGCCGGAATTTCACCGGAGGCAGCCGCTATAGAGGAGGAGACGCTGCTGTCGATTCCGTCTACCTCAGATCCTACCGCTACCTTGCCTGAGTCCGCCGTCTCTGTCCAGTTCGATCGGTCGCCTCGCTGCACTAGCTGGAGCCCTGGTACGTCCCCAGTAGACCCCCACCGGCCGTTAGGGTTCGGTCTTGCCGGCGACGAGTCCATCATCGACGACGACCGTGAGCCGTTGATCCACGTTATAAACGTGTGGCCCAGATCGCTCGATACCGTTTCGGGTTTTAAAAGTCGCTGACAAGCGGGACCAACCTGTCAGCCGCCCTCTGCACCACTGAGCGTCACTAGGCCGGCCCATTTAATTTCCCGCCTAAGCCCGTAGATTCAAATATAAGTTTTGCTATTTTTAATTCAAACCTAGTTCTGTCCCTTAGTTTAAAAATCAATTCAGGAAGATTTACTAAACCAACTTCTGAAAAGATCTATCCAAGCCCGTTGGATTTAATTCATTTAGTGTTAGAGATCTCTCCTAGTAAAATAACAAGACATAAGCTTTTGCACATTCAAACATTTTTATAAAATCAACCATAATAGCTTTTGAGTTGATTCCAACTCTCAAAAATCACATTTAACCATACCTATCTGAATATGTAATAATATTACGGTTTACATGAAGTGACTTTGGACTAGTACCAAAATAATGCTATATAGGTATTTCTAGTCACTTTAAATCATTTAATATTAAACTTAAACTTAATAAAATGTGATCCAACCTTGAAATCACATTACCATACGTTAGAATATGTGGTGATGACATGTGTTCATATGATTGATGTCCACGCACTTCTATTCTTGTAGACAGTTGTTGGGCCTCCATGTGTAGAGGTTTGTAGAACAGCAGCAAGTTTTCCCTTAAGTGGATCACCCAAGGTTTATCGAACTTAGGGAGGAAGTGGTCAAAGGTATTCCCTCTCAAGCAACCCTGCAATCAAGATACAAGAAGTCTCTTGTGTCCCCAACACACCTAATACACTTGTCAGGTGTATAGGTGCACTAGTTCGGCAAAGAGATAGTGAAATACAAGTGGTATGGATAATTATAAGTGGTAACGGTGCGAGAAAATAGCTTGATGGCGCAGAAGAGACTAAAGGAAAACTGAAATAAAGATGGCAGGAAGCAAACATGTAACATATCTAATTGCAAATGGTGTTTCAATGCTTAGAAACAAGGCCTAGGGATCATACTTTCACTAGTGAACACTCTCATATAAATATCTTCTCTTTATGATACTACTCTTAACTACTCTTTGGTTGAAAACTCTAATTGATGGTAGGGCTATAAAAACACACCTCAAAGTAAGCCTTTCCCATCTAGAAAACCCCACACTGTCACCTTGAGCACTAGATGGTTCCAACAAACACCACAATTTCATAGAGACATCCAACTCCAAATATAACTCATAACAAGTATTTGTAATCTCTAGCCTAAGTGCCACCATGGTGTGCACGCTGTCACTTTCACACACATGGGGAGAGCAGAGATCTATTAAAGCACTTGAGTAGCAAGGTAGATCTACTAGATTACAAAGCTCATGATCACAATATGATCATGCATAGAGAGAGATAGATGAACACATAGCTACCGGTAGAACCCTTAGCCTCGAGAGAGAACTACTCCCTCCTCATCATGGGAATCAGTAATGGTGATGGAGATGGTGGTGGAGATCGATGGAGATGGCTTCGGGGGCACTTCCCCGTCCCGACAGGGTGCCGAAACAGAGACTTTTTGTCCCCCGAATCTACCCTTCGGTGGTGGCGGTGCTGCAGAACTTTTCGTGGATTTCTAATTGATGATCTAGTGTTTTTGCCTCGGGGGGAATATATAGGTGAATGTGGCAAGGTCGGTGGCCGGCCAGGGGGCCCACACCATGCCCTGGCGTGACCTGGGGACCCGCGCCTGGGAAGGTGTGGCCACCCTGTGGCCCCTCGCTGACTCTTCTTTTGGCTCCGTGAGTCTTCCGAGAAAATAGGAACTTTGGCTTTTGTCCCGTCCAATTCCAAGAATATTCATTTTCTGACTTTCCTGGACCCAAAAACAGCAGAAAACATGCAACTGGCACTGTGGCACTTGTTAATAGGTTAGTCTAAGAAATCATATGAAAAGTACTCAAAAGTGTGGACAAAACACAAAAAAGTTGATAAAACCAAGCATGGAACATCAAAAATTATAGATACATTTGCAATGTATCAACATCCCCAAGCTTAACTCCTGCTCGTCCTCGAGTAGGTAAGTGATAAAAAGAAAGAATAATTCTTGAGGTGACATGCACCATGATAAACTTGATAAAAGTATTTGTAAAACATTCAAAGCCGGGATCATAGTACTTCAATCATAACATGAAAGATAAAGTTCTAACAATAAGACAAAGCAACTATGTTGCAACATGAAAAGGCACAAACAAAAGATTCTTGAATAACAATGTTTTGCAAGACGTTTGTTTGTTTCACATAAAGAAAACACAGCATAGTGGCATTCATCTTGTCCCTGATAGAGTAGCAAACATAAATGCATAGGACACCTTCAAAGTTCATAAGAGTGACTAGATACAAATAGTTTAAGAACAAGCAATATCAAGTTATGCATCAATCAACTAGTCTTGGGACAATGCACATAGAACTAAGAATGGCCACTATGCTCTCAAAGTAGGTGCATAAAGGTAGAAGGTGGAGACTCAACAAAAAAGTAAAAGAAAGGCCTTCATAGAAGGAAGTAGGGATTCAACTTCCATAAAGAGCTTCCAAAAATTATGGTACTTTTTAGCTTTCAGCTCTCATTGCCCCTATCATAAGCATCTTGCAGTGATTAAGGTTAAAGTGAACAAACTATGGTGTACATGCTTGACGAAGTATAAGTTAGAAATCTCATGTCCCTTGAATACGAGGGCCGCTCCTCATGCTAATAAAGTTTAGTTACCCATAAGTTCTTGTCATTGTAAGTACATGTGTATCATAGAGAACCGCCAACAGGGTACCCCTTGCCCGATGATACGGAATAATCCCCATATCAAAATGACAAGGCAAGCAGACAACGAGCATCTCAACAATCTTCTTATTTACCATGGGAATATGGTGCTTTTTTTCTCTCTTTGCTCTTTTCATAATCTTTTTTTTTCTTTTTCTCTTTTTTCTCAATATAGGACACTTTTTTATAAGAAGAATGCTTCATAGACAGCTCATTATGGTTATGCTGCAGGTTTCCACCATGTCAGCATGGATTAGACCAGCGACCCAGGTGTTTCTCTAACACATATACATTACTCCATGGACTTACAAGCTCCCCATTCATTTCACACCGACGACATCCATAGACAAAAGAGGATGATATCAATTAGGTACAAAGTACAAGTGCAATGTTGAAAGCGTTCCTCGTGACAGCATGGTTCTGCTAATCCCCAACAAATAAGTGCAAGCATACACAACATAGACGACACAATGGTTCAAGTTTATTAAGGGCAAGAAAAGTAAAGTGTGCCATCAAGTTCGTGAGAGCTTTAATCACTAGTTTTCTCATAACAAGTTTAATCGGAAGGTAGATAAAAACATGAATATACTTGGAATAGAATATGCTAGTAGGTAGGTATGGTGGACTATTTGGAATAACTTGGTTTAGGGAGTTGGATGCATGAGTGGAACTCATACTTGGTTACGGAGGCTAGCAAAAGACTGGGAGCGACAAACTAAGAGAGCAATAATGCCATAATCATGTAGAGCGACAAAACATCATTGATAAAAGCATAAAGTGATACTACAAGTTGAAAACTAAAGGATCATAAAGGCAATGGTGACTTTGCATTGTCATAACATGGTGTGAGCATGTGCCAAGTCAACCCAAATAAAGCATCAAAGGAGAATACCACAATACTATGCTTTAATATGCTAAAACAACGCATGATTCATCCAAGGCACATTAAGCAATCTCAATTGTTTATAAAAATTCATACTATAGCAAAGAATACTAAGAATAAAGCCAAATCAATATCAAGCATGGCATGACAAAGCATAGGCCACAGTCAAAAACAAGCTCCCTTTACCACTTAGCATGAGCTTTCCTACTCTTTTCCAATCCAAACCAAACTATTTAAAAACTAATGCATGAAAGAGGGGGTCCAACCAATTTATTCAGCAAACTAAGAAAACCAAGCAAAAGAAAAACAAAAACGAAAACGAAAAAGAAGACGCTCTAAGAACAACACAACTGTGCATGAAACAATAAAAATGAAGCGTTTGGAAGAAACCTGAGATTTTTATTGATGAAGAGGGGGATGCCTTGGGCATCCCCAAGCTTTGACGCTTGTACTTCTTGGATATTTCTTGGGGTGACACGCGTGGCATCCCCAAGCTTGAGATTTAGTCCATCCTTCATCTCATTACTCATTCCTTCCATACACCTGAAATTTTTCCTTCATACAAAACTTCACACAGTCTTTATTAGCAACATTAGTGCACTCAAGATAATAAGTCTTTAGGTTCCGCTCTAACACCAATAAAAATTCCATTAAAACACAAGCTACTATAGCACTTCCCTCAAAAATCTCAATTCCCCAAAAGAACTAAAAAAGGAACCAACAAGAAGCAAATGCAAAAAATGGCAGAAATCTGTCAAAACAGACCAGCAGGTAAAGACGAATTTTTTCTAAGAACTTCTGTTACTCCAATCAAAACGTGTTGAACTAACGAAAGTTAGATAACAACCTGGGTCAGAAGCACAAAAATTCACGCCTCAAAAGGACGTATAGATATTTTACACGAAGTTTTATGGTGAAGCACATAAATCTGTTTCGGGACATCAACTTTCCCAATCATTACTTCTCTCTCATTAGAGGTTACTCTTGGCACAAAAAGCAAATAAAAAGGATAAGGAGCGGTTATTACTGAAGTAATAACTTCCAAGACTCATCTAAAATTTTTGGGTTATCTCCCAATAAGTACTTTTCTTTAACACCTTTAAGTTAGGCATGATAGTTTGAGAAGATGCTCACATAAGAAATATGAATTGAAGTACAAGAGAGCATCAAGAAGCAAATTCAAAGAACATTTAAGTCTAACCCACTTCCTATGCAAAATAATCTTGTAAATAAACAAGTCATGAAAGCACAAAGCAACAAGCATAGGAAAGCAAAACAAGTGCAACTTCAAAATTTTCAACATAAAGAGGGGAAACTTAATATTGTTGAGACACATAAAACCATGTTTCCCTCTCTCATAATAACTTTTAGTAGCATCATGAATAAAATTAACAATATAACTATCACATAAAACATTCTTATCATGAGCCACATGCATATAATAATTATTACTCTCCACATAAGCATAATTATTCTTATTAATTGTAGTGGGAGCAAATTCAACAAAATAGCTATCATTATTATTCTCATCACCATAATCATCAAATATAGGAGGCATATTATAATCATAATTAATTTTCTCCTCAATAGTAGGTGGACTGAAAATATCATATTCATCATTGTACTCATCATATATTGGAGGCATAGTATCATCAAAGTAAATTTTCTCCTCCGTGATTGGGGGACTAAAAAGATCATTTTCATAAAAACTAGCTTCCCCAAGCTTAGACTTTTCCATAGCATTAGAAATAATGGTGTTCAAAGAATTCATACTAACAACATTGCTATTACCATGGAAATAAAGTTCCATAGGTTTTTTAATTTTCTCTTCAAACACTTCATGTCCTAACTCAAGATATATATTATAAAGCTCTCTAATTTTGTTGTTGTTTTCCATTAAGCCTAACTAGTGAAAAAAAGAAACAAAAAGACTAAATTGCAGAATCTAAAGGAAATAACTTCGAGCACTCACACCGGAGGATGTGAGTACCTTTTACCTTACCTCCCCGGCAACGGCGCCAGAAAATAGGCGTTTGCCGTGGGAGGTTCTTCTTCTTTAATCCTCCGGTGTGAATACCTTTTACCTTACCTCCCCGGCAACGCGCCAAAAAATAGCTTGATGTCTACACACTTCTATTCTTGTAGACAGTTGTTGGGCCTCCAAGTGCAGAGGTTTGTAGAACAGCAACACGTTTTCCCTTAAGTGGATCACCCAAGGTTTATCGAACTCAGGGAGGAAGTGGTCAAAGGTATTCCCTCTCAAGCAAACCTGCAATCAAGATACAAGAAGTCTCTTGTGTCCCCAACACACCCAATACACTTGTCAGGTGTATAGGTGCACTAGTTCGGTGAAGAGATAGTGAAATACAAGTGGTATGGATAATTATAAGTGGTAACGGTGCCAAAAAAAGCTTGATGGCGTGGAAGAGACTAAAGGCAAACTGAAATAAAGATGGCAACAAGCAAACATGTAAGAGATCTAATTGCAAACGGTGTTTCAATGCTTAGAAACAAGGCCTAGGGATCATACTTTCACTAGTGAACACTCTGATATAAATACCTTCTCTTTATGATACTACTCTTAACTACTCTCCGATTGAAAACTCTAATCGATGGTAGGGCTATAACATCACACCTCAAAGTAAGCCTTTCCCATCTAGAAAACCCCACACTGTCACCTTGAGCACTAGATGATTCCAACAAACACCACAATTTCATAGAGACATCCAACTCCAAATATAACTCATAACAAGTATTTTTAATCTCTAGCCTAAGTGCCACCATGGTTTGCACGCTGTCACTTTCACACACATGGGGAGAGCAGAGATCTATTAAAGCATTTGAGTAGCAAGGTAGATCTACTAGATTACAAAGCTCATGATCACAATATGATCATGCATAGAGAGAGATGAACACATAGCTACCGGTAGAACCCTTAGCCTCGAGAGAGAACTACTCCCTCCTCATCATGGGAATTAGCAATGGTGATGGAGATGGTGGTGGAGATCGATGGAGATGGCTCCTGGGGCACTTCTCGTCCCGGCAGGGTGCCGGAACAGAGACTTTCTGTCCCCCGAATCTCCCCTTTAGTGGTGGTGGCCCTGCGAAACTTTTCGTGGATTTCTGATTGACAATCTAGGGTTTTTGCCTCGGGGGGAATATATAGGTGAAGGAGGCAAGGTCGGTGGCCGGCCAGGGGGCCCACACCATGCCCTAGCGTGGCCTCAGGGGACCCACGCCTGGGGGGGGGGGGGGGGGTGGCCACCCTGTGGCCCCTCTCCGACTCTCCTTCTGGCTCCTTGAGTCTTCCGGGAAAATAGGAACTTTGGCTTTTGTCCCGTCCAATTCCGTGAATATTCATTTTCTGACCTTCCAGGAACCAAAAACAGTAGAAAACATGCAACTGGCACTATGGCACTTGTTAATAGGTTAGTCCAAGAAATCATAAGAAAAGTACTCCAAAGTGTGGACAAAACACAAGAAAGTAGATAAAACCAAGCATGGAACATCAAAAATTATAGATACATTTGCAATGTATCAATGATCCCATATTTTAATTGGAGAATATTAAATCTTAGTTAATTTCAATGAGTAGAAATTACTTTTCTGAAATAAAATAAATGAAACTAGTTCATTAAACCTTGTGATTCTTGTGATGATATTAGATCATCAAATGTGTGCCTTAGTGTGCTAAGTAGACTACTTAATTATTGTTTGGTGATTGTGTATTCCGTATGTATTTATAGACGATAGTACCGACCAAGCTTACGAGGAGGAGGAGTTCTACCAAGAGGAGGAGGAAGAAAACTTCAACCATTGCACCAACCAAGGCAAGCTATTGTTAGCAAGCTAGAATTAAGCTAGATAACCAAGCAAAGGCATTAGGCATGCTTTGGTTATACCATTTTGGACTTCTACCTATTCCAAGTTTTAATTCCAAGCTTTACTTTTCTTTACTTTACCAAAGTCCTTTACTTGTTTTAAAGGTAGCATAAAGAGTATAAAACTTGACCTATCTAGTTATATTTAGATGTCATTCTATGGCATGAGATTGAGATTAGCATCCCACCTTAGTGAACACTCTTAACTTAGTAGTTTAGAGCTAAACCAAACTTGATTCACTTTAGATGGGAATACTTGGTGAAAATGATTTATGAAAACCTTGGAATGATGAGTCATTCTATTGAGATGTTTTGACATGTGTTGAGAAACACAAATGGTTTATGATGATGAAAATGTTGAGGCATGAGCCTTAGCCCTGTTATAAAACTGATGGTTGGGTTCGGATGCGATACCATTCCAATTTTACCGTACAACCACAATACCTGAATTGGGTAAGGCTTAGCCCGAAGTTTATATGCATTAGTATTAGTTCCCTCGCGGGAGAGGTTTGAGCTGATGCTACCTCTCAATGTTGTCCACCTATGCAGTGCCCAAGATGACCGATGGTCATGGTTGGGAGGCCATGCTCATAGGAGAGGTGCTTATACTAGGGTGTGTAAAGGAAAGGTTATGTTTGATTATCTACATACTAAGTATGATGATTCAGGGTTATCCCTGACAGATGTATCGAATCTTGTGGTGAAAGTGTACCATCTCTACAGAGTGTCAAACTATTCGAATAGCCGCGCCCGCGGTTATGGACAGTTGGAGTGGCCATACTGTTCTATTGTCAGATGTTTTCAAAACAACTTATGAAATGAATTGTGACATGACTTGACCACAACAGAGGTGTGACTATGACAATTAAGTTCCCACTTAGGTGTTTTCAAACTTCTTTTATCTTTCTTTGTTTCTGAACTCAGCTTTGGTTTCAATCTTAACTTTACAAATAAACTTAGAGTTAGAATTCATACTAGAACTATACTACTTGTTAGTGGTAGTTTGCGAGTACTTCAGGAGTACTCATGGCTTTTGTCCCTGGCTATTCCTGTGGCCAGACTATGAAGGAGATTACCAAGATGATGGACATCAGGACGGCTATGATAACTAGGACTATCTTCCATCGTCAGCATTGCCTGTGAATCTGAAGATGGACCCCACCGCTACGCTATTTATTCCGCTACTTGATTGTACTAAGATTGGATCATGAGATCCTTTATTTGTGTAAGACCTTATTTATGGTTTGTAATGGATGCTGTACTATGATATCCAATATGTTATGTCTCGCAAAAATGGTAATCCTAGGATCGTGAGGTATGGCATAACAGGCATCTGGGATTAAAAATCCGGGTGTTGACAGATGATCGCCAGAAGGGTCAGGCGTGTTAGACCGTGACTGGGACGGTGTTGCCACCTCGGGGTAAAGACAACCTAGAAAGTTCAAAATCCGCCTTAACCCTAGGGCCTGCTTCTTAACAAACCCTCTAAACACACCTTCTCTCTTCTCTCCACGAGGGTATGTCTCGAAAGCTTCCTTGCGTGCATCGGCGGACTTTCTTACCTCTACGCGCTGCCATAGACAAGAATAAACAAGTAAGACATCCGTGTGAGGTGTGAAAATGGTCAAGGCGGAAAACAAACATTCGACACACATTACCACGAAGTTGACCAATGGAGCATAATCGGCCTGTTGTCCTTCTCTGACCATCTTGTTGTATTGTTCAGTTGCAAGCTCATCAAAAAACAATGGCTCCTCCAAGATATCTGAGGGGAATGCTCGTGGGTATATCTCCACCCGCGCGTTGTCAAGAAACCATGTGATGTAGTTGTTGAAAGCATCCTGACTGAACTCCCTTTCCTACGTTCCTTTTTCTTTCTTAGCCTAAATCACACACCTCTTGAATTTGTCAACGTGCTTCCTATGAAGCTTGTCCCAATCCTTCTCCTTCCTCTGCTTCTTCCTGTCCAAGCTGCACAACAACAAGTCGTAAAGCGTTATTTGTCGAAAGATATTACATCACAAGAGAAGGCGGTTGATATCTTACCCATGGAGTCATATGTCTGTGTCCTTGCAGTCAGCCGGGTTCACCTGAAATAACCCAAACTAGGCCATGACACGCTGTGGCTGGTGATGCTCAACCGCCCCCATGCATACCGTACACACAGTGGCGGATCTAGGATTTTACCGTACGGTATGTCGCATTAAAATGCATGTTTTGTAAAAAAACTTTTTACAATTTCGTCACTCCTGCTATTGAGTTTGTTCTTCTCGATAAGCATTTGAAACATCATATTTTAGGTTCTTTTAGTATTTTATTTTACTCAACTCTCTTGATTTATTCAGAATATACATGAGGTGTATATGTCCAAAAACAGAAGGATGCTACACGTTATATACTTCTTCCAATCTAAATTAATAGACTCAGATTTGTCTAGATTCAGATGTATCTAGCAGTAAAACATGACTAGATACATCTAAATGTAGATAAATCTGAGTCCATTAATTTAGATCAAAGCGAGTACTAACTTGTGAATAATAGATGGCAAATTAATTAGATATGTATAATTAACTAGCCTAACTAATCGAGGTGCCTACCGTGGTTCGGTAAACCACATGCACCTATGTTCGTGTTAATGGACGGTGAGGAATTAGTGCACACGTCGGGCTAACGTGCATGTCCTGTCGGCGTACATGGAAAGAACTGATTAAATCAGCTAGCTAAATGGAAACGATCAATCATCTAGCCATGAAGAAGCCGGGCATCGCTGGACGCAGGGTATGTCGCGGCATACCGAGCATACCCCGTAGATCCGCCACTGCGTACATGCTGTGACAGGTCTTGAAATTCTGTCTAATCCAACTAAAAGTAGCCATGGCAGCTACCCTTAGTGTTACTCCCTTCTCGTTTACAACGCCGGGTGGATCCTTTCCTATAAGGCTGACCATCTGCTCACGCCACCCATCTGAATATGTGCTTATGCACACAGGGCTTCCCTCAATTGGGAGTGCCAGGATCATGCTCATGTCCTGGAAAGTGATCGTAGTCTCACCGGCCCTAAGGTGAAAAGTGTGGGTCTCTGGCCTCCACCGGTCGACAAGCGCGGTGATCGCAGCAGGGTTGAACTTCGGTGTAGACCGAGTGACCATGTGGATAAAGGGGAGGAGTCCTAGATGCTCGATGTACGGAGTGTACCGCTCATTGTAAGGCATGTTCTTGGCCGACGACACCTCGTGATACCTAAGTCGAAGAGGTACAAGCTCTTGCAAACATACAATGGACAAGGTTAGATTTACATCTCAACAAACCGGAACAATAGGAACTACCGTGTGTGGTTTTTTAGTACGTCTCTCTTCTCCGACAACTTGTAGGAACGGTGTTGAACATCATAGTGAGGATTGAGAAGAGCCATCCTACATATTCAAAACAATGGAAACAATAAGGCCAATTATTCTCACATGAACATATATCCCACCTTACTCTAACTATACTTGTATCATTACAAATTGCCCTTACTCTATCAATAAGAACATATGCTAACACATTGGTTTCTGACGAGGGCTTAACTCATCAATGCCCATTGTTATGGACTTGGGTTTTGAAGAAGGAGGGAGCGCTAGAGACATCTATCGGCTAGCAAACAAGCACACAGGGGACTCAAAGATTTACCCAGGTTCAGGCCTCATAGAGGTCCCTACTCCTGCTTGTCTACTCGTGGAATTATACAAGGAATCGAAGATTACAATGGTGCGCAGATGCAATCTGGCGAGGGTTGTGGAAACTAGGGTTGCGTGTGTCCTCCTCGCCGCTCCCTCCTAGCCTTTATATAGATAGGTTAGGTCTCGGGTAGCAGGTCGAGTCGGTTACAGGTTAGGGTTTTCTCCTTTGAACTTTCTATCTTTAGTTTCTTCTTGTTCTTCAAGCAATCGAGAGTCTGTAGGTTACTCGAGTTCTTTATTTGGGCCTTGGCGACATCGTGGGCTTCTATGCATTCAGGCCGTATATACCAAGCTCGAGTACCTGTAGGGTATACCCATGTCAGTAGCCCCCGAGTGTCCAGTGGAATCGCAGATTTGACTGCAGACTTTATAAAGCCTTTTGAGTGCATGACTGAGTACATTTTTCGACTGCTCTGTTTATGTCATAGGGATTGTCGATGTGCGTACCTGATTTTAACCGATGTATCGGTATCAGTTAACTACCTTAGGGTAAAACAACGCCATCTACTCGAACTCGAGTCCCTAGACTCGAATCCGGAAAAGTGCTGGTGTAATTCGACTCAAGCCGCGGAGGTCTTACATGAGTCGAATTCCAGTATATGGGTGTGAGCACTTGACGCGTCCACCAAGGCATGTTTATCGTACCTGCAAGCACGGATATATTTCTGGTAGTGCGCAGCTTAATGTGTTTCCAGGCCTTATTCAGGTCTTACCTTCACGCTGCAAGCGCGGCATCCGAATTTTATCATCGCGGAGATGATTCGGGTGACCCAGGAGACGTGGTCTCTTTGTAGGAAAAAATTATGAGGCGGTGTCGCCATAAACTTCGAGTGTGGATGTTATCAACACACAATACTTTGTACTAATAATCATAGGGTGCGCGACCAGCGCTCCCTATGGGAGTAGCCCCCGAGTGCCTGGTTGAGTCGAAGACTCAGGCAGGGACTAAATAACTTTTGCGACTGCTATCGTCTTTTGTTGCTTGTTTCAGTCGAATTTGCTTCAGGCGCTCCCTATGGGAGTAACCCATGTCCATAGTCGAACTGCGGTTCGAGTGGTTGGGTTTGCTTTGATTTTCCATGTTCCTGTAAAAATGGAAAAAAATCGTAGGGTGCGCGACCAGCGCTCCCTATGGGAGTAGCCCCCGAGTGCTTGGTGGAGTCGAAGACTCGAGCAAGCACTAAAGTAATCAAAGTCTTGCTGCATTGTTGTTGATGACGTCAGTGCTGACGATTTCATGACCTCAGTTGCTCGCGTGAGCGAGTTTGACGGGACATGACGAGCGGTGGGCCCCACTCCCTGACTCTGATTTGACTGGGCGTGCGTAATCTTTATTTTAACCGTGCCTCCTTGATTTCCGCACATAATGGGAGTAGTGGGGGGACGGTTCGCATTTCAGCTCCTCCACGTGTCTAGCATGATGATCTCCACGCGTCCAGTAGGGTTTTTCTGAGCCATTGGATTGCATCTTCCAGGGGTTAAGTAGTGACACTGCGACGGTAAATTTGACATCTGCTTTCGTTCCTCCTTTGCCTTCATCGCCATTGCCGCTGCTGCTCTGCTTTCTCTACTCTCTTTTCCTCCACGGCGTTGGACCGGCTCCGCACATTTCCGAGCTACTTCCTCCGGTCGCATTGCCGCCGCGCAATGGGGAAGAAGAAAGAAGGTGTTGTAGCTGATTCCGCGGCTACCGCTGCTGCGGTGAAGAAGAAAGGCGGCTCCGCCGCTGCGGGCACCAGCACCGCCGCCGGCGGGAAGAAGAAGGGCATGGGCACCCGCGTCACGAATGGCACGTGGCGTCCCTCCGTCATCAAGTCCTCTGATCTTCGTCTTCTTTGCCAAGACAAAGTGTTGTCCACCGCAGTCGCAGACGCGCGCATCCCCGGCGGCGAGGTAATCCCCTCTCCTCCTGCTGGTTTTTGAGTGATGTTCCTAGCGTTCATCCTTCGCGGCCTATATTTTCCCCTGCATCCTTTCTTCAGGGGCCTTCTTTGCTTTTACGGGCTTTAGCTCCATCAGGTGTCCCCCAATTCCATCCTCCACGTAGCTTGCTACATCACCCTCTGCGAGTGCTGGCTCGGGATCGAGCCGCATTTCGGTCTCTTCAAGCACCTCTTCAAATTGAAACGCCAATCGACATCTGGTTCCGTAGTCTAAGATGTAGGCGGCTGCGGAATCCATGCCGATCCATCCTCCACATACTTCGACATCAAGCTGATGATGTCTGTCCAAGGATGGAGGGACAAGTGGTTCTATGTTCGCGACCAGAAGGCCGACGGAGATTACTTTAGACTCGCACCCTTCGACCCCTCGATGCCATGCAAGAGGAAGCGCTCCTGGAAGAATGTGGTTATGCCCGGCGAGTCCGCGGAGACATATGTGTTGTACGAGCGCGTATGCGACCTCGAGAATCACATAGGCAAGGAGGAAGGAGGTTGTGCCCTCATTCGCACGTGGCTACACCGTCGCGTCCAGCCCCTGCAGGCCAGAGTCCACCCCATGTTTCAGTGGGCTGGCGCTGACGATGTCACTCGCGTGTCTACCGATGGCATGTCCGTGAGTGAGGTGGATAAAAGGGTTCGACTGGTTACTAGGTACACCATCAAGGACGTGCCCCCAGTGAACTAGTTGTTCCTCCGTTTGATGCTGCTAACCCTCCTCCCGAGGTATAGTTGTGCTATGCAGTAGCTTAGTTTGTTGATTGCTTCTTTGCTCTTTCTTATCTTTTGTGCTAAATTGTTGTCTGTATGCAGAATTGGGCAGTGTCACCCTATATGCCCCCTCTTCCTGAGGGGGTTATCCCTCACGAAGCCTTGGAAGTGGACGAGTCGGAGTCGACTGTCCTATCTGATGTGGAGGAGGAAGCCCCCGAGTCGGGTAGTCCGGATACTCGCCAGCGTTCGCGCAGCAAGGATTCCGATGCGTCGTCTCCTTTGACTCCGGAAGGTGCATGTGTTGGTGCGGAGTCGCCAATCCCTGCTATTCCTATGACCGCTGTGGCGCCATCTTCTCGCAAGAAGATGCGAATGCCCAAGGAGTCCTCGTCAGAGTCGAGGGAAGCAACCTTTGACTTTGATAAGTTTGATTGGTAAGTTTTCTAGTTGCCTTTTTTGGTTCTTCTCTAGATTTGCCCTTTCTCGATGTTGATTTTGTCTTGTAGTCAAGAGGCGTCATCATCTTTTGGTGACGTCCAAATTTTGAAAGAATCAGGAGTCGCAACCTCAAGGGCCAAGAAGGAGGTCGAGCGTGCTCCTTCCCCTCCATTGGTGTCCCACTCCGGGCACAACTCTTCCAGCTCTCCGTGTGATGGGGAGCATCAGATGGTTTCCCGGATGACTGCACACCAATCGACTTCGGAGTCATTGGAGGATCATGTGAGTGTAGGATTGCTTCTTTTGATGTTACAGTTGATGTTATCTATGGCTTCTCCTCATCCTTTGTTGTTTCTCCTTTCGTGATAGCTTCTTGTGAAGGAAGACGCTCACTTGGCGGAGCAGGTGCTTGCGATGGGCCGTCAGCATGCAATGCTGGAGACGCGCCATCGCGTGGTAGAAAGTAAGTGCTCTTCACTGCTCCTTCTCCTGCATCGTTTTTATGTAGTTGACTGATAGTTAATCCCTTTTATTTCGTAGCCGAACATAATGCTCTTCTGCGCAACACCGCCAGCATGGAGAAGACATTTGCCACGGCTGTGAAGGGCCACGATGAGGCAATCACTGCGCGTGACGAGGCACAAAGCCGCGAAGAGGATCTGCGTGCCTCCATTGCAGCCAGGGAGAAGTTGTTCGAAGAACAGCTTTTCTCGATTGCCAAGGCCCTCTCAGGTACTTTGCTTGGATATCATTATCATTATCTTTCTCTGTTCGATTTTTGCCATTGGCGCTGATGTTTTGTCCATGTGTGGGTTTATGTACAGATGCTAGTGATCTGAGCTTCGACCCTCAGGCCCTCCACCGTGATGATGCATTGGCGGGTGCGCTTTCTGCAGTCGAAGGCCGCAACGCCGCCTTTCAGGATATGCTCTCCAAGGCCAAGGGTGTGCTCAGTCGCCTCCGGGAGGAGTTGATGCCCAAGGCTGAGCTAATCGAGAACATGAACGAGCTAGTGGAGTCTCTTGCCGGGGGTGTTCCTGCAACCTTCAAGAATTCGGATGGTGTGGCTGGTGCGTCGATGTCACTCGCCATGGTGCAGGCCCACGGAAATCGAAGTTGATCCTGCAGCGGTTTCGAAGGCGATGCCCGTTAGCGCGGATGGCCAGCAGGTAGTCTTTGCTCCCTTCGCGACTGCCTGTGGCAAATATGGACCGCAGCTGATTAACACCATTGTGAAGTACTCTGAGGAGCTGCAGCGAGGCAAGAAGGCGACAAAGGCTATGGCATCAGGGGCTAGTGGAAAGTCAGTAGCATCTGATACCGCCACGGACTCGATGAGGCCCCCGAAGCCATCTAAGTCGAAGAAGCCCATCGCTCCTTAGTAGCTTTGTAATAGTTAATTAATTTATGCCTTTTCTCAAGAACATGCTTGTGGCTAGTGTATCTACTGATACTTTTGCCAATCTTGAATGCACTCAAATCTTTTGTCTGTGTGTTGATTTGATCTTCTTATTGCTTCTTGCTTGGCTTGTGGTAGGGTACATCAAGTGATCCTTTAAGGGAACCTCAGGATTCGTCGCCCCTTGATGATACTTTGGCACCACCGTGCTCTAGGGTGGATGAGTTATCGCTGCTTTCGCGACTGCGTGATCGCATGAAGCAGTTGGAGCATGAATTGCCCATGCTCCGTGGTAACGCGGATGTATGGAAGTCAAAGGCAGAGAAGGCCAACGCCCGAGAACAGTATCTGCTTGGTGAGGTGACGCAGCTGGGCGACCAATTCCAGTGTTAGTTTGCTTGCTCTTATCTCTTCCTTGTAGTCACTCGCAATGGTGTGCTGTCCTTATGCTTCCATTGTTGCTTTGTATAGTTGTCAGCGCGCGCCATCCGCAGGATGAGAAGGATAGAATTGCCATTCGCATGCATGATCTGACCCCGGAACAACTTCAGGAGAGTGGATACTTCTGGGTGGATCATGACCATGCGATTGCGTTGGCGACCCTGCAGGATCGTGCGTCACGAGTGCTACAGTTTCTGAAGAAGTCGCAGTCATGCTGGAAGAACATTTATCGGACGATGTTTCCGTTGGATGTTGCTCCATCAAGCCTGCCGGCCCTTCTTGCCAAGTTCCAAGACCTGGCTGCGGTTCGCGAGTGTGTAAGGCAACAATTGGTGGCTGGTGCCAAGGCTGCTTTGTTGCTGGTTCGACTGCATAGGCCTGACATAGACGTTGCGGCAATTGTGGCTGGGCCACCTACACCACCAGCAGGTTCTGCCTGGAATATGGTGCCGCACTATCAGGCAGTGGATCGCCCGGCGGAGGAGATCGTCGATTTCTTCGAGGAGCAGACCAACGTTCTTTTGTTGCAATAGTAGCTTAGTTTGTATCCTGCACATAAGTGTACCAATGTTGTAAAGTTCGTATATATGTTGTGTAGAATTGACTATCGATTATGTATAAAGAGCTTGTTAGCGTGTAAGTGCGTTGCACTACGCGATTCCTTTTCGTTAGCCTGGCCATTCTCTTATCTCAGTCCCTTGTCAACCTGTCAGGTGCGTTGCAATTGAGTTGATGTTGTATCAAGGGTTTCAATTGATGTGCCAGCTACTCAGTATATCGCGTTTTAGTTCGTAGAACAGGTGTGTATAGGGTGGCGCAGCCCCCAAGTGGATAAGATGCGGAAAAATAAAGGAGAACACAGAGTTTTGCGGCACTTAGCTTTATTTATTCATGAGACAGTACGAAGTACAATGTGTGGCTAAGTAGCCTTGGCTGAGTGCCATATTTGTGATGTAAAAAGTAAAAACGACTAAGGGTAGAAGCGTCACAGATGCGTGACGTTCCAGGGGTTGGAGTATGCGACTCCTGTCTCTAAATCTTGAAGGCGATAGGCGCCACCTGATCCCAGCTTTGAATGTTTTACAAATACTTTGATCAAGTCTTTGATGGTGCATGTCACCTCAAAAATTATTCTTTGTTTTTATCACTTACCTACTCGAGGACGAGCAGGAGTTAAGCTTGGGGATGTTGATACATTGCAAATGTATCTATAATTTTTGATGCTCCATGCTTGGTTTTATCCACTTTCTTGTGTTTTGTCCACACTTTGGAGTACTTTTCATATGATTTCTTGGACTAACCTATTAACAAGAGCCACAGTGCCAGCTGCCTGTTTTCTGCTGTTTTTGGTTCCAGGAAAGTCAGAAAATGAATATTCTCGGAATTGGACGGGACAAAAGCCAAAGTGCCTACTTTTCTAGAAGACTCTATGAGCCAGAATACGAGACGGAGGAGGGCCAGGGGCTGGCCATACCCCCCAAGCGCGGGCTAGGCCTGGCCGCGCCAGGGCATGGTGTGGTGGCCCCAGGAACCCCCTCGGTCTCCCTCTTCGCCTATAAGAAGCCTTCTGACCTAAAAACTCCGGGGGGTTCGACATTTTTCCACGAAAAGTTCCGCTGCGCCACCACCACCGAAGAGGAGATTTGGGGGACAAAAAGTCTCTGTTCCGACACCCTGTCGGGACGGGGAAGTGCTCCCGGAGCCATCTCCATCGACCTCCACCATCATCTCCATCGACCATCCATGTTCCCCCATCTATGAGTGAGTAACCCCCCGCTGTAGGCTATGGGGATGGTAGGGATTGGATGAGATCATTCATGTAATGGCATCAGATTGTTAGGGCATGGTGCCTAGTATCTTTTATTAGTGCTTTATGACTTTGTTGCGACTTGTTGTGCTTAATGCTTGTCACTAGGGCCCGAGTGCCATGATTTCAGATCTGAACTTATTATTGATTCATTATGATAGTATTGTTCTTAGTCTTATCTGCAAGTTGTATACACACGTCGTTGGCCAGAACCTATGGCCCCGAAGTGACAGAAATCGGGATAACCGGAAGGGAAAGGCTTTGATGTGAGGATCACATGTGTTCACGAAGTGTTAATGCTTTGCTCCGGTGCTCTATTAAAAGGAGCACCTTAATTGCCAGTAGTTCCATAGAGGCCCCGCTGCAAACAGGCTGGCAGGACAAAAGATGTTGTGCAAGTTCTCATTGCGAGCACGTATGACTATATATGGAACACATGCCTAGGATTGTCTAGTACCTGGGTGCTTTATCTTATTTATCTGCAATTGCCCTATGTTCTGATTGCTATATGAATTGTCTTGTCCATGCAACGCCCATCCATCCCTCCTATGCCTACCGCACTTGAATCCCACTGTTTACTGCTTTCGTTACTACCGTCTTTGTTTTACTACTGCTGCTACTCTGCTATTCCTAATACAAAACTGTTGCAACTGATAAACCGTTGTGAGCAAGATTGTTTCCAGGTTCAGCTGAATTGACAACTCAGTTGTTAAGGCTTATAAATATTCTTTGGCCCCTCTTGTGTCGAATCAATAAATTGGGTTTCACTTCCCTCGAAAATACTGTGATACACCCCTTATACTTGTGGGTCATCAGGACGTAGGCTAGTAAAACCCAGCTCGTATAGCTTTGGCCACGAGGGTGCGACTGCCAGCGTGGTGTCCGCAGGTTCCCTCATGGATGTCAAGGAGAACAGCTCTTCCGTCGGCCGTGGAGACGCATCGCTGGAGTACTCCTATGATGCTGCGCTTGTATAGTTCGCTGTTGATAACAGCGAAAGCTTTGGATCGCCGCGCGATGTGCCGTGCATCAGTCGGGTCGTCGGGTAGCCTTTTGCTGAGGAGGTATGTGATGTATGGCTGAGTCCAGGATGATTCCATCATCATGACGCTCATTGGTCCTTCGAGTCCTGTATCGAGCTCCAGGTCGTCGAGTGCCTTTGGCTCATTGGGTGGCGTAGCCCCCGAGTCTGTTGCTGCGCTTGTTTTCTTCTCTGCTGCCTTTGGCTTGATGGAGCGTTTGCAGATGCGCTCGAGAAATACCCCAGGTGGTATGGGGGCGCAGGTAGAGCCTATGTTGGCGAGTGCGTCCGCCTCTTCATTGCTTTCGCGGCCTATGTGTCGTAGCTCTCAGCCGTCGAAGTCCCCTTCAAGTGTGTCGTAGAGGTCGCGGTAGGCAATCATGTTGTCGTTCAATGCGTCGCACTCATGCATTGTTTGGTTGACGACCAACTTGGAGTCGCCGTATATAATGAGCCTCTTGGCGCCACAGGCTTTTGCCATCCTCATCCGATGTAGCAGCGCTTCATATTCAGCTTCGTTGTTTGAGGCAGTGAACTACATTCGTAGGATGTATTTCAGCTTGTCCCCTTGGGGTGATGTTAGTATGACACCTGCACCTGCTCCGTCCTTCCGCTTGGATCCATCAAAGTGCATTGTCCAAAGGTAGGACATATCTAGTTTGTCGGGGAGCTGGTTCTCCATCCAGTGCACGAGGAAGTCAGGAAGAACTTGCGACTTGATTGCGTCGCGCTTTTCGTATGTAATGTCTCGTGGAGACAATTCGATTCCCCAAAGCTCGACTCATCCCGTGGCGTCGGGTTTACTAAGGATATGCCCCAGTGGGGTGTCATTGTCCACCACGATTGGGTGTTCCTGGAAGTAGTGGCGCAGTCGCCGGGCGGTCATGAAGACGCCATATGCCAGCTTCTGGTAGTGTGGGTACCGCTGTTTTGTTCGCGTGAGGACCTCGCTGAGGTAGTATACTGGGCACTGTACCCCGTGGACCCTGTTTTCCTCGGCTCGTTCGACTACGAGCACTGTGCTGACCACCTGGTTGGTGGCGGAGATATACAGCAACAGCGGTTCCCTTTCTCGTGGGGTCACTAGTACTGGCAAGGTGGATAGTAGGCGCTTGAGGTCTTCGAATGCTTCTTGCGCTTCGCTGGTCCACTCGAACTTTTCAGCTTTGCGGAGGAGTTGGTAGAAGGGCAGTGCCTTTTCACCGATCCGGCTGATGAATTGACTAAGGGCCGCGATTCGCCCAGCTAGCTGCTAGACGCCTCGTATGTTTTTCGGCTTCTCCATGGCCAGTATGGCTTTTCTTTTCTTTAGGTTTGCCTCGATTCCTCTCGCGGAGATGAGATACCTGAGTAGTTGCCCAGATGGTACGCCAAAGGCGCATTTGTCCGGATTGAGCTTGATCTGGTAGCGGTTGAGGTTGGCGAAGGTTTCGCGTAAATCGTCGATTAAGGAGGCTTCCTCCTTGGTATTGATTACTATGTCGTCGACATAGACTTGAATGTTGCGACCAAGTTGTTCCCTGAGGCAAGCCTGCATGCACCGTTGGTAGGTGGCTCCTACGTTTTTTCGCCCGAAGGGCATTGTGTTGTAGCAGAACACACCGAAGGGCGTTGTAAACACTGTTTTTTCTTGATCTGTCTCCTTCATGTGAATCTGATTATAGCCTGAGTAGGCGTCGAGGAAGCAGAGGCGCTCGCATCCCGCGGTGGAGTCGATGATCTGGTCGATTCGCGGTAATGGGAAGTGATCCTTTGGATAATGCTTATTCAAAGAGGTGAAGTCCATGCACATCCACATGATGTCCGTGTCCTTTTTTGGTACTAGCACCGTTTTAGCGAGCCAAGTGCTTTCCTTGATCTCGCGTATGAATTTGGCGTCGAGGAGTCTGTTGATCTCCATTCCGACTGCCTTTGCTCTTGGCTCAGATAATCGCCGGATTGTTTGCTTGACTGGCCTTGCGTCTGGGTTGACGTTGAGTGCGTGCTCGGCGAATTTCCTGGGAACTCCTAGCATGTCCGCAGGACACCAGGCGAAAATTTCCCAGTGCTCACGGAGGAATTCGACCAGCGCGAGTTCCTATGCGGGACTCAAGTTGTTGGCGATGAGGGCCGTCTTGGCGGGATCCGATGGGTGGACCTGCACTTTCTTTGTGTGCACCGATGAGTCGAAAGATAGATCGGGTGAGCTGGGCCGGCTTAGGGGAGGCAGACTGTTGTTTGTCGACTCCTTTAGTCTCGCGAGTTCTTCCTGCATGCCAAAGGACTGGGAAATTGTGTTGAATTCCCTGTGGCAACTCTCGGATCTCTCGAAGCTCCCGTTAACTGCGATGACGCCATTGGGACCTGGCATTTTCATTTGCAGGTAGGCGTAGTGTGGCACTGCCATGAACCTAGCGAACGCGACACGTCCGAGGATTGAGTGGTACTATGAGGGCCAGTCGACGACCTCAAAGTCGATGCGCTCGCGCCGAAGATGACGTCGAGGTTGATTTTGCCCAGGGGATACACGCCCTTGCCTGGGATGATGCCGTGGAATGTTGTGTCTGAGGCTTCTAAGCAGCTCAGAGGGATCCTCATTGCTCACAAGGTACTCGCAAATATAAGGTTGATGCCGCTTCCGCCGTCCATGAAGACGCGGCTCATGTCGAAGCCTCCAATTTGTGCCTCGAGTACGAGGGGACAATGGCCTGGACGGGGTACTTGAGGCGGATGATCGCGTTTGTCGAAGGTGATGCAAGACTCGCTTCCGCTGATGTACTCAGTGGTAGATGGCAGCGAGTGTGTGGCCAAGTTGACTTGGCGAGTGATGGCCTTCTGCACTTGATTCGAGGGGCATCCCTTTTGGATCATCATGGTACCCATGGCCCGTGGGTATGGCTCGCCTCCATGGTGCTGGTCCGGCGCAGCTCCGTTTGGGGGTGGTCCGGGTGGTGGTGGCAGAGCGCCATGTGCTACGGCGCCTGGGGCAGCCCCATAACCCCTTTCGACTGCGTTGCGATTCATCCGAACCAGTCCCTCATATAATTTGAGGAACTCGCGGCAGTCCTTGAGGAGGTGGCTGGACTTCTTCTTTCCATCACGCTTGTCGATGTAGAAGTGCACCGTGCATGGCCCGGACAGTTTTTCTTCGATGGATGTCGCGGGTGCCTCATCACGATTGCAGCGTTGCCACACTTGCGTGGTTTCCCTGGAGTCGCGGTACCCACCGCTGCGGTATCCGCTGTTGCGGTTGTCGTCGCGTCTGTCGGTGTAGCCGGCTGCGACCATGTTGACGTCGTCGCGGTCATCGTAAATGCGCATACGGTGTTTTCCTCGGCGGTCGCATCTGTGCTCGAGTTTTGCCTCCTCGTCAGAGTGGACACGGTTTTTCACCGAGTCTTCTCCATCGGCCCACCGATTCACGATTTCCATCAAGTGGTCAATGGTCTTGGGATTTGAGCGAACCAGCTCCTCCCTGAGCTCTATGCGATGGACGCCGCTGTTGAATGCGTCAATCGCGCGATCCTCCGAGATGTTCTCTGCGGAGTTCTTGATGATGGACCACCTTTGGATGTAGGAGCGCAGTGATCCGCCCGATATTTGCTGGCAGCATCTCAGCTCTTCGATTGATGCAGGCCGCTTGTACGTGCCCTTGAAGTTGCGCACGAAGTTGTAAACCAGCTCATCCCAACTGCGAATGGATATGCGTGGGAGGTTGTTGAGCCATGCTCGGGCGGCGCCTTGCAGCTGTAGCTATAAGCATTGCATGGCCGTGCTTCGACTGCCGCCGTGGAGCCTGACAGAGGAGATGTGATCCTCTAGCCAGATCTTCGGGTCCTGTTGGCCGTCAAACTTCGGGTTCTCCCATGGGAGTTTGAACCCCTTGGGATTCGCTTTTGCCTGATGGATCTGCTGAAGCATCTGGCGCCGCAGAGCTCCACATCTTCCTCTTCCGAGTCAGTCGACCGAGCACGTCGCGCCCTTGATTTGTCGATCTTGCACTGCGTGATGTCATCACGCGCATCGTAGTCATGGTCGTGTCGTCGTGAGCGGCGACGTCGAGACAGGTCGTGACTGTCGTCACTGGACGAGGGCGAGGAGTAGCGCTTTGCTAGTGCTTTGCCTTTCTTTGGCTCCGGTGTTGGCTCCTTGTCGAGGGCGGCCTCGATTAATCCCAGGCCTCGTAGATCGGTGCATGGCGGCCCGGGGATCTCCAGCTGGTGGCTGGTTATTGAGGAGGTACATGGTGGCTGGTGTAACTACAGCTTACGGCGTCTTTGGGACCACATTGTCCCGTGTGTCGACCGTCATGGAGCTAAAGTCGAGGACTTTTGTAGTCTCTATGCATTCTTGCTCAGTGATATGGGCCATCCAAGATCGCCTCTTGTTTGCGAGGTACTCGTTGCTCTTTGAGGAGGATCCTCCGTGGGAGGAGAGCCCAGCACCTCGAAGGCTTGACTCTTCTGCCGCCCTTTTACGTGCTTCGAGTTGCATGATTGTTTGCGCTTGACGTTTAAATTCCTCCTTCAGGAGCCAATGATAGCCCATCAGAAGTTCTTGCGAGGAACCGGGGGGGGGGGGGGGGGGGGTTAAAGGATTGTCCCGTAGGGCCTCGCGGCAGCGAGGCCATTCAAGCTCATTGAGCCTGACCACGACGCGTTCGCCGGTTTGCTCGTTGGTTACGGTTGGAGGTTCAATTGCTCCTCCATTGTTGACGGGGGTGCGATTGCCACCGTTGCCGCCGTTGCCACCGTTGCCGCGATTGCCACCGAGAGGCGGGTCGGTTTCGTTACCGCGATTGCCCGTGTTGTCGCGGTTGGCGGAGGTATCGCCCGCGTTGATGACGGTGCACATGAAGTGATTGGGGAAGCTGCTGCTTCCACAGCTCTCAGATCCGGAGCCGTAGGCTCCATCTTCAGTGGCCAGGTCGCTCAGATCGGAGTCGCGACTGCTGTCGCTGACCGTGTTTTCGACTGTTGTCGGGGCGTTGAGCTCACTGAGGGTGCCGATCGATGGAGGGAACCATGATGCTGGAGCAATCGACGGCACCGTCGGCTGGTCAGGCATGCGAAGCGTGCCCATCTGGTCAACTTGGAAGCGGAAGCTTCCTATTTCCAGGCTGATCCGTTGCCCGCGGACTCGAAAGCCGGGCGAGTGGCCGGCGTGTGGACGGTGAAGTCGAACGCCCCGAAGAGCTGGTGAATCTCCGTTGTTGCGCTGCTGTAGATCGCGGTTGATGGGGCCAAAGAAGCCGCAACATCAGCACTCCCAATTCCCACAGACGACGCCAATTGACGAGGGTTTAACTCATCAATGCCCATTGTTATGGACTTGGGTTTTGGAGAAGAAGGGAGAGCTGGAGACATCTATCGGCTAGCAAACATGCACACAGGGGACTCGAAGATTTACCCAGGTTCAGGCCTCGTAGAGGTCCCTACTCCTGCTTGTCTACTCGTGTAATTATCAAAGGAATCGAAGATTACAATGGTGCGCATATGCAATCTGGCGAGGGTTGTGGAAACTAGGGTTGCGTGTGTCCTCCTCGGCGCCCCCTCCTAGCCTTTATATAGATAGGTTAGGTCTCGGATAGCAGGTCGAGTCGGTTACAGGTTAGGGTTTTCTCCTTTGAACTTTCTATCTTTAGTTTCTTCTTGTTCTTCAAGCATTCGAGAGTCCGTAGGTTACTCGAGTTCTTTATTTGGGCCTTGGCGACACCGTGGGCTTCTATGCATTCATGCCGTATATACTAAGCTCGAGTACCTGTAGGGTATACCCATGTCAGTTTCTATGAAAGAGAAATTGCAATATATCCTCCAACATAATAAAAAAGAATTTGCTAATATAAATAACACATACTAATATTTACATTGGTTTCTATGCTAAAATAACCAACTGAAATTCTACAATACTATGCCAATAACACATCAATTTCAAAATCTAGTAGAACCTAGGGTTTCATACACTATTCCTAGAATCTTGTAGAATCTAGGATTTTATTGAATATGATATTCCTAAACCTAAAGATATAAGAAAACATGCCAACAACATATACCAATCTCAGAGTCTTGTAGAATCTAGGGTTTCATAGTCTAGTGCAAAAAGAGGAGATAACATTTAAATGTATGGATAAAATTGAAAAATTTAAGAGAGCAAACCTAAGGGAAGGGATGGGGATGGAGATTCTTGGTCCAATCCCACATATCTGGCCGATTTGGTTGGCCAAATCAATGGAGGAGCCGACCCCTGTCGCCGCTCCTGCCTTCTGTTCGCTGGGAGAGAATGAGGGTCGGGATGGGACGACCGCATCCGCTGGTCTTTGTGTTCTAATGTGCGGCGCCATGTGCCGTGGCGTTGCACATAAAAGTGCTGCACCGCATGCTGTGGCGCCGCACTTATGGAACCGGGACCCACGCGTGCCACGCTGGCAGGCGTGCGGCACCATCGCCCACAGCGTTGTCCTTCAGGGTGCGGCGTCATGGCTGGTGGCGTTGCAAAAAGGCTAGTTTCGTGAAATTTTATCGGACAGAGTTTATTTCGTGAATTTCTTTAATTTTTAGGTTATTTCTGTTCAAATTTCCGCTTGCGTATGGTGGATCTTATTGAATGCTTCTCTGTACACTGGAAACGGAAGTTACGTCACACTTTGTGTGTAACGTTTGATGTCCATCTTGTACTACTGAAAATCCGTCTTCTACGAAAATCGAAGGTACGCAAGTTCCGTACTCTCAAAAAAAGGTTTTAATTACAGGTGATGTAATGGCTCCTATCTTCTGATGGTGGGTTATATGCACGAAGTAATTAGGGTCAAAGATCCCTAAGGCTGGTCATAGTGGGGAGTAACTTAGAGTAGTAACATGCATATGTTACTAGTCTAAGTTACTACTTTCATAGTAGAAAATAATATATGTGTGGTATAATGCAAAGTCTTATTTATTGCAATGTAGTCTCATTTTATTTTAAAATGTGTGATGTTATGGTAATATAGCTAGTTACACAAAGTTCTCTCTCATCATTTAATTATATGACATGTCATCTAAATGCTTAGTTGGCAATACATGTAGGACTATGTTACTATCCAAGTTATTCCCAGTATGACTAGCCTAACTCAGTGACATGTGGACCGGCTAGACATGGTGTTCATATGCGGGTCTACCTACATGTCAGCAACCTCACTGCAAGGCGCAATGGGTTAGAGGGTCGCTATTTTTTTAAATAATACGTTTTATTTATTAATCTCAAGATTTAATATGGAAATTCAGAAATTTGTAAATCTAGCATATTGTCGGTTTTGGCCAAACCGACTGGGCCAGTCGGTGTCGACCACACCATTAGGTAATGGCCACGCTGACATGCATGCGATGGTCCAGTTGGCGTTGCCATTAGGTGTGGCCGACACCAACTGGCCCAGTAGATTTGCAAATTTCTAAATTCATGTATTATATTTTAAAATCAATAAAAAATATATTATTATTATTATTTTAAATAGCTAGAGGGTCTGTGTCGGGTAATTACAATAGAGGACTTGGGGGTGGATGGGATTGGTACAACTATTTGCAACATGATTAGGAGGGCAAATAACTAATTTGTCAATGTAAAACAAATGATTCAATCCAAAACATGGTGATTTTGCAAATTGTTAGACATGTGATATAACACCCCTATCCCCTGAATCATGGAGAATAATATTTGTGATCTCCTATTTATGGCTGGGATTGTAATTTGTCTATATATACATGTAATGAAAAAGGCCCAAAATGTGGTCAATTCTCCTAGTCTATCTTTCTCACATGGTATCAGCCTAAACATCCTCAAACCGCTTCCATCTCTCTCTCTCCTCCAACCCTAGCTGCTGGCACCCCTCCCCAACCTTAGCCGGCCACTCCTCCTCCCTACTTCTCCTCCCATGGTGCCATCCGAGCCAGCCGCGCCCCACCCCAACTCTCACCTTTAGGCGCAGGCCACCGCCATCTAGAGCATCCGCTCCCTCATCTCGGCCGTTCTCGACTTCAAGTCCAACGTCTTCCCCAAGTAGCGTACCTTCTTCACCATCGCCATCAACACCTACGCCCTCGAGGATCACCTCACCACCGCGATGCCTCCAACCGAAGCCACGTGGCTTCGACTCGACGCCACAGTCATCCGTTGGCTCTATGGCTCCATTGCCATGGACATCGCCGACCTCGTCATGCCCACCGCGACCTCGACCGACGCCACCGCTACCACCTCGTACATGGTCTGGACGGCTATCCACGACCTTTTCAATGACAACAAGAAGACCCACGAGGTTTACCTCGACGAGGAATTCTACCACGTTAAGGAAGAGGGTTGGTCCATCACTGAGTACCTCCGCCCCTAGAAGGCGGCGGTCGATGCCCTGGCTGAGGTCCGCGCCCCGGATCTCGTCACCAATGTCATCAAGGGTCTTCATGAGAGCTTCGATAGCATCTCCTACATCACCCCCTCCTCATGTCATACCCTTCCTTCCCCCAATTTCGCAACATGCTGCTCTTGTAGGAGATGAAGGTGTCCAATCTCTCCACCAACACCTTTGCCTCGGCCTTCGTCGCCAAAGGCCCCGCGCCTCCTCCTCCCGCCGGTGGCGGGCCTCCTCCCGGGATGGGTGGTGGGAAAGCGTGGTGCCCCAACGCGACCCCTGTTAGCTTTGCGACAAGTAAATAATGAAGAACGAAAAAGAAATCGCAACAAGGGGGACACGAATTTAACGTGGAAAAACCTCGCCAACAAAGAGAGGAAAAAACCACGGGCGCCATCCAGCAAAACTTCACTATAACGGGGAGTGTTCACACAATGCCGGGAATTTTCACATATGCAACTTATCCCAGCCGGCAGCTTACAAGAGGTATATATAACGGTGGAAACCTAGGTCATCAACGATCCATACCGCGGGAGGCTTTGCCCCGGCACCCCCAAGAGTCCTATTGGGCACAATATGGGCTAACTTTAGACTCCGCATCGGCCAAAGCATCTCACGATTGGCCTTGCTCCGCTCCGTCAGAAGTTAGCCTCCTTAATAGAATTTGGATCATACTTCAAAAAACTCCACCTTGAGACAAATTCCTTCTTGTAGCATCAACAACAATCATCTCCCTGAACAAATAGAGAAAACACTTTCGGCGCCAATAGCCACTTGGGATAATACAGTTATACCAACTAAGCTTGAGCATAGCTCAAACTTAGATACAGGAATAGGCTTTGTCATCATATCAGTGGGATTATCATGAGTGCTTATCTTGCATACCTTTAGTGTACCTTGTGCAACAATGTCACATACATACTGGTACTTGATATTGTTGGGGATATACTTGACGTGTATCCTCACTGTGCCTCACTGACCAGGGTGGCCCACTTCGGGTTAGAGCCTTGCTTCACGGGCGGCCCAGTCAGGGAGAAGAGATGGAGTCCAGTCCGGCTACGAGAAGGCCCAGAAGACTTACCGACATTGGCCTGTAGTGTTACTTGTAGTTCAAGATGTACTCTGTAACCGACTCTTAGTCCTAGCCGAATAGGTATCTCCTGTAAACCCTAGGACGGATATCTATATAAGCCGTCCTAGGATGTCGTGGTATTGCCGAGGAATACACCATGGAGGGGTCCTCACAGTGCGTGTTTAGTGACGTGGGGTAAGGTGGAGTGTTGGCGGGTACGAGGTAACATAGCTTACCTAGGTTCAAGTCCCACAACGGTGGCGGAACTCTATTCCTGTTATAAATCACTATAATGGTAATACACCAAGTTACAGAGATAGGTTGGCCGTGTGAGGTGTTGCGCGTTGTACGCAACAATCTATGAGGTTGTTCCCTAAATGCTCCCACATGTCGGCTTATAAAGGTGCCAGGACCTAGGGTTTATAGGGAAAGGTCCTTGCCGAACAAGGTAAAGAGTCCTACACCTACACGAACTAGTCTTCTGTGTCTTGTACTCCAAGGCTCCGAGTATGTCGGTGACTCCTGCATAGCCTTCCTTTATCTGGCATGGGCCTCCCTTCAGGATCCGTCTAACTGGGCCGCCCAACAGGCCATAGGACTTGCTACCAACTATGGGCCACCCGGGTTAGGCGGATTGGTGACATGCTATGAGGATACCCATATAGCATATCCCCAACAGTAGCCCCTGGAGGACTTTGAAATCTTGCAGCGTCTTGCTCGTTGATCTCTGAATGTCCCGTCTAGGTGATGCCGACAATCCGTCAAGCAATATCTCAAAGGTCTCCCAAAGAACCCTGCAATCCTCTCTAGCTTCGCAATGTAGCCGGAGATTCCCTGAGTCTTCATTTCTAGAGTCGGATAGTCTCCGTCTTCGATAGAATCTTAGGATGTGACCCTTCACTGCAACTGTCAGGAGGATGATGTAGGGTACATCCTACTCTTCCTCGAAACTCACAGAAATAGAAAATTAATCATTAGTTGTTTTCACGCGCGCGAAATCCGAAATGGTGGAGCGACAAAAGACGGAGGACGTGGAGAAATTACCGCGCACGTTCACTTCCACGTCGACAATGTTCCATCCATCAAATCCTTTTGCATGAATCTTGATGAGAGGTTTATATAGTCTCATCGCAGTCAATTTATTTCTTTTTACCCGCATTCGCTTCCCAATCTTCGTCTTCCTCTAGCTGCACGACCGTTCGAGCTCCTCTGCGAAAACCCTAACCAGAGCTTTTTCTTCCTCCACCCTCTCCCCGTCATAATGGCCTCCAACAGCTCAGCTCCTTGCACGGCGGCGATTCCCAAGGCTACAACGAGGCCATCCGAGGGAGTGATCGTCCCGATGGAGGGGGTGGTCGTTCTTGTCTTCGCCATGATGGAGTCTACTGGCGACGACCAAGAATGAGCGGCGCCTGAAGCCGCTGAAGAAGAAAGCGAATCCCACAAGGGGTTGTGGAGAGGCTCTGATCTCTTCGCCGAAGATCTCCAAGAGCTGGTCGACGAGGGGTATCTCCCTGCAACGGAGAAATTCGTCTGGCGGGCGGCACCGACCGGTGAGGTGGTCCCTTCTCCCCAAGCTAGAGAGAAGGTTTAACTCAAGTCTCAGCTGGTATGCGGCATAAGCCTGCCAGTCTCCGACTTCTTCCTGGATGTCCTCCGACACTTCCGGGGTACTCCCCCACAACCTCTCTCCCAATAGTATTCTAGTCCTTAGCAACTTCGTAGCTCTGTGCGAAGGATACCTAGGTATTAAGCCTAGATTAGATCTGTTTGTATATTTTTTACCCTCAAGAGAGAGTCCGTGGAGTCCAAGGACGAGCTGCGGATCTGCGGAACCATTAGCTTTAAGATCCGGCCTAGCCGACGCTTCCCTGACATCGTAGGGCATGAGTCTTGCAAGAACTGGCAGCGTACGTATTTCTATGGGCTAGATGTCCCTCTATCAGACCGCCTTGAGACCTACCCCGACTTTGTTGATGGAGCTGCCCCTGAAGTGCCTGCATGGCGGACCCAACCTCTCTTCCTTCCGACGATGAAGCCAATCGAGCCGTAAGAGGATCGAATGGCTCGTAGACGGAGGTCTGACGGGCTTGGACCTTGCCATATGCTGGTACGTTAGGCGGATCTAGCCTCTGAAGTGCTGCACTGAGCTGATGTGCAAGTATAACCAAGACAGGAGGGATCCCATGCGAATTTCACGGGATAACTTCTCTACTGACTCCATCAAGCTCCGGCTCAAGGACATTGTCAAGGTGAAGGACAAGAAGCGTGGCTTCAAGATCACCTTCGACATGTTCGAGTGCGGCAAGTGCCCAGAGGTAGCTTATGTTTCCTTTGTTGCTCGTTATATGCTCTAAGGTTTTTCTGACTTTGAAGTTTGTCCGTCTAACATTTCCATGTCTCCCAGCTGGCGACCTTGGTGGAGGATAAAATGGCCTCCCAGGTATATGATCCTAAGCTGAAGGATATCCAGGTGGTGTCCGACAACGGCACCTCCAAGGATCAATCAGCTCCGGCAGCGCGAAAGCGGAAGAGCTCCACCTCTAACACTACTGCCGAGTCCAAGAAGAAGAAATTGGAGAGTGGAGTCTCCAAACGTTCCACTGCCGCCTTAGAGGCAGAAAAGAAGAAGAAGTCCACCGGCATTCCCCTCACCAAGGCTCCTGCCATGGAGTAAGTATATTCATTCTCCGGCTTGTATTTTTTCAGCCCACACCTTTTTTTCAACTCTTGTACTTATACTTTGTATGTTTCGGGAGGAAAGCTAGTGTTAGTTTGAAGAGATCCTCCAAAGATGTTGGAGGGTCAAAAAACATTCGTGATATGCTGACCAAGGATTTGTCCACCAAGTCCTCTCCCACCACCGCTCCCCCTACTCCTACCACCAAGCCTTCTACTAGCCCTGCTGGGATGTCATCCCTGAGACTTCTGCCATGGAGACAAATGTCAATCCAATCATTGATGTCTCAGGTTCGTTCGAGGTGGATGTCACTCCCAGCGGCCAGGCAACGCAGGAGAGCACCTCCTCTAAAGTGGCTGAAGCTCTGGCTAAGGATGCCACCGAGAAAGGGAAGGAAGTGGAAGAGGTGGATGTGGAAGCGTCAATCGAGGTGGGAGCCTACGAGCCATCAACTGCTTTGAAGGTGCAGGAGGTAGCTAGGGCTTCCACCATGCCTCCGGCTTCAACCTCTCCATTGGTTGTGACTCCTCCGATGTTGAGCTTGGATGACCTCATCAAGCAGGCCGACACAATCTATAAGAATGCCCGGACTTTCCATGACTCGTATGCTCATCTAGCCAACAATCTCAGGATCATTGCCATTGTAAGTTTTTTGAACTTCACTTACTTTACTTCGTGTCATATATCCCACTGTAGCCCCCGAGCTCTTAGGCAGATAAATCAATAGCTATTGGCCTGAATGCTCCAGAGAACTAAGCGTAGAACTTGTCCGTGTAGCCCCCGCGCGATTAGTTGAAACTGGATAGTTCCGACTAGATGCTCTAGAGAAACTAGTTTACATCAAAATCATGTACTATAGCCCCCGAGCATTTAGTTGAAACTGAACAGTTATAACTAGATGCTCTAGAGAAACTAAGCATGTTTACATCTTGTGTAGAATGAGAATAAACAGAGGATAGCCGCTGATACGTCCATTTTGCATCACTATTCTATATCATAATTTACTGTTATTCATTGATATATTTCATATTAAGAGATGATACTTATGTTATTTCATCTGTTTTTGCATGATTGATGAATTTTGGAGGATGGACCGCTGAAGTAAGGATTCTTATGGAAAAGGCACTGTTTGGAGGCGAAATTCGCGAAGATCATAAAATTCCAGAAAATACATGAAAAATCCTATTTTTCTAGAAGACGAAGGATGCCAGAAGGGGGGGGGGGCGGAGTTGGGCCACAGGGGGCCCACACCACCCCTTGGCGCGGGCCACCCCTGGCCACGCCAACAGGTGGTGTGGCCACCCTGGCCCACTCCTGGCTCTCCCCTTTGGCGTATATTATCCCCATGAAACCCTAAGACTCAGGGAGCGACCACAGAAAGATTCCGCCGCCTCTGCGGGGTGGAAAACTACAGAGAGAGAAAGAGCTCTCTGGCAGGCAGCAATCTGCTAGGGGAAATTCCTTCCCGGAGAGGGGAGATCGTCGCCATCAACACCACCATCAAGCTGGACTTCATCAGGATCATCATCATCATCATCTCCATCAGCACCATCATCACCACTTCATACCGCTATAACAATTGGGTTGAATCTTGCATAGTTCTTAGGGGAAACTTTCCTAGTGTTGATTACTTGTTGTAGTTGATGCTATTGAGTGGAACCGTTGAATTATTGTTATGTTCAGATTGTTACTTATCATTATATCATCTCTGATCTTGATCCATATGATGTCTCATGAGTAGTTCATTTAGTTTTTGACGACATGGGAGAAGTCATGTTGTTAGTAGTAGAATTGTGTTGAGAAAGATTCAATAGTTTGTTATTTACGTTGTGGTGTTATTCTTCTAGTGGTGTCATGTGAATGTCGACTACATGACACTTCACCTTAAAGGGCCTAGGGGAATGCAGTATTTGGCTACTAATCGTAGGGGTTACCGGAGTGACAGAAACATGAACCCCCGTTAGGAAACCTTTGCACAAGGGATGTAGAATATCAGAGTTTAAAGCTGTGGTTAGGTTTTTATCTTAATTACTTTCTTGTACTTGTGGATGCTTGCAAGGGGTTTAATCACAAGTATGTATTAGTCCTAGGAAGGTCAGTACATTAGCACAGGTTCACCCACACAAGACTTACCAAACTAGACATGATTAATCAACTATATGAAGCAAAAGCTCTTGATGATATCCCGATGTGTCCTCGAGAATGTTTGGTCATCTTAAGTAATACAACCAGCTTGTCCTTTGCTAAAGAAAGGATTGGGCCACTTGCTGCATTTATTATCATTGTCTTTTATTTACTCACACTTTATTTATCTGCATTATCAAAAACCCCTAAAAGTCTGTTTGCTAAGTATTTACAGAGAATTTCTGCTCCAAGCCACTCACCAACACCTTCTGCTCCTCGTTGGGTTCGACACTCTTACTTATCGAAAATACTGTGATACACCCCCTATACTTGTGGGTCATCAAGACTATTTTCTAGCACCGTTGCCAGGGAGTGAAGTGCTATTGGAGAGTGGAACTAGTAAATGAAACTTCTACTGTGAGTATTGTTTATTTTTCTTGTTACTTTATTTCAATATGGATAATTCGCTTAGTTTCTTATTTCGTAATAGTACTACCATTGCTAAGGTAGTAGATGAACCACCACCTGTTGAGAATGATACTTTTAAAATACCTACAAGAATTATTGATCCTGTTATGGATAACTACTATTTTGGAGATGGAATTGTCCATCCCGGTGATCATTTGCTCTTTATACACGAATTATGCGGGTTGTTTAAGTGTGCATGGATTACAACAAATCAAGTCTAGAAGAAGTTATTCTCATTATCACTAAAAGGAAGAGTTAACGAATGGTATAAGATACTGAAGGATGGCTAATCTCTTGAATGGGAGGAAGTAGTGCCTCTCATTTATTCAAAATTTTATCCTCCTAGTGAGATTCATAAAGATCGCAATCAAATATACAACTTTTGGCCTCTTGATGGAGATAGTACATATCAAGCTTGGGGGAGATTGAAGTTACTAATGCTCAAATGTCCTATTCATGAGCTCCCCAACAATATTATTATCAATAACTTTTATGCAAGGCTTTCTCTTCTGATAAGGATCTATTGGATGCTTCTTGTGCTGGATCATTTACACGCATGGAAGAAGGAGCTAAATGGGATCTTCTAGACCATATTCAAGACAATGCTGAAGCATGGGAAAATGATAAAGGAAGAAAGTCAGGTATAAATTATGATTATGAATGCATTGAATCTTTTATGGGAACTGATGACTTTTGTAATATTAGTAATGCTTATGGTCTAGACTCTCAAGTTATTGCAAATCGTTTTAAGGATTTTGCTTCTTATATTGAAATTCCTAAAAAGATGTGGAATAAGTATCATGCATTGTATAAGGATATTGTTGATTATGTTCCTGCTAGAAGTACTAAAGTTTGCACTATTGATCGTATTTTGCCTGAACCTTATATCAAAAAAATGCCCTTCCTGGATAAAGTAAAGGAGCACTCTATGATAACTAGTGTAATTAATAAAAGTACGAAGAGAGCTGTTAAGCCTGATGAACAAATAACCACTAAACCTGCAATAGCAATTGTGAAAGACCTTGTCAGTAAAAGAGTAGAGGATGGACACATTGTTTTCTATGAAGATGCTTCTATTATTGTCTCACATCCTAATAGAACTAAAAAAGCTTGTGTCCCTGTGCTTTCTGTTAGAATTGGTGATCATTGCTATTATGGCTTATGCGATATTGGTGCAAGTTCAAGTGCTACTCCTTATGAGCTTTACAAAGAAATTATGCATGAAATAATTCCATGCGAACTAGAAGAAATTGATGTGGTTATTCACCTTGCAAATAGAGAGACCATCTCTCCCATTGGTATTGTAAGAGATGTGGAAGTTGTTTGTGGTAAGATTAAATATCCTGCACTTGGTTTAGCTACTAGTAAAACCTATCCTATCATTTTTGGTAGACCTTTCTTGAACACGTGTGGAGCCATTATAGACTGTAAAAGGGAGAAAATTTTAACTAAATTTGATGGGGAATCTTATGAGTTTAATTTTTCAAAATTTGCTAAAGTCCCTTATGAAAATGAAACTCCTAATGAGGATTTTAGAGTTGAACAACTTGCTTCTATTTCTCTTGCTCCTAACAATGCTTTGTAGCAATTTATGGAAGACCACGAAAGTGAGATCTTCATGGAAGAAAGAAATGAGATTGATGAGATTCTCCGTCGTCAACCTAAGATGCTTAAGCATAACTTGCTGGTGGAAGATTTGGATACCACACTGCCACCTAAAAAGGATCCGGTTTTTGATCTGAAGCCTTTACCTGACGATCTTAGATATGCTTACATTGATGATAAAAAATATATCCTGTTATTATTAGTTCTAAACTTTCAGGGAAGGAAGAGGTAAGATTATTGGAAGTATTGAAGAAACATCAAGGAGCTATGGGCTATACACTTGATGATTTAAAGGGGATTTCTCCTACTATATGTCAGCATGCTATCAATATAGAACCCGATGCAAAACCAGTGGTGGAATATCAAAATCGTTTAAATCCTAAGATGAAAGAAGTGGAATGAAACGAGGTATTAAAACTCCTTGATGCTGGTATTATTTATCCTATTGCTGATAGTGAATGGGTTAGTCCTATTCATTGTGTCCTACAAAAGGGGGAATTACCGTTGTGCCTAATGAGAATAATGAGCTTATCCCCCAAAGAATAGTAGTAGGTTATAGGATGTGGATTGACTTCAGAAAGGTTAATAAAGTTACTAAGAAAGATCATTACCCACTGCCTTTTATTGATCAAATGTTAGAAAGATTGTCTAAAAAGGCCCCTTTTTGCTTTCTTGATGGATACTCGGGGTTCTCTCAAATTGCTGTTAAACAACAAGTTCAAGAAAAAACTACTTTTACGTGCCCTTATGGAGCATATGCTTATAGGCGAATGCCTTTTGGTTTGTGTAATGCTCCAGCCACTTTTCAAAGATGCATGTCTGCTATCTTTCATGGTTTTTGTGAGGAAATTGTGGAAGTATTCATGGACGATTTTTCTGTCTATGGAACTTCTTTTGATAATTGTCTGCACAACCTTGATAAAGTTTTGCAGAGATGTGAGGAAACTAATCTTGTTCTTAATTGGGATAAATGCCACTTCATGGTCAATGAATGAATTGTCCCTGGACATAAAATTTCCGAAAGAGGCATTGAAGTTGACAGAGCCAAAGTTGAAGCAACTGAGAAAATGCCCTGTTCTAGGGACGGTAAAGGTATTCGTAGTATCCTTGGCCATGCTGGTTTCTATAGATGGTTTATTAAAGATTTCTCCTAGATATCAAAACCCCTTACTAATCTTCCCCAAAAAGATGTACCCTTTATTTTTGATGATGATTGTAAGGAAGCTTTTGAAACTCTAAAGAAAGCTTTAACTACCGCTCCTATTGTCGAACCACCTAATTGGAACTTACCCTTTGAGATCATGTGCGATGCTAGTGATTTTGCTGTAGGTGCTGTTCTTGGGCAGTGAATAGATAAAAAGTTAAATGTTATCCATTATGCTAGTAAGACTCTTGACACTGCTCAAAAGAATTATGCTACTACTGAAAAACAGTTCTTAGCTGTTGTTTTTGCTTGTGATAAGTTCAGATCTTATATTGTCGATTCAAAAGTTACCATTCATACTAATCATGTTGCCATTAAATACCTTATGACGAAGAAAGATGCTAAGCCTAGGCTTATTAGATGGGTGTTGCTTTTACAAGAATTCGACCTACATATTGTAGATCGGAAAGGTGCTAAAAATCCTGTTGCTAATAATTTATCTCGTTTGGAAAACATCTCCTTTGATCCTATGCCTGTTAATGATAGTTTCCCAAATGAATAGTTTGCTGCAGTAGGGATAAGTTTGCGAGGGAGTCCTTGGTATGCTGATTACGCTAACTTTATTGTTTCCAAGTATTTGCCTCCAACTTTTATAGCACGGCAAAGAAGGAAGTTCTTTTACGATTTGAGGCATTATTTTTGGGATGACCCGCATTTATATAAGGAGGGAGTAGATGGTATTATGCGAAGATGTGTTCCAGAATTTGAACAAAAGGAGATATTGCGGAAATGTCATGCTAGTGCCTATGGAGGACATCATGCAGGAGATAGAACCGCACAAAAGGTTCTACAATCAGGTTTTTACTGGCCTACCCTTTTCAAAGATGCAAGAAGATTTGTCTTATCATGTGATGAATGTCAACGAGTTGGTAATATTTCTAGACGCAGTGAAATGCCTATGAATTACTCTCTTGTTATTGAACCATTTGATTCTTGGGGATTTGTCTTTATGGGTCCTTTCCCCTTCAAAAGGTTATACTCATATTATTGTTGTTGTTGACTATGTTACTAAATGGGTAGAAGCCATACCAACGAAAAGTGCTGATGGTGAGACCTCTTTGAAAATGCTTAAGGATACTATCTTCCTAGGTTTGGAGTGCCTAGATATCTTATAACTGATGGAGGTTCTCATTTCATTCATGGTGGTTTCAGAAAGACCCTTGCTAAATACAATGTTAATCATAGAATTTCTTCAGCCTATCATCCCCAAACTAGTGGGCAAGTAGAACTATCAAATCGAGAAATTAAATCCATCTTGCAAAAGACTATTAATAGATCTATAAAAAATTGGGGTAAAAAATTGAATGATGCTTTATGGGCTTATAGAACTGCTTATAAAAATCCTATGGGGATGTCTCCTTACAAAATGGTTTATGGGAAAGCTTGCCACCTGCCTTTAGAATTAGAACACAAAGCTTATTGGGCAGTGAAAGAACTTAATAGAGACTTCAAACTTGCTGGTGAGAAAATATTATTTGACTTAAGTTTGTTAGATGAGTGGAGGAGTGAAGCATACGAAAATGCTAGACTATTTAAAGAAAAAGTTAAAAAATGGCATGATAGGAGAATTCTTAAGAGAGAGTTCCATGTCGGTGAGAAGGTTCTATTGTATAGGTCTCGTCTTAGATTTTTTGCAGGAAAACTACTCTCAAAATGGGAAGGACCCTTTGTTATTGAAGAGGTGTATCGTTCAGGTGCAATAAAAATTTCTTCCCTAAAAGATAACAATACACAATGTGGTGAATGGTCAGAGACTCAAGCACTATATTTCTAGAGATTCTTACAATGAAGACATTGATGCTATTCAAATGGAAACTCCGATTTTTTTTATCAAAGACCAACTTCAGAGAACTGCAGTGTCTGTTTTCGAATAGGTAACAGTTCTGGTAAGAAAAGGTCCACGAAAAATCTGTCAATTTTATATTTTTGCAGTTTTTATCTAACAAGGAAAGCAATGAATAGAAATAGGGACAGAAACGGAGCCAGGGTGGCTCACACCACCCCATGGCGTGGGCCCCCTGGCCGCGCCACCAGGTGGTGTGGCCACCCCGGAGCCCGTCTCCGACCCATTTTCTCCCAGTACTTTCCTTTTGTTGTAAAAAATCGTAATATATAATCCCCTGGACCCCTCGAGGGTCGTATATCGTGTTCTCGTGTGTTTTCATTTCGATCTGTTTCTAATAGGTAGAATCTCAGTTTTGGAGCCACAATGTCTTCCTCTGGATCAACCAAGGAAGATTTCTCTACGGACGTCGTCAAACCATACATGCATGAGTTGAAAATTCATCCAAGGAGTTGTTGCTTGAAGATGGGGAGGTACAGATAAAAGAGGTTCAGGGCCCTAAAGGTGAAGGCAGTCTGGAGGACAGGATGGAAGCACTAGAGCAAGAAGTCTTGAGGTACAAGAATATGGCGGAACACGAAGTGGATATCATCCATAAGATTAGTTCAGAATTCATCGCCAAGCACCAGAAGGGGACTGCTGAGCTTAAGGATGAAATTCTCTCACTCCACCGAACAACCAACCAACTACAAGCACATCTCTACGACGTGCAAAATCAAAACTGTGAGTATGAGGTTAGGTTTAAACGCATAAGTGCTGCTGCTAGTTTTAGGATGTTGGAGACCAGGATGTCTTTTGCTGATGGGGAGCCCTTACCTTGGAAGTCGGACGAGGATGAGAGAACACCACCACCACCGAAGGAGTAATTCGTCATCAGGTTTTGGCATCCCCTTGGTTTGTTCCAAGCTTGGGGGAGTGCCGCGGTATCACATCACTATCTTTTTACCTTTTTAAGTAGAGTCATATCATGAATAAAGAAGTTATCATGTAGGATGGTTTGCATTATGGAAGTGGTCCCCTTCTCGTTAGATATCTATGTATCCCTTGGTGTGAGTTGCCGTTCTGGAATATTAATGAGAAGTTCTACCATTTACTCTTTTGCATATCTTATTTTAGTTTTCAATTACTATTATATGATTGATCTTGTTGTTAGTATTGGTATCACTTTGGGATCATTGAGTTAATTTAGTTGGTTTTGGTAAACCTGGCTCGGTCAGTAGCAACACTATTATGAGTATTGAATGAAAAAGATAAAAGTACTCTTAAAGAATATAATTTCATCATCTTTCTTCCTTGATTGGCTCATAAGCTTAGTATTCTTTAGTTAAGATCTTTTGTGCTTCCAAGGAAGATTGCATGTTTGTTTTTATCACTTGTATGTTTGTTTGTTTCCTTCAACTCTTATGCTTGCTACCCAGCCTTGCTAGCCTAAAACCTGTACTGAGAGGGAATGCTTCTCGTGCATCCAATCCTTAAACCAAAACCTATGCCATTTGTGTCCACCATACCTACCTATTAGCACTATTGCTATTCCAAGTAAATTCATGTTTTTACCTACCTTTTGAATTAAACTTGTTATGTGAAAATTAGTGATTAAAGCTCTCACGAACTTGAAGGCACACTTTACTTTTCTTGCCCCTAATAAACTTGAACCATTGTGTCATCTAAGTTGTATATGCTTGCACTTATACGTTGGGGATTAGCAGAACCATGCTGTCACGGGGAACGCTTTCAACATTGCACTTGTACATTGTACCCAGTTGATATCATGCTCTTTTGTTTATGGATGTCTTCAGTGTGAAATGAAAGGGGAGCTTGTAAGTCCATGGAGTTATGTATGTGTGTTAGAGAAACGCCCGGGCGGCTGGTCTAATCCATGCCTAATCATGGTGGAAACCTGCAGCGTAACCATAATAAGCTATCTATGAAGCATTCTTATTATAAAAAAAGAGATAGAGATTGAGAAAAAAATATGAGAAAAGAGGAAAGAGAGAAAAAAGCACCGTTTTCCCATGGTAAATAAGAAGATGCTGAGATGCTTATTGTCTGCTTGCCTTGTCACTTTGATTTGGGGATTCTTCCGTATCATCGGGCAAGGGGTACCCCGTTGGCGGTTCTCTATGATACACATTTACTTACTATGACAAGAACTTACCGGTAACTAAACTTGAGTAGCAGGAGGAGCGACCCTCATATTCAAGGGACATGAGATTGCCAACTTATACTTTGTCAAGCATATACTCCATAGTTTGTTCACTTTAACCTTAACCGCCTAAAGATGCTTATGATAGGGGCAATGAGAGCTGAAAGCTAATAAGTACCATAATTTTTGGAAGCTCTTTATGAAACTTGAGATCCCTGCTTCCCTCTGCGAAGGGCCTATCTTTTACTTTTTAGTTGAGTTAGTAAACCTATTCCTTTCTATCTCAACAAGTATTTTGAGTTGTTGTGTTTCGTTCATTCATATGATGATTTCTATAATCATGTTTCTTATGTTCCTTGTTTTGCACATTGCTCTTATCTTAGTGAATATTACTTTGAAAGCTATCATTGAAAACCCCATTATGTTTGAACTCCTGCAAATTCTTAGCTATCTTTTGACCAAGAGCAAAGTTTGCCATTACCAATTATGATTTACTTTATGTATCTTTATTGTGCTTCCTTTACTTATTGCAAGTTAAAAAGGTATATAATGGTGAGTTGTCTGCTATTATGATTTATGTATTGATGAATGTGATGCTTCTTGTCCGTATTCTCTTATTGACTCTTCACTCCATAAACCCGAGGTCATGATTATTGAGCTTAGTTTTTGCTTGGGGACAAGCGAAGTCTAAGCTTGGGGGGAGTTGATACGTCCATTTTGCATCACTATTCTATATCATAATTTACTGTTATTCATTGATATATTTCATATCAAGAGATGATACTTATGTTATTTCATCTGTTTTTGCATGATTGATGACTTTTGGAGGATGGACCACTGAAGTCAGGATTCTGATGGAAAAGGTGCTATTTGGAGGCGAAATTCGCGAAGATTAGAAAATTCTAGAAAATACATGGAAAATCCTATATTTCCAGAAGATGAAGGATGCCAGAAGGGGGAGCGGAGTTGGGCCACATGGGGCCCACACCACCCCTGGCGTGGGCTACCCCTGGCCACGCCAGCAGGTGGTGTGGCCACCCTGGCCCACTCCTAGCTCTCCCCTTTGGCGTATATTATCCCCACGAAACCCTAAGACTCCGGGAGCGACCATAGAAAGATTCCGCCGCCTCTGCAGGGCGGAAAACTACAGAGAGAGAAAGATCTCTCCGACAGGCAGAAATCTGCCAGGGGAAATTCCTTCTCGGAGAGGGGAGATCATCGCCATCAACACCACCATCAAGCTAGAATTCATTGGGATCATCATCATCTCCATCATCATATCCATCAGCACCATCATCACACTTCATACCGCTGTAACAATTGGGTTGAATCTTGCATAGTTCTTAGGGGAAACTTTCCTGGTGTTGATTACTTTTTATAGTTGATGCTGTTGAGTGGAACCATTGAATTATTGTTATGTTCATATTGTTACTTATCATTATATCATCTCTGATCTTGATCCATATAATGTCTCATGAGTAGTTCGTTTAGTTCTTGAGGACATGTGAGAAGTCATGTTGTTAGTAGTAGAATTGTGTTGAGAAAGATTCAATAGTTTGTTATTTAAGTTGTGGTGTTATTCTTCTAGTGTTGTCATGTGAACGTTGACTACATGAAACTTCACATTTAAGGGCCTAGGGGAATGTATTATGTATTTGGCAACTAATCGTAGGGGTTGCCGGAGTGACAGAAACCTGAACCCCCGCTAGGAAACCTTTGCACAAGGGATGTAGGATCTTAGAGTTTAAAGCGGTGGTTAGGTTTTTATCTTAATTACTTTCTTGTACTTGCGGATGCTTGCAAGGAGTTTAATCACAAGTATGTATTAGTCCTAGGATGGTCAGTACATTAGCACAGGTTCACCCACACTACACTTATCAAACTAAAGAAGATTAATATACTATATGAAGCGAAAGCACTTGACGATATCCCCATGTGTCCTCGTGAATGTTTGGTCATCTTAAGTAATAAAACCGACTTGTCCTTTGCTAAAGAAAGCATTGGGCCACTTGCTGCATTTATTATCATTGTCTTTTATTTACTTGCACTTTATTTATCTGCATTATCAAAAACCCCTAAAATCCGTTTGCTAAGTATTTATAGAGAATTCCTGCTCCAAGCCACTCGTCAACACCTTCTGCTCCTCGTTGGGTTCGACACTCTTACTTATCGAAAATACTGCAATACACCCCTATACTTGTGGGTCATCAGCCGCCAATGAGAGGTTTGCTGCTCTTCGGAAGGAGATGGACCTTAAACAGGGTAAAACCAAATTCCTGAAGGAACAAATCAAAAATAGCCAAAGTCTATTTCCTACAACAACTCCTTGCTTTTCTCATTGAATCATTTCTTCCGTCTTCTGATAACACCTTATGATTTCCATCTTACAGATGCCATTGCCAAGGCCGAGAGCATCATCGAGCAATCCAAGCATATTCAGGAGCTCGATGATGAAAACAAAATTCTGAAGAAGGACCTGGCCGAGGCCGTCAAGGGCCATGAGGCGACGATGAAGGCTATGTAAGAGTCTTCGGACATCGAGATGTAGCGCCTGAAGGATGAGATTGCGCAGCTCAAAGACCAGAACCAAGCTGCCAAAGAGCAGAATGCTAGGAGTCTTGAGATGTTCAAGTCAGTCCAGAAGGAGCGCGATGCCTTGACAGAGACATGCCAGGAAGCGGAAGTGAGCATCTTCTGTAACCTTTCTCCGTATTGGTCATTTCTGTAAGATGGACAACCATTTTACTTGCGTGTACACATGGTCCTTGTGTTTTGCGTAAACCACAGCTCCCATTGGCTTAGCCAAGTTGGGTGAAGGTGCTCCAAGTCCCAAGGAACTGATGACCCACAAGTATAGGGGGTGTATCCCAGTATTTTCGAGGGAAGTGAAACCCAATTTATTGATTCGACACAAGGGGAGCCAAAGAATATTTATAAGCCTTAACAACTGAGTTGTCAATTCAGCTGCACCTGGAAACAATCTTGCTCACAACTGTTTATCAGTAGCAACAGTTTTGTAGTAGGAAATGTAAAGTAATAGCAGTAATAAAGTAAAGACATTAGTAACAATAGTAGTAAACAGTAGGATTCGAGTGCGGTAGGCATAGGGATGGATGGACGGGCGTTGCATGGACACGACAATTCACATGGCAATCAGAACATAGGGCAATTGCAGATAAATAAGATAAAATATCCAAGTACTAGATAATCCTAGGCATGTGTTCTATATATAGTCATACGTGTTCGCAATGAGAACTTGCACAACATCTTTTGTCCTGCCAGCCCGTTTGCAGCGGGGCCTTAAGGGAACTACTGGCAATTAAGGTGCTCCTTTTCATAGAGCACCAGAGCAAAGCATTAACACTCCGTGAACACATGTGATCCTCTCATCAAAGCCATTCCCTCTGGTTATCCCGATTTCTGTCACTTCATGGCCATTGGTTCCGGACAACAACGTGTGTATACAACTTGCAGGTAAGACCATAAACAATACTATCATAATGAATCAATAACATGTTCAGATCTGAAATCATGGCACTCGGGCCCTAGTGGCAAGCATTATGCATAACAAGTCGCAACAAAGTCATAAAGCACTAATAGAAGGTACTAGGCACCATGCCCTAACAATCTGATGCCATTACATGAACGATCTCATCCAATTCCTACCATCCCCATAGCCTACAGCGGGGGATTAATCACTCATAGATGGGGAAACATGGATGGTCAATGGAGAAGCGATGGTGACAATGATGACGATGATCTCCTCCAATTCCCCATCCCGACAGGGTGCCAGAACGGAGTTTCTGGTGCTATTTCGTGGAATCTGGTGGTGGCGGCGGAGCGGAACTCCTTCTGGAAAAACATCGAACCCCCTGGAGTTTTTAGGTCAGAAGGCTTCTTATAGGCGAAGTGGGAGACCGAGAGGGTGCCTGGGGGCCCACACCATGCCCTGGCGCGGCCTGGGGGTACCCGTGCCTGGGGGGGGGGGGGTGTGGCCAGGCCCTGGCCCTCCTCCGTCTCGTATTCTGGCTCCTCCGTCTCATATTCTGGCTCCGTGAGTCTTCCGGTAAAATAGGAACTTTGGCTTTTGTCCCGTCCAATTCCGAGAATATTCATTTTCTGACTTTCCTGGAACCAAAAACAGCAGAAAACAAGCAGCTGGCACTGTGGCTCTTGTTAATAGGTTAGTCCAAGAAATCATATGAAAAGTACTCCAAAGTGTGGACAAAACACAAGAAAGTGGATAAAACCAAGCATGGAACATCAAAAATTATATATACATTTTCAATGTATCAGGAACGCATGATTCTTGCCGGCAACTTCGTGAGCACCACCATCTCCCAAGCCAAGGAGATAGCTCAACCTCTGGGCTTCAATATCAAGGCAGCAGACTCAGCGGCGAAGTTCACGGAAATCCTACGCCGAGCCCCCGAAAAAGTCAAGGACTAGAAAGCCTCTTGCATCCAGGATGGTGCAAGGATGACCCTGTCCTTGGTCAAGGTGCACTACGACAATGCCGACATCGACTTGGTGACCTCCGGCATGCCCAAGGTAGACGAGGAAGGTCGGGAGATCGATAGGGATGCTATTTGGAACTCCCTCGTTGACTTTGACACCAGAGTTGCCAACATGGTCAAGGCGGATGTCTTCGTGCCTATCGAGATCCTTGATGAAGACATGGTTTCGTTCGAGTCTAGCCCCTCACCTTCAGAGTTTGATGATCTCTCTCGGGCTGGCTCTTCTGATGATGCCACCATGAAGTCCCCTGCAGTAGAGCCATGAAAAACAATATTTGTATTAAATGTGTCTCTGCAAAATGTATGCGGAAAAAACTTATGTTTTTGTAAGGCGGAAAAATTTGTATTCAAGCTTCCTGCAACTTATCTGTTTCCAGCATCTGTATATATATTTTAAGCAAGTGCTAGCTTATCCATTATTCTGGTTCGTATGCTTGACCTTTCGTGAGACGGAAAACTTGCAGCACAGAACTATGCTCTCAGGTGATGATGCTTAATAGCACCATCCAAAACCTAAGAACAAAATCACCAGCTTTGAGTTTCGAAAAGTCACTACTCTGGAATCCACATAAAAACTTCAGAAAACGTGTAGACTAGAATGTCGTCGGATTGATGACAAGTACGCCATGAGGGGATCCTCGAGGCGTGTGGAAGAGAGGGGTGTGAGACGTACGGTGTTCCGGGACGGTGAGCACACAAGTTTACCCAGGTTCGAATCCGCCGGCTTTGGATGGATCCTACTCCTGCTAGCAATCCAGTAATACAGCAGAGCCGGAATATGGGTTACAAGGGTTTCTCCTGTGCGAGTTGAGATTGTAGACTATTGAGGTGTGCCCTAAAGGCTCTCCCTAGGATATCTTATATAGATATCCGGCCTAGGGTTTACAGGAGAGATCTATCCGGCTACGACTAAGAGTCGGTTACAAAGTACATCTTGAACTACAAGTAACACTACGGGCCTATGTCGGTAAGTCTTCTAGGGCTTCCCGTAGCCGGACTGGACTCCTTCTCTTCTCCCTGACTGGGCCACCCGTGAAGCAAAGCTCTAACCTGAAGTGGGCCACCCTGGTCAGTGAGGAACTATGAGGATACCTGGAAAGTATATCCCCAACAGCAGCCCCCGGAAGCCTCCAAGATCCAAAGTCGGATTCATCATAATATAGCTTAATCTTCGTCTTGCAGAATCTTGAAGGGTTCTTGAAACTTCAAAACAAAAGATACGATCCGGGTCTCAAAAAATAAGTTAGAGCTATCAGTACATTTATTCGTGTTTCCAGCTCGAAATTGAAACTAAGACGGAACTTGGTCTCTGACGTAATATGACAACAGTCATGGTAAAGTCACGTCACTGACAGACATTTCCTGTCAGCACGACCGTTGGTGGGTCCGTCTTTCGCGGAACCGAGGCGCCGTTTCAATGCGTGCGTGGAGATCGAGGCGACGTAAGCATCGCGCGGAGGTTTACCCGTCCTTTCCACGACGCGTGGCATGTTTACTGTAGCGTTTACACGAATGTTGACGCGCCTGATGGATATAAATGGTGTGTATTTTTCTCCCTAACTTCTTCACCAGTTCTCAGCGCCATTTCCTTCTCCTCTATGCCTCCCACGAACCTAGCGCTCCACTGCCTCCAGCAAAAACACGTTTAGTGCCGCCCATCTAAGGTCACCGGTGTTCCGGAAGAATGGCTTCCTTCGGCTTGGCAGCGGCGGTGGCATAGAAGGAGTGCCACCGTGGAGTTTGGATCTCCTGCATCCTGGACGATCCCAAACTCCAGGTCGTTGAAGAAGAAGGGCTCCTCCGCGCCGGCGACTGGCGGAGCGGCTTCGGTGAAACCGTCCCCAACCCCCGCGATGACGAGCGAGTGCATTTCGGCACTCACCTTGATAGAGGTCTTTCCTTTCCTCCCTTAGATTTGTTTTCCGAGGTGATAAATCATTATGGTGTTCATCTCCACCATCTCCCCCCAAACTCCATCTTAGAGATGAGTGCATACGCCTCTTTTTGCGAGGGGTATCTCGGCATTAGGCCGAGCCTTACTCTTTTCCGGTACTATTTTCATGTCCGGAGAAATTTCATTACTGCCGGTAATCCTTATATTATCGGTACCATTAGTTTTTGCGTTAGGCGTGAGTGCGTTTATCCGTTGATCATGGCAAGTGAGTCGGTCAAACAATGGCCGTCCACTTTTTTCTACCACAAGGATATCCCCGCTCCTGGCAAAGATACCGCTTTGCCGGCTTTTGTCGACGGAGCTGCCACGCCCCAAGAGTCCTGGGACGAGGTCGGTCCGACTCTCAGTGACGATCAGTTTCTCGCCAAGAGACGGATCGAATATCTGATGAAGCACAAGGGCCTGAAAGGGTCCGACTTGGTTCAATGCTGGGTGGTACGCCGGATTCAACCCCTACAACATCATGGAGATCGACTAATACATTCCATCACGTCTTCAAAGAATGACTCCCTTCGCATCAGCTCCAAGACCTTAAAGCCGAAAGATTATGTATGCCAAATCAAATGGCTGATAAGGGAGCGGATCGAGAGGAAGATTCCGGAGCTATCCCTGGACATGCACACAGCGGAAAATCCTATTGTGCCGGTAAATTTCAGCAGTAACTCTTTTTACGTGCTCATCTATATGTTATCTTTGCATTACTGATATGCTTTTTCCTTTTGAGCTTGCTCACCTCCCCGAGTTGGAGTTTGCTCCTATCAAGGGATATCCTCCTGAGTTTTATCAGGACGAGGGTGAATTGGTTCCAATGCCGAATGTCATTCCTCAAAAACACAAGGCTCCGACATTGGCCATCGGCACCAAAGAAGTGCCCGTTGTGAAGAGGTAATCTTTCCTCACAAGGTCTTTGTATTTTACTTGTAATTCCTTCTGAGATGTAATGTTCTTTGTTCTATTATCTTCTCAGAGCTAAATAGCTCATCAAGGGCAAAGGGAAGGAAACTACCGCGAAGCCTCTACATTAGTCGAAGCTCAAATTGGCTTCTCCTGCTGTAGCTCCTCCGACTCCTGTTCCTTAGCCTTCTACAGCGCCGGAGATTACTCCATCTCCGACTGTTGTAGAAGATCTGGCTCAACCAGCAGAGCCAGCGATCCTTGAGTCCCAAACTGACGTCACCATGAGTGACTCAGGTGTTGATAAGGGTGGACCCTCTTCGGGTAATGATCCCTCGGCAGAGACGTTCACCGATAATCTCCTGGACAATCTAGGACTTGCCAAGCTTGGCCTATGTCGGAAGTCTATGGAGGAGATCCAGCGGTTGGCCCGGGAATGCCTGGAGAGGCGGACTCTCTCTGGCGAAGAAGAAGCGCAAGAAGCAGAGGATATCAGACACTATGATCTTCTTGAACAAGTTCGTCTTCGCGACGAGAAGATAAGGTTCGACGCCCTTCCAACTGCGCCGGTGATCCCCCTAACTTTCGCCGAGAAGGTTGCCACCGAGGTGAATTCGAGTTTAGACAAACTCATTCGCGAACAATATGTAAGTCGGAATTTCAACTTCCATTTTCCTTATTTCATATCATATCCTCTAGCCCCCAAGCATGAAGTTGGAAAATTAAATCCGGTTTTATGCTTCCTTAGGATGCCAAAGAATAAACTAATGTAGCCCCCAAGGCTCGTGCTGATATTAATATAAATATTAGCTCGAGTCTTTAGTAGACTTCTGACTTTGGGTATTCTGACTTATAGAAAGTATATTCCTATAACCAGGATTTGTTGAAGAATGTTTGCAACAAGCGGAAAGAGATCAAAGCTCTCCGGCTTGAAAATACATAGCTAAAAGTTTCCAAGGATGAGGCCAAAGGTAAACATTTCGAAACTCAAACCTTGTCTTTTATTTCATAGTCGAATTGTTGTTGAACTGTTGTCCTTTTGACTTACAGCACTGGTAAAATAGTCCTGCGCTATGATCGAAGAGGCCGAGAATCTTAAGACCTTGGTGGTGGAAAACAAAAAACTTCGCCAAGAGCTGGATAAACTCAAGGAAGATCATGAGAAAGCATTGCTCAAATTCTCGAATCCACCTCCATGGCCACCGATGAGCGTGATCGCAAGATTGCACTTCAAGATAAGAAAAGCTCGGATCTCAGCGATGAGTTATTCAGAGCAAAGGACATTTCTGAGGCGCTCTGAGCTGAACTCTAGAGTCTTCGTGAAGAGAAGGCCAAGGTCGACTGTTGGGGGGATACCCCCGGGTAGGGTCACACCAGGGTATAAAGGCCGAGTTAGCCGAGGTACGGCAAGGTCAAAGCGAATGCTGGCCGAGTCACCTCAAGGCAGGCCGAATCACGGAGTAACCCGAACTGGAGGATGTCCACCTAACTGAGTCCCGACCGACGTTTGTCGTATGCCGGCAGGATCTATGTAACTTGTATGCAGGTACCCGCGTGGCCAGATTAACCAGGCATGATCCGGGTTATATCAGGCTTGCAAGAGAAGGAAGGTATCTTGCTGGTCAAAAGGTGGTCACTGTACGCTGGAGCATGAGTGAAGTGGACAGAGGGAAGGACCACCGAGGCGTGGCCGACAAGGGTGACGCACCCTATGTCGGATGACGTTGGCACCGTAGAGGCTTACATAGCCTCTCCATGGCTTACGATGGCGAAAAGTGACCCGGTCGGTTTGCTATTTTGGGAAGAGGCATATTCCCATGAATATGCCTCCACGTATGCCCTGATTGGAGACCTAGCTTCCCCTTTATAAGGAGCGCTAGGGCCTCTGTAGAAGGGGTGGGCATTTGAGTAGTTGGTTCCTTGGAGATAGTTAGTGGTGAGTGTAAGAGAGCTCCTTCTTCCTCCTCTCCCAATACAGCTCAAGGAGCATCTGTAATCTTGTGAACTTGGGAAATACCAAACATCTGTGTGTGGAATCACCACACTATCCCTCCCTGGATTCCTCAAGTGCATGTTGGATCCACCTTTAGCCTATCCATGGCATCTGCCATGACACCACCACGACAGTTGGCGCCCACCGTGGGGACTAGCGGTGCTAGCAGGAGTGAAGTTCCAGACGGGAAACCTCATCGGCAATGGCGAGCGCATCGTCTCCAGGCTCGTTCAGCGCTTTGGAGCACTGGACTACGTCAGCGACAATGCTGGTTGCTTCGGCAAACGACCTCTTCTGCGCAATGGCCTCTTCGTCAAGCTTGGTGCTCACAAGATCTACGCCGACGTCGATGTGTCATGCATTCACCCGTGGCACGTCGTCGATGGAAGCGAGCCACCCCTTAGCGCGGCTCGCGAGGCACGTATCACTCGCTCCGCTAGTGTATTGATATGGTATTGTTGTAAGTAGATGTATGATAGATACTCTTACAACACATTCAATGTGTAAGTTCCATAGACCTTGGCCTTACACACAAAGGAATGATAGAGATCATACCACGATGCAAATGATAGAGATCAAATGCATGGACCATATCATCTCACTTTACACATTAGATGTTAGCATCTTATACTTCTAGTTTGGCGCTTTTGGTAGCATTGTAAGATGATCCCTCATTTAGATATCAAGATAAAATGTGTTCTTCCTTAAGTATGCACCGTTCTATAGATCGTGTTTCGAGACATCACGTGATGATCGGGTGTACTCGACTCTACGCTTTCATATAATGGGTGTAAGACAATTTTACACACGTGAGTACTAAGGTTTTTACTTGGCGAGCCTAGCATGTACAGACATGTCCTCGGAACACGGACCGAAAGGTTAAGCATGAGTCATATAGTTGATATGATGCCCATATTGATGCTCACCTTTGAAGCTACACCGACTCACGTGATGATCGGACTTGGTGTAGTGGATTTGGTTCATGTAATCACCAAAAAGGAACGAGGGATGTCGTTTTTTAGTGGGAGTTCATTTCTAATTTGGATTAGTCGAACTCAATTTATCGTAAACTAAATCGAAGTGAATTTGCATAATTTTTTGTAGTCATTGGCGTCTGTTCACTACCTTATGCTTAGTTTTAATTGAGATAATAGAACAATAGAATTCTAGATATTTACTTTACGAACTGGTATCGTATTGTTTTGAATGTCAATTTAAAGTTTATAAGTCCTATTGCAAACTTTCAGCAAACTTTGTTTACTCCATGAAGTTTAATAAGTAGTATTAAATCAAGCGTAAGAATTCCAATGTTAGTATCTAAAGTATCATGTGTGAAATATATTGTGATATCTGAAACAATGTTTTTGGTTGCATTATGATAGAGTATAATTTAGCAAAATACATGTTCTCATATTGTATGAGAATTTGTGAAGGATGGAGATGTTAAGCATCTAGATCTCCCAAAAGGTTTTGGGAACTATCATTATACTCGTGATTCGTCCTTACAGGCTATAGTAGCTTGATCATGAAAGTTTTCATAATAAGGATGAATAGAAGATGTAATTAAAATGTTTACTGCACTAATAGATTACTAAAGAATGGATTTTTGAAAGAATACCAAGCATTTGATGATGGTGATCCACTTCAAAGTGCAAGTCCAAAGGTATTAGTATTTGACTATATACGCTTTGTACTATGTGTCATATGAATGACACCACTATTGATGTTGATAGATTCTTTTAAAAGGAAAAGGAATTGCTGAAAGAGAATCTATAAAATATTTGGTAGAAAAGAAAAGGTTGGATATGTCCAACTTAGGTATATAGAAGATGTACATGTTATGGTTGTATTCCTTGCTTGTTAAACAATGTGGTTCTAAGGTATTGGATACCGAATTGGTTGGTATGAAGTGTCATACAGGACAATGCAATTCATGAACTGCAATGGCCTAAGTAACTGGCAAGAGAATAAGTGATGATGCTCATCGAAAACAAATAAAGTGTTATTGTGTTTTTCGTGTCATCAAACCTAGCCTTCAAGATTTGTTTTAATAATTGTTATTTTGTTCCGGTATTACTAGAACAATGGTCGTTCAAATAATTACCGTATTCCATAATGGATGGATGGACTTTTACAAGTCTAGTTGGATAAATCACATCCATAAACATTATTGCTAAAATGTCGTAAGACAAATGATTGGAAGATCACTTATGAAGTGACATCGCTGTTTAGATTATATTGGAAAGAAAACATGAAGAAACTCCATGTTGATGGATTTTTGGAGTCTTTGATTTTGATCAAATGAAGCTTGTGAGACTTGCCTTGAGATAATTGAAACTCCATCCATAGGCCAAAGAGGAACGGGTGACTAACTTATCGGATATTATACATATTGATGTATATAGTCCATTATATGTAGCCATATGTGATGGATCTTTTTGCTTCATATGCTTTCTCTAGAAATTTGAGTGAATAAATCTATATATTTACTTAATAAGGAAGAAGTATGAAACATTTGAAAATTGTTCAAAGTCTTTCAAGATGAAGTGAAAAATCATTGTAACAAGAAAATAAAAGAGTTTATGATTTGATCATAAAGGAAGATATTTGAGTTACATGTTTAGCAAAACACTTAAGATTTGAGGAATAGTTCCATGATTTGTGTTTCCCGATAAACCATAGGAGTATGGCATATTCGAGAGATAAAATCAAACCATGTTTGACATGGTAAGATCAAAGGTGTCATTTATAAAACTGCCATTATGTTTTAAGAATTGAAGCTTTATAGACTACCACTTTTACACTGAAAAGAGCACTGATCCGTTGAAATGACACCATATAAGTTATGGTTTGGGATAAAATCCGAATTGTCTTTTCTTAAATTTTGGTATGCTATGCATAAGTAAAATGTTTACAACCAAAGTCGGATAAGCACGTCTTTGTAGGTTATCCCAAAGACTTTGTTGGGAATTTCTCCATAACACCGAGGACAAAAGAGTTTGTTACTTGGAACGTCAAGTTTCTTGAGAAGGAGTTTTTCATGAAAAGTTAAGTGGGAGGACAATAGAACTTTGATAAGGTTGTTGAACCTTAGCTATATATGCTAAGTAGCGCAGCGCCGGAAAGTGTCCCGGTGGCGGCCACATTGCTCATGGCTCCCATGATTACAAAGGGTGTGATCTTGGAGATTAGAGTTCCTATTGAACCGTGTGGGTCGGTAAGAATCAAATAGTAAGATTTGATAAACAAGTCATTATTGTTTTGACAATGATGAACCGACTGCATGCAAAGAAGCGATGATGGGCCCTGACTCCATAAAATGACTAGAAGTCATAGAGTCCGTGATAGTATCCATACATGAGAAATCAAGTTTCTGAATTTGGAAGACCCTTTGAAAAGGCGTAAATCCTATTAGTAGTGTTTGGATCTATAAAGAAATAGACATGGATGTTTAACATCTATGAAATAGTCGACATGTCGGAAATAAATTTACGGCAATGTTCAAGGAGTTGACTTTGACAAGATTTGATCTTTCATAACGATATTTTGTCTTGGCGGATTAATGTAGCAACCACTAGATATAATTTGGTATATGGTAGTGGAACAAACAAAACAATGTTCTTCTAATAGAATGGTTACCTAGGACGTGTACAAGACACAGTCCGAAGGGTTTTGTTAATTCAAAGGGTGCTAAAAGGGCATGCAAACTTCAATAGTTGAAGTAAGCATAGGGGAGTTGGAATCTTCACCATGATGAAACTGTTAATAGAGTTTAAATTCATTGGAGATGATGAAGATGCTTGCATTTGCAAGAAATTAAGTGGGAGCGCTGAGACATATTTCCATACATTATGCAGAGTACATATTGTTGATTGGAAATGATGTATCTTGTATTGACACAAGTTAAGAATTACATTAAAATAGGATTTCGATGAAAGACTTGGGAAAAACCGGAATATTTGGCATCAATGTCTATATGGATAGATTGAGGCGTTAATATGGTTATGCAAGACATACATATATGAGATATTGAAAGGGTTCAATATGGAAACAACAAGAAAGGTTCTTGCTACATGAAAAGGATTGTATCAAGATTCCAGTGTTTCAACACTTGGTGAGTAAAATCACATGAAGATTTTGATCGATTATACCGTGATATGTATATATCCAGATATGTCCTATGCTCTAAATGTTATGAGCACATACTAGAATGATTCATAAGATGATCATTGGACGATAGTAAAGATATTCTTATGAGCTTTGGAAGAACTAAGAATATATCATGTATAAGTGACAAATAGTTAAATTTAGTTCATTGTAAAGTGTTACATTGATACTAGTTTTGTCACAAGATACAAATTAAATTTATCTCAATTTAGACTATGGGTGGCACAATGTAATGGAAAGGATGTTCCATGATGGATTTGGATAAGTTCCAAAGTTGAAACATTGTGACGGATACTACAACAAAAGGCTAAGTATATGACTGCTATAGTGGCAGCAAAGGAGGGCATTTGTGTTAAGTAGTTTGTTATCAAATGAGGTGTGGTTCAAAGTGGGCTAATACTATGAAGATATATATTATGACAATTATATCAACATATTTTAACCCGAGCGAACTAAAGGTCTCACCAAAGGACCACATTTATACAATGCCATCTCATTTGAGAATGAGTGATGCGTAGAGACGCAAAGACATGCAAATACACACGGACTTGAAACTGTCAGATCCGGAGATTATGTTAACCACTAGCAATCACGTATATGCAACACCAGAAAGACATAGGTGTTCAATACGCAAAGTGTTTCAAACTAGATTATTGACTCTAGTGCAAGTGGGAGACTGAAGGGACTATGCCCGAGAGGCAATAATAAAGTGGTTATTATCTTATTCCTTGTTTATGATAAAAGTTTATTTTGCATGCTATAATTGTATTGATTGGAAACCTCAATACATGTGTGTTTAATAAACAAATAAAAGGTTCCTAGTTATGCCTCTCTTATAGACTAGCTCGTTGATTAACAAGATGATCAAGGTTTCCTGATCATGGACATTGGATGTTGTTAATAACGTGGTCACAACATTGGTGGAATGATGCGATGAACATTCATCCGAAGTATAGCACTACGATCAGAGTCATTATGTTTATATTGCTATAACATCATACGAAGTAATCTTAGTCCTTAGACCATGAGATCATGTTAATTGCTAACACCGAAATAGTATCTTGATAACATCAAACGTCACACCGTAACAGGGTGACTATAAAGGTGGGTTCAGTGCTACGAAGGTGTTATGTTAAGGCTCATGGATCAATAGTGGGATTTGTCCATCCCGATGTCGGATAGATATACTTTGGGCCCTCTCGGTGATATCACATTGAACTAGCTTGCAAGCAAGTGATGTGATCACTAGAATGTTATATCACGGGAACAAGAAAAGAGTGCATGTCAGTAATGAGATCAAACTAGGTATTTGGATACCGATAATCGAATCTCTAACATGTATTATATCATGAGACAAAGGGATTTATTTACTAGCGTTAAAGGTTCTCACGATCACATAAGTCATCGTTTAATGTGTAGGAGTCAGTATGGATCTCTAGGTCCCGCTTCTGACTATTGATCTGAGAGGGGTCTCGATCATGTCTGCATTATTCGTGAACCATAGGGTGACACACTTAAGGGATACCGACACCATTTGGAGCAAATATGTTTCAGATAAAGATTTAAGAAAGCACTGGAATTATTTCAATAAACACCAAAACTGTTTCGAGTGAAATTGCTGAAATTGGTTCTGCATGTAATATTATAATGTTGCAGGGGGTTTTATGTGAATGTTTGTTAATTAAAGTAATTAACAAATTCTGAATAAAATTAATAAAAGAGTTTTATTAAATGAGAGAGCATTAAATTTGGAGAAATTTAATGCATTTAAAGTGGAGACTTTAAAAGAGAATGTGAAGGGGCATTTTAATGTGGAGGGGGTTACCACCACATGAATGTGGGAGGTGAAGGGACACCCTCCCCTCCTCCTATAAAAGGGCCCCCTCTCACTCCTACTTCCACACACCTCCTCGTGAAGGATCTCTCCCCCTCTAGTATTATTCCCCCATGGTCTCGAATTAGCGAGATACATGTTCCCGATGGCTTTATCTGGAAAGGAGTTGCTGTTTCCGCTGCTTTGCTGGAGCGAGGGACAGACGTTGTCGGGGTACCAGACGTGTGTGCGATCACGGATGCACCGCTGCTTTGCGGTGCTAGACTTGGTGGTGCTGGACTTGCTGGAGCTAGATCTGAAGGACGTGCTGGAGCCGGACCTGCTGGACTTCATCACGATCTTGAGATCGGCAAGTGTACGACTACATCATCCACGAGTTCCAACTCGTTAATAAAGCTTTGTTGTCTACGAGGGTAAGTTCTCTATGGATGTATATCCACCCGTTGCTTGTATCTAGTAGATAGATCTTGGCGTATAGTTCCCATCATAGGAATTTTTTTGTTTTCTATGCTGCGAACCCAACAGGTCCTCCACTACAGAGGCTAGAAAACGTGCTACAGCAGGCGATAGATAGCCTAGAGAGCCTCATTGCACCTGCGGTAGATCCGGTGCGTGCACACACCGAGTTAGAAGAAACTAGGCAGAAAATACTAGAGGGTGGGAAAAAGATAGCCGCGGCTCAGCAGTCGTTGAATATGACACTGCGCGAGTACGTAAGAGAAAATAAGGTAGATGCTGTGAAAGTAAAGCGGAAAAACCTCATCAGTGAAATGAACAAAGAGGGTGATACTAGAGTCGAGGAATCAGAGAACGTCCTGTTCATGGGGCTGCCGAAGTATAGTACCCCGGCAAAGTACCTCAGAGCAGCGGATGCAACTGCGTCCGAGTTTGAGGGTTTGACGGGTGAAGCCCAGCAAAGACAGCAGGATAGGGTCAATGAGTTAGTTCGGATCGCTAACAGACAAAATGAAGAATTACTCAGGGCTAACCCGGCAAGGGTCGGGGCTTCCAAAGTCGTTTATTCAGTGATAGGTAACCCGGAGAAATCTGCTGGAGCTGCATCGTCCCCTCATGGTGACCCAAGAAGAGAGGAAGTGGTAACCTCGGCGAGGAGAAACAAACAGATAGTCCCATATGACCCGGCAAGGGCAAGGAAAGGAAAAGCAGTGCAGGGAAATGAGGATCGATGAAGTGTCAGCCGAGGTGAAGCTGGCCGAGGTAACCGCGACCAAGGCAATGCTGGTCAGGGAAACGCTGTGAACGGCAATGCCGGACAGCGCAACTCGACGGGTGCAGGGCAACCGCAACAGCGGAATATACCACGGCAAGAGCGAAGCGCCGACCTAGATATGCAACAGAGAGGCGCTCCACAAGAGCAAGATAGATACAATGATGGTGATTCGGAAATGGTGAATGAAGGATACCCTAGGCCAGATTATCACGTGATAGGGCCAAGGTTGGGAAGCTGGAACTTGATGCCCAATGACGCCAGGTTAAAACTGGATCGACTCTATAGGTCGGAGCAGATTGAGGAGCAAGGTCCTCCGGGTCCAGCGTGCTTTGGGCCCTGGATCATGAAGGAACCTCCGGTACCTAACTTCCAGTTACCCAGAGGCACGAAAACGTGTGACGGTAGCACAATGCCGGAGGATTGGTTGATCAACTATGCGACGGCGGTAAAAATTTCTACAGGCAACTTGAGATGGGCTGTGAGATATGTACCTCAGATGCTGGAGGGGCCAACAAGGGTATGGCTAAACAATTTACCACCTGGTAATATCAACTGTTGGATCGATTTTTTGGAAATGTTCGGCAGTAACTTCTCAAGCACGTATGAGAGGCCGAATAGGCCACAGACCCTAGCAATGTGCAAGAAGAGACCAAATGAGACAGACCGGGAGTTCTTAACCCGTTGGTGCATAGTGCGAAACTCGTGCGAGGGCGTGATTGAGTCACAGGCCATAGCTTGGTTTGCACAAGGATGTAGATATGCAAGCATGCTATGGCAAAGGTTACAAAGGGATATGCCAACTACGCTGGTAGAGACAATCCGGATTGCTGATTCATATGCTTTGGGTGATCCGACCCAAACTAGGCTTGTGTCAAACGAGTCAAATGAGGAGTACTACCAGCGAGATGGAATCGGATCATCCTGGCGGAATGATTACCGGGGTAAGAGAAGAGATGATAGACCAGATTGCAGGTATAGTTCGCAACAAGTTGCTGCTGTAAATCAAGATGAACCCGGAGCAGGGAGTAATCAGCGTCAGAAAACTGGAGGGCAACAGTGGACCCCAAGAAATGACGGCAAGAAAACTTGGACGCCCGAGCAAAAGAGACAGTGGCAAGAAAAGAAGGACCGGCCGAGGTATACGTATGAGACAATGCTGGATCAGTCGTGCAAATTTCACACGCCAAATCCGAGTAACCCGGCGGGTCACACGACTCGGCAATGTGAGTGGATGAGGAAGATAGAACAAAGTGGTTCGGGGAATGCTCAGGCACCTCGAAACGATCAACCTCGGCAGGAGTTACCCCGACAGCAATTACTCTCCAGAGCGAACACGCAACAGTTAATGTTGCCACCACCTCCGCCGAGGTATGAAAACCATGAGAGGAGAGATGCAGTCCATCAGGTGGAAAATTGTAGCACCCCAATTGTCTAACAATTGTAATGCTACTTGTCCTAGTAAGATATTGGCTACTCCATACAGATTATTGTTGCATCATAATTATATCTTGCTCATGTCATCATGCCACATTGCATTTGAGCATCATATAAAACCCTTTTTCTTTTGGTTTTTCTCTCATATGCATTATTAATTGTATTTGCCTCTTGATATTGTATTTGGCTATTGATATATTGTTCAATGCCCAAGTTGAGTTGGGGGCATATCTTTTATCTCATTTCCACCACCTTTCTCTTCCATCACTTTATAATTCCACCATCCTACTAGATCATGAGCTTGTTTGTCTTTACTTTGGTTTTCTCTAGCTCATGTGCAATAGGGTGGATCTAGTTCATTAAATTTCTTTGCTTGGCTTTGTTCCACTTCTTGGAAATGCACAAGATTAATGCCATCATATTATTATTGTTTTCACATAATAAATCATGTCATTAATATTTTGCATGGGCCATGCAAGCTTCTCCACCACCTTTTCCCTCCATTAGTTTTTCTTTGGTTTTGGTGGATCCTATCTAGGAAAAACCATCTCCACCTCTCCTTAGTAACACCATACCATCTTCTTTATTATTATTTTCTCCATGCATGAACCATATGAGGCTTAGCCCATAATTCTTTTCTTTTCCTTTTTCTTGGACTTCCTTTCACCTCCACCTCATGTCAATTCTAGCACTCACCATGTTCCACTTGAGATGATCTTACCACATTCTTTTATATTATTTTTCTTTATCTACATATAAGATCACATGAGCCTTTTTCCACCTAATTCTTTTCTTCTTCTTTCTTTCTAGTTTCTTCTCTACATTAGCTCATGCAAGATCAAGCCCATGTGTCTTATTATTTTGGCCTCATAATCAAAAATTAAAATCTAAATATCTAATTAAAACCTAACCTAGCTAAGTCTATCTCCCTCTCTAAATCTACTAAACCCTAACTCCTTCTCTCTCTACACCCTTCCTCTCTAACATGGGTACCACCTGGCCACCCTCTCTCTACCTGACCACCACCCCAGCCTCTCCTCTCTCTAACCTAGCTAAGCCTAACCCTAACCATAGCCATGCCCTAGCTAAACCGAGCTCACCCGAGCCCCTTCTCTCCTTCTCTCTCTGCCGTGCGGGCCTAGCCGCACCACCATCGCCTACCCCACCTGCAGCCTCCCTGCCGTGCCGTCCAGCTCCAGGACAAGCCCCAGCCTGGCCGAGCACGTGCTCGAGGGAGAAAGGGCAAAGCCCTAGCCCTTATCCTTGCCGTGCCCCGCCCTCTTTTCCTCCCTCTCTCTCCCACTTTTTCTTCCTCTCCACGCCTCTCTGGCCTCCCTGGATCTGGTCGAGACTCCCTCCTCCTTCACCTTCTTCCTCCCCAACGTCCACCACCTGCCGCCGTTCGCCGCTAGGTACCACCCCGCCCCGACGAACCAGCCGTGCAGCGCGACCGTGAAGTGGCGGAGAAGACCGAGCACGGCCCCCTGCGACGCCCCGTGCACGCAGACGTGGACGAGAAGCTCCACCGCGTCACCAGTACCTCGCCATCCCCGAAACCCTAGCCCGCCGGTGCGTCTGCATCCTCGCCGTTCCGCAGCCCCTCACGCCGATCCAACACCACCAGGCAACTCGCGGTGAGCATCTCCCTCCCCTGAAAACCTCCGCCTAACCGTACCGCTATAGCCTCGCCGTGCGTTTTGTCGAGCAGCCTCCGCGCGCTAGAGCTCGCCGGCGTCTGCAGCTTTCCCGCGCCACGCTCGCCCTATCTAGCCCGCGCCCACCTCCCTGTCAGCTCCCCTAGCACGCCGCACTGGTTAGCCACCCCAGTGCGCACGCACACGTCCCTGGATCGAACCACCACCCCGCGCCGTGCACCAGATTCGCGTCAGACATGAGGAGAAGATAAACAGTAAACCGGGCCGTGGTTAAATTGCAAGAAGCCCCACCCTTTTTAATTCTCGCAACCCGCGCTCCCAGTGTCCCCACCTGCCAGCCGCTCTGGAAGATTTGCAGTAAAACCCCTCCATTTTCTCAGACACAACCCGCGGTCCAGCTGGTGCCCCACCAGTCAGCCGCTGGGGCCTTTCCCACTGGCGCGTGGCCCCTTCTGCCGCTGGCCCGCCTGTCAGCCGCTGTGGGCTAGCCCAGCCCCGTGTCACAAAAGTGTTTTGCGCGCGCGTGGCCCCAGTCAGCGCCGGCCCCACTTGTCTGTGACTGTGGGTAGTTTGCCTGCGGTGTAAAAAGTTTTTCCCTGAGTCTGTTTTTATTCAAATCTTTTTCAAATTAATTTAAATTCAAATTCTTTTCAGATTCAAATAATTTTTAAAATACAAATCCAAATAATACAAATAATATATGTTTTGGAATCAGAAAAATGTGAGGAATCCAAATATGCTCTTCAAAATATATTTTGAACACTTTAATTTTCGAGATGATTAAAATTACAATAAAAATGCCCTTTTCCTTATTTAATTAATAACTTTTGTTTTATAACTCCAAATTTGACAAATAATATGTCTAAATCGATCAGCGCGACGAGCCCGTTCTATTTATGCAATCCTTGTTCTGAATTGAAGCATGCATCATGTTGTCATTTAAAATCTGAACCGTTTATGACAATAAAACTTGGGCAAATAAATGATAAAGTGCTTTATTTCTTGTATCCACACCTCACTTTTGCCATGCTACTTAAATGCCATGTAAATTGTGCATCATGCATCATGGCATGCTTGTTTTCTTGTCGCATTTTAATTCATATGCTTGTGCACTTTATTTATGTTGGCCCTTGTTTGTTTGGTTCTTCTTCGAATAGACGCCCCGCCGGAGAACTACCAGGATTCACAGGAGTATTACCCAGATCCATCTCTCGCTTCAACTGAACTGCCAGGAAAGCAATACCACATGCTTGCATACATACAGTACCTATTGCCTCTATCTTATTCTTGCATCATTGAGTCGCGATTACATTAAATTGAATCCCAAGTACTGCATAGCCTTCACTTTTAAACCACACCAAGCCTGTTCCGGTCCCATGAGTCATTACTACAGGAGTTGTTTGAGCCATGCGAGTCGTAGAACAGCATGAGTAGGGTATGTGAGTGTCTGATGGATAATGAGGTACCTAAACAACATAATCTGAGTAGTAATGGGATAACTAATGAAAGAGGCACCGGTGAGCAATATCTGCTATTTGGTTTTTCATGCTCACTTGTGTCCCGTAGGACCCCGAGTACTTGATTCTTGTTCCTTGTTTATTCGCACTATCCACATCCGGGAGGCCTTATGGACCCCCCTAGTCAGAGCTTGATTCATTCTTATTTCTTGGGGACACAATTAGTTTGGGGCTTTATTACTATCCTGTACGTATGCCATGTTACTGCGTTATTTAAGATTGTGCGTGGAGCACCTGTACTGTTTTGGATCGTGGAATGTTTTCGCGGTATCGACAAGCCCAGTCACATTTTCGGGTTCCCAGTCGTTTACAGCCATTGACTCAAACCTTGGGTCCGTCTCGGAGCCGGCCAACTTCGTTGCAGGTAGCTTAATGGGGTGGCCCCCTGAAATATTTCTGAATCCTGTGATTGCTTTGTCGTGAATGCCTCGTTGGGTTTTGATTTGGTTTTTCCGAGGTTGATCGAGTGTGTGTTGCTGTTCGTGCACCCCTGCAGGGTAAATCTTTCTGAAAGCCGTGTCCGCGGTTATGGACGACTTGGAGCACAGTTTCTCGATCATAGACAAGTATAACTAAAGTACCACTTTTAAATTGACTAAGTACTTGACTAGTAAATAGTGCAATACTCATGGAATGGTTAATAAAACTGCCAACGGATGATGGGGGTTGTTCGTCCGCTTCCTCGTTGGTATGCGAGGAGGAGGATGGATCTGTTAATTATACTGTTATAACTGTTGTTCTTAATTCACGGACTTCCGTCTATCATTGGTTAGGCGGAAGGTTAGCGAGTCTCTATAGAATTGTTAGGTATTATCTTTTGCTGCAATTGCGTCCGGGAACGGTGTAGAGATGTATGAGGAGCGGGGATCCGTGTGATCTGTGGGCGGGATGTGTTTATTTATGGGGCATCTTATGCCAATTTGCTTCTTATCCGTACTCGGATCTTGTTTTCCGCTTCCGCCTGATACTCTGATGTGTGATGTATGAGGAGCTATACTAAATTATTATATCTATCTAGGATGTTTGGATCTTGCCGTATGGCGTTGCACTATTTCTATTTCTTTTAGATGGAATGGCTCTGATGTACTGTTGTATGTGGCTTGCATACATACTCCCTTGTGTATGTAGTTGATCCCTTCGCCTGCCGATTACGCCGCTCGTTCTTGTCCCGTTGTCTGAAAGTGTTTAGGACGGCCGAAAGGTCTACCGTGAGTGGCCCTGGGCCCCACCGTACTATTTTAACCACTTTCGTTCATCCAGGCATTAACTAAGAGCGTAATTCACCGAGGTAGTTACAAAAATCAGCATTAGCCAGATCAAAGATATCCCAGTAATGAGGGGAGAAATGAATATAGAGAGCATCACCAGAGTTACTATGTGTTCACCACGGAGGAAACAGATAGAAAAAGCTTACACTACCGACATATGGAGGTGAATGCAGTTATGCCGGCGGTGACGAGGTATATGCCTTGGTCGGATCAGGAAATTACGTGGAGTATCAAGGACCATCCCAAGCTTATGCCTAGTCCTGGTTCATATGCACTGGTGCTAGACCCAACGTTCATCGGGCCAAATATCAATGTAAGATTCTCTAAGGTGCTGATTGACAATGGCAGCAGCATCAATATTATGTACGTGGACACAATGCGCAAATTGGGTATCTCAGAGAACATGCTCCAGGCCACAAGAACAACTTTCCATGGTATTGTGCCATGCATTTCCTGTGAACCTATTGGCAAGGTCCGGGTAGACATGTTATTTGGCACAAGAGATAACCGCCGAACGGAAAATTTGGAGTTTGAAGTGGTGAACCTAGCAAGCGCATATCACGCGTTACTCGGAAGGCCTGCCCTGAACAAATTCATGGCAAGTTGTCACATCAGTTACCTGAAGATGAAATTTCCTAGGCCAAATGGAGTAATTACCATAGCAGGAGACTTCCGACGTTCCATTGAGTGCGCGTCAGCCGGGTCTAACCTGGCCGAGTCACTCGTGATTGCACAAGAGAAAAGAAAGATCCAAGAAGTGGCGGCATTGGCTTAGTCCGCACAACAATATATGCCGGCGCTGAGTAACCCGCATGGGAGTGTCTTATTTCAAGCAACGAAAGATACAAAGAAGGTGCGTGTCGATGACCTGTTCCAAGAGCGCACCGTAACGATTGGTGCCAGGTTAAATGACAAATAGGAAAGCGAGATCGTCAACTTCCTCCGTGAGAATCGGGATATCTTTGCTTGGTCCACACAGGACTTGCAAGGTGATCCGAGGGAGTTGGCCGAGCACTCTTTGAATGTGAGACCCGGAGCAAAGCCGGTGAAGCAACCTCTCCGCCGCTTCGCCGAAGATAGGAGAAAAGTCATTGGAGATGAGATAGCTCGGCTAATAGCAGCTGGGTTTATCATGGAAGTGCTTTACCCGGATTGGCTATCTAATCCGGTGCTGGTGGAAAAGAAGAAATATGATCCGAATGTGGCAGTGGTTTGGCATATGTGCATCGATTACACGAACCTGAATAAGGCATGCCAAAAAGATCCATTCCCACTGCCAAGGATCGATCAAGTCATAGATTCTACTGCTGGGTGTGATTTTCATTCATAGATGCATATTCTGGTTTCCGCCAGATACCACTGAACTCGAATGATCAAATAAAGACTGCGTTTATCACCCCGTATGGGGCTTATTGCTATTGCACCATGCCTTTTGGTTTACGTAATGCAGGGGCAACGTACCAAAGATGTATGCAAAAATGTTTACACGACCAAATCGGCCGAAATGTGCAGGTATATGTGGATGATGTGGTTACAAAAACCAAGGAAAGCAAAACGCTCCTTGATGATATCAGGCAAACATTCACAAACCTAAGGAGGTTCCGAATGAAGCTTAACCCGGAGAAATGTACCTTCGGTGTCCTGGCTGGAAAATTACTCAGATTTCTTGTCTCCAGCCGAGGTATCGAAGCTAACCCAACTAAAATCTGGGCCATAGAGCGAATGGAACTGCCGAAGTGTCTTAACAATGTCCAGAAGTTCACTGGTTATCTGGCGTCTTTAAGTCAGTTTGTATGTCGGATGGGAGAAAAGGCATTGCCTCTCTATCAACTAATGAAAAAAGCGAACAAGTTCATATGGACGCCGCAGGCCAATGAAGCCTTCATCCTGTTAACGAAAATGTTAGCTACTGCACCAGTGTTAGCCTCTCCACTATCAAAAGAGCCAATGTTGCTCTACATAGCCGCAACCAATCGAGTTGTAAGTGCAGTAGTAGTGGTAGAGCGCGACGAAGAGGGTAAGTCAGTGCAAAGTCTAGTATATTACCTGAGCGAGGTATTATTAGCATCGAAGCAGAACTATCCTCACTATCAGAAGATGGCGTATGGTGTGTATATGGCAGCAAAGAAGCTAAAACACTACTTTGAAGAACACCCAATAAAAGTGATATATGAAGCCCCCATATCTGAGATAATGAGAAACAAGGATGCGAGTGGCCGGATCGCAAAATGGGCTATCGAGCTAGCCCCTTATGCTCCACAATACGACAGAAGAGATGCGATCAAGTCTCAGGCTGTGGCCGACTTTTTCGTGGATTGGGCCGAGATGCAATATGAGCCACCGTTGCCAGATCCGAACTACTGGATAATGCATTTTGATGGATCAAAAACAAAAACTGGGTTAGGCACCAGAGTTGTACTTACCTCACCAATGAACGACTAGTTGAAGTATGTGCTACAGATCCATTTCGCAGCATCAAACAATATCGCCGAGTATGAAGCGCTTGTGCATGGGCTCAAAGTGGCAAAAGAAATTGGAATACGTCGGATCCAATGCTTTGGCGACTCGGATTTGGTAGTTCAGCAAGTCTCGGGGCAATGGGACGCTTTGGATGCAAACATGGCATTATACAGATTTCATGTGCAAAAAATATCAGGGTACTTCGAGGGGTGCGAGTTTCACCATGTACCCCGGATGGAAAATGAGGCTGCCGACATAATGTCGAAGCTCGGATCAACCCGACAAGCAATTCCACTGGGATAGCACTACAACACCTCACAAAACCATCTATCAGGCCGTCCCCAGAAACCGACTCAATCTACATCCCGGCAGATCCGGAGTCCGGAGCTGTACCCATGGACACTGATGTGGGATGTGGTTCAGGAAACCCGGGGACTGCATCGCAGAACCCGGGGACTGCGTAGCGCGATCCGGCTGAGGTTATGTCAGTGGATCAAATGGAAATTGATGAGGATGTGTTTTCGGTGCGAGCTATACCAGTTTGGGCACTGCCCATATTTCAATTCCTGAAGGATGGAACTTTGCCCGGTGAAGAGGTGCTTTCCAGGCAAATTCAGAGGCGCGCAAAGGCATACCCGATTATCAATGCCGAACTATACAAGAGAAGTGTCACAAACATCCTCCAACGACGCGTTGACCCAGAAGAAGGGCTTGATATCCTCCAAGATATACATCAAGGGGAATGTGGGCATCATGCCTCATCTAGAGCTTTAGTGGCAAAAGCTTTCCGGCATCGGTTCTACTGGCCAAGTGCCTTGGAACAAGCAGAATATCTAGTAAGAAAATGTAATGGTTGTCAAAGGTATGCAACCAAGACACACCTGCCAATGTCAGAGCTCAAGACCATACCAACTACCTGGCCATTTTCCATAGGGTGTTTGGATATGGTTGGTCCATTTAAGCCCGCAAGAGGAAATATGACCCATATCTTGGTTATGGTGGACAAGTTTACGAAGTGGATTGAGGTAAAGCCAATAAGAAAATGTGATGGAGCTACAGCCGTGACATTCCTCAAAGATATCATTCTGAGATATGGCTATCCTCACAGTATCATAACAGATAATGGCACCAATTTTGCTGAAGGAGCATTTGCGCGATTCTGCCGAGATAAGAAGATCCGGCTGGACGTTTTCTCGGTAGCCCACCCCGCATCGAACGAACAAGTGGAGAGATCCAATGGATTAGTATTATCCGGGATAAAACCCCGGCTCATTGAGCCGCTGCAAAGATCAGCAGGGTGCTGGATAGAAGAACTACTAGTGGTACTGTGGAGTTTAAGAACAACTCCGAATCGATCAACAGGCTATACACCATTCTTTCTGGTATATGGGGCATAAGCTATATTACCAGCCGACATAGAGCATGATTCGCCTAGGGTCACCCAATACACAGAAGCCGAAGTGCGAGAAGCCCGGCAAAATGATGTTGATCTGTTGGAAGAAGCGAGAGAATTGGCATTGTCTAGATCCGTCATATATCAGCAAAATCTCCGACGCTGTCATAGCCGGAAAGTTAACCCCTGGGTCTTCCGGGAAGGTGATCTGGTACTCCGGTTGGTACAACATACTACTGGCATGCATAAGTTATCCCCCCATGGGAAGGGCCATTCATTGTGAGCAAAGCATTGCACAATGACTCTTATTATCTCATCGATGCAAAACCACAGGAGAAGAACAAGGCGGACAGGTCCGGGGAGGAATCTAAGCGTCCATGGAATGTAGCTCTACTTCGTCCCTTCTACACTTGACAAAGGAGTGTGTGTATCCAAATCTCTCATACGTCCGTATGTATGCCGGCAATGAGTTTATCAATGAAATCTTGGCACCTCGAGCAGTAACTCGGGGACTGCCTTAATAATATTTGTTATCTTCTATACTTGTAATTTATTTTTATGTAGGCTGGCTTAAGTTGCTTCTGCCTAAGTTGGTTTAGTAGTGTGTGAGCACCAAAAACTCAACTCTTCGATTTGCTGTTGTCCAACAAGATTTGGCTTTTTGGCAAGCAAGAGAATAAGTTTGGAATTGCGCAGCACACGAAAAACGACTAAGGAGAAGAACATAATTGAGCTGACATTTGTTACTCGGACTAACGTTATGTTTACCTTGTTTTTACTATGCTGAATTATTTTGAGCTAGTCCTAAAGTTTCCAAGTATTGTTAAGTCAATTTTTGAAACTCGGACTCGTAAGTCACAAAACTGAATCAAGGTAGACGCGAGCCGAGCCAGGAAAATTGGAGAAACAAGAAAATGAAACTCGGGGAATACGCCCAAGTTAATCCGGCATGAGCAACTTAGTAGCAAAATATAATGTGTGTACTTAATACATCTAGACCCGGCATACCGAGGGTCTGATAAATTTTAAAGTGTTTTTTTTCATGCTCAAGGAGCAGCAGCAGGTGGAACTCCGGCGTCAGCCTCATCACCATCTTCATTCTCTTCAATATTTGAAGCTTCGTCCTCTTCGTCATCTCCCGAACCATCTTCGACGTATTCGTCGTCAATATCGCCAAGGAAACTTGGTCCTTCATTCCATTGATGGATGGGAGCAAACTAGATGAGGTTGTGGGCGCAAGCCTTGTGCCGGGCTACCCAATCCGGGTCATCCGACCACTTTGATCCGGTGCGCAGGTGCTCAAGAAGCTTTAGATCCAACTTTTCATACCACATGAGAGCAAAATGCAGGACAGTTTCAGCTCTGGCGCGGGTGGCGGATTCCCTCCAGAGGTCAAGTTGGGTCTCGCAATCCATCAACTTGGTAATCAGAGCAGTGGTCCCCTCCGGAGTATCTTTACCAGGCCAAAGGGAACGGAAGATCCGGACTGCTGCATCTAGGAGACCCGAACCATAGTTATTCACGATCTCGATGCGAGAGGATAAGCTGACCAGCAAGTCCACCAATTGGGGTACCCCTCTACTGGCGGAACTTGGTAACTGCAGCAACCACAATAGCATCACCCTCTAGAAATTTGCCTGAGAACAAGACAAGTGAAATAAGTAAAGGAGGTTGACCTAGAGAGATTCATGTCGACTGAAGGAAAAGAACTTACGAGAGATATGACTGTGGATCCGGGTCAGCTCTATGGTGCAATCAGCATGCCTCTTCCGGAGTTTCTCAAGTTCAACATTTGCCGACTCAAGCTTGACGTCGACCTCCTTCAGCAGCTCTTGATCTTTAGGAAGTTGAAGATTGAGTCATTCTCGTTCCTCGGTGAAGTCTTGGCCAGCTTTCTCCATTTCAATCTGGTGGAGCGCCTTGAGCTTTTTCATTTCAGCCTTAAGTTTGGTAATTTCATCATCCTTGGCCCGGAGAATGGCGAGTTCATCGTCTTTCTTCTTGATCTCGGCCTGATGTTGCCCTGCTTGTTTGAGAAAATGCAGCATCATATCAGACACGGGCACACTATCTTCAAGGGATGCTGCAACGGTGTGTTAACCCGGCAGAGCCGAGGCATAAATATTTGCCGAGCCAAGAAGAAAAGGAGAGAGAGCGTAGAAGAAGATTAACCAAAGTGACTTACCTTTTATCTGATCCAAGTTCTTCCTCATGATGGTGTTTTCGGCCTCCACTCCGGCTGCGCAATCCGAAAGATAAATTAATCCGGCGGGGAAATACAAAGAAAGATGGGAAGAGAGGCAAAGACAAAACTTACCCCTTTTCTCAAACTCAGCGAGAAGTACAGAATGTTTTTAGCACAGCCCCTTGTGTGTGTCCAAGGGGCGTTGAAACTCAGTGCTCCGACGATTGGTGGTGACCTGAGAAAAGCAAAATTGATTTAATCAATGGCATATTCGAAGTGTACAAAATCCGGGCCAAGTGGAACTTAACCCGGCTCTAGGTGTGTGCATATTCGAAGTGTACAAAATCCGGGCCAAGTGGAACTTAACCTGGCTCTAGGTGTGTGCATATTCGAAGTGTACAAAATTCGGGCCAAGTGGAACTTAACCTGGCTCTAGGTGTGTGCATATTCGACGTGTACAAAATCCGGGCCAAGTGGAACTTAACCAGGCTCTAGGTGTGTGCATATTCGAAGTGTACAAAATCCGGGCCAAGTGGAACTTAACCCGGCTCTAGGTGTGTGCATATCCGAAGTTACTAAGGAGCTACACTAGTTCTCTAAGGAGCATCCGACCGAGTAACAAGTTACTCCCCCGGAGGCTCGGGGACTAATGGATATATCTCTAAGTAATTGTGCATGCTAAACAAAAGACAAAGTAGCGTACCTCCATCATCCACCCGGCGAGGTTGATAGCCTTAGCTGCTGTGTTCATTTGTGCGCTGAACTCCGCGGGCCCAAACTTCTCTGGAAGGTCTTCATTGGGATTGAAGAACTCCGCCTTGTTCCATGTATTAACATATTCAATTAGGGCCGGGGGATATCGCTCTCCGCTAAGCATGTGGGGCGCAATCAAACCCTTGGCATGGGCTTCCGTCCTTTCAACTTGGGTGGCAGTAGGGCTGCTGTGCAATGTAAGTTGCGTGCTAGCTGACCCGGGGGAGGCATCTTCTGCGGTGGAGTTTTCTTCGGAAGCATGGACGCGAGCGTGCGCTATCCAGCCTCGACGGATGCTGCCCTGGCGACGTCAGAACTTTTCTTGGCCTTGGGCTGCTGATGAGAGGTTGAGGTTTGAGCTGCGGATTTGGTCTTGGGTGCAGCCTTCGTGCTGATCGGGCCTTCTCGCCGAGTCTTGGAAGACTCAGACGAGGTGGAAGGAGTTGGTGCTGTTGCTGGTACTTGTGGTGCTGCTGTTGGTGCTAGCGCTGGTGCTTGTGCTGGTGCTAGTCTTGGCGGGGGTGCTGTGGGTACCTCGGAGGTAGTAGGTTGTGGCTGAGCTGAAGAGGAGCTAGGAGCATCCGCTGCCTCGCAGAGCCACTTCCCCCTGCTCCAAGGTTGCCCTCCTTTGGACGAGGTGGGCTAGTACCCGGAGCAGCCACTGAACCCTCCTGAATGGGGCTCAGCGGACGTGTATCGTCGCCATGAGGGGGAGATAGGCTGTGCCGGAAGGAGGAGGAGATGCTCGAGCCGCTCTCAGGAACCTCCACCATAGCCCTGCCGAATCAAATGACGAATAATAAGTTATAACAAACGAAAAGCATATAAATAGCAAAGCATGAAGCAGCGAATTGGACGAAGAATAAGGTGACTTACTCATCATAAGTCAATGGCTCCTTGGGCTTCCGAGCTCTCCGAGTCGTGGCCTTAGTCGGAGGCTTGGTGGCGGCTTTGTCTGCGGACTTCTTTCGCCTCTTGATTGGTTTAGAAGGTCCGGAAGAAGCAGCAGAAGCGGCCGCCCATTTCTTTGACACGGCTGGGACCGACTCACTCATGGCAAGAGGAGGATCTTCGTGGATCTGCCTAGCCGGGTTAGCTGAAGCTGGAAAGGTGTAAGAAAGGGGTACAACGTCAAATGCTTCCATAACCTCAACGTCGAAATCATCTTCATCATCAGGCCAATCTCTTAAGGAAGAGAAGTTACCAGTGGGTCGCTTGGTTGCATCGGGGAACGGCAGGAACATCTCCTGATATGGCTCCTCCTCGTCCGAGACAAGTCGATCCTTCGCCCATTTGAGCGAAGGCTCGGTGCCATCTTCAAGGGTTTGCTGAAGAAACAGCTAAGAAGGAAATACAAAAGGATCAGATAAACAACTTACTCCGACATAGAATATAACTCGGAGAAAGATTGAGTCACGAGATTTACCGTAGGAGGAGGCTTGTCCCGGAAATAATGCTCCAATCCCCACTCCCAATCAGCGGAGAACTCCTTGTCAGTTGTAAAAAGGGCATTGACCCGGCGGAATATCTCTGTGTTGTTCAGCTCAAAGGAAGAAGTCGGTTGGGGTCAAGTCGCCAGCTCATATAGCAAAGCTTGTGTGTGCGCTTCTTGAGAGGGGAGATCCGGCTGCCAACGAAAGTGATCATTGCGTCCTCGTTGCACAGCCCCAAATCCTTGAACTCCTTGAACCGCTTGTTGACTTGATTCGCCAAGACGGTGGGTTTCTTGGAAACCCGGTCCGACAAATCCGGATTAGGAGGACCCGGAGCATAGGGTCACAGCCGGATCAGGTCTTCATCCGTGCCATTTCTGACATAGAAGAAAGTTCGGGCCCAGCCCTTGCAGGAATCAAGCCTCGTGACCAAGGGAAAGACGGACAGTTTCCGGGGACAAATAGAGGCAGCACCGAATTGTGTCAGATGTTTATCCTCTGGGTCAAGCAGTTTATTCGGAATCACATTCCGTCGTAGACCAAAGAACCGGATCCAAAGCTCTTTGGTGGGCCACAAACCAAAATACCCTTTTATGGTGGAGGCGAATGAAGAAAGGGACGTAATGGCGTTCGCTGGAAGATGTTGGGGTTGAAGTTCATAGATGTTGAGGAAGTCATGAAAGAAATCGCTGACGGGGAGGCTGAAGCCGCGCTGAAAATGGGAGACGAACACGACGAACTCACCCGGATTGGGTGAGGGAGCGAGCTCCTCGGAGGCGAGGCGGGCAATCACACCCTCGAGGATGCGGCGGGTGCGGTAGAGCCAGTCCAGGTCGTCCTGGCACACCCAGGAACCAGCCCAGGCGCCGCGCTCTGCATTTTCCGCCCCCTCCTCTATCTCCTCTTCCACGACGGCGAGCTCCTCTTCAGTCATGTCTAGATCGCTGTCCTCACCGGCCCTATCGGAGGTGGGGGGTAGAGCCTTGGACTGGCACTAACCCGTGGCGGTGGAGCTACGCGGGAGCGGTAGCGACGCAGGTGCAAAAAACCCGGTGCGGCGGCGGCGGCGCTGTCGCTAGGACGAAGAATAAGAAGAGGCAGAGGGGCGCGAGAAGGGGAAAAATACCAAGGGGCGCGCCACTCCCCTATTTAACCACGCCCCAGCGAGGGTAGTGGGATCGTGCGGTGCGTCTAGGCCACATGGTGTGGCCGTGTATCTGCCGGGTCAGCCAATCAGAGGCGAGCCTCAGGAAGGGCCACAGGGCGCAGGGGATCCCACAATGCGACATGGTGATACGGTTAATGAGGAGGCAGGCGCGACGTGACGTGTGCAACAGCAACACCTGACATTAAGTGCAGTAATTAGCCAGGCCCTTAAAATGAGGCAAGATAATGATTACCCTCCACATGGGACGTGGGGAAGAGTACGAGAGAAGGAAGGATAACCCGGAAATCTAAAGGGTGACCTGGCCAGCGAGTGAAAACTCGGAATGTGCCAAGGGAAAGCTAGCCAAAGAAATCCGAGCTACGAGGTAACTCAGAAAGGGGAGCAAAAGGCTCGGTAAATTGAACCTGCCATGGCCTTAGCAGCTAGAGCTGCTAAGACCGCACCAGCTTCGGGGACTAATGTTGGGGGGATACCCTCGGGTAGGGTCCAACCGGGGTATAAAGGCCGAGTTAGCCGAGGTACGGCAAGGTCAAAGCGAATGCTGGCCGAGTCACCTCAAGGAAGGCCGAATCACAGAGTAACCCGGACCGGAGGATGTCCACCTAACTGAGTCCCGGCCGACGTATATCATATGCCGGCAGGATCTATGTAACTTGTATGCAGGTACCCTGGTGGCCGGATTAACTAGGCATGATCCAGGTTATATCAGGCTTGCAAGAGAAGGAAGGTATCTCGCTGGTCAAAAGGTGGTCACTGTACGCTGGAGCATGAGCAAAGCGGACAGAGGGAAGGACCACCGAGGCGTGGCCAACAAGGGTGACGCTCCCTGTGTCAGATGATGCTGGCGCCGTAGAGGCTTACGTAGCCTCTGCATGGCTTACGATGGCAAAAAGTGACCCGGTCGGTTTGCTATTTTGGGAAGAGGCATATTCCCAGGAATATGCCTCCACGTATGCCCTAATTAGAGACCTAGCTTCCCCTTTATAAGGAGCGCTAGGGCCTCTGTAGAAGGGGGTGGGCATTTGAGTAGTTGCTTCCTTGGAGATAGTTAGTGGTGAGAGTAAGAGAGCTCCTTCTTCCTCCTCTCCCCAATACAGCTCAAGGAGCATCTGTAATCTTGTGAACTTGGGAAATACCAAACATCTGTGTGTGGAATCACCACACTATCCCTCCCTGGATTCCTCTAGTGCATATTGGCCCCACCTTTAGCCTATCCATGGCATCTGCCGTGACTCCACCACGACATCGACGATGTCATCTTTGGTATGTTTTCCCTTTCTCTGACTTGTCTGCATCTTCCAACTCTTTTAGAGTCCAGGGTTTTGACTTACCCTTTGCATTATATGTGCAGGTCCTCTGAACTTGATGGACTCGGCCTCTGCCGAGCCTCGCTCCCACCGTCTTACCCAAGTCGGTGATTTGCTTCATGACTTCCGCCAATCCCTCGAAGATATTAGTGAAGTTCTCAAGGTTCCGGATATGCATAGCATGTCCAGTTTTGAGGTGCGAGACAAGGCCAAGGATATGCCGCTGCTTGTTCAGGACTAGAACATGTCTTACGGGCGAACCGTAGTGCAAAACGCTCTCACCATGGTTATGAGCCACCATGGAAACATGGAGATCTGGCAAGCAACCAGAGGGTACTGCAAGGTGGACGAAGACGGGCAGGAGCAAGACATCAAAGCCATCATGGACTCCTGTGCCGGATATGGGTGCCACGTAGCTGATTTGACGAGCTACGACACTCCCACCTTCACCCGCGTGGACACGCCACCTCCGCCTTCTGAAGAAACTGCTGAAGTTTCTGACGATGATCAAACCATATCGGATTTGAACATCTCGGAACGCTATCAAGCCAGGGACGATGTATCCAGCGAGTCGGCAGCTCCTACCTCTCCCCCTGCATCATAGAATATCAGAAGAACAATATGTTATTCTGAAAACAATTTGGGTATGTAAATAAGTAGTGATATACTTTTGCTAGTGCTAATCTTTAAACATATCTATTTAGCACTTTTGGCTTTATAATTTTCGTGCCTGAAATGTTTGCATAAGAACTTGTATTTTTTGTCTACACTTATCATTTATCTGGCTTTCCGCCTCGTCCCTTTCATGAGCCGGCCAACTTTCAGCACGGAAACTTTGCTGAGCAACGGAGATCAATTGCTAAACCAGTTTAAACTCGGAAAACAAAGCCGACTTCCAGTACCAACAATTCACTACTCGAAAAATGCCCGCATCTAGCAATCAGACAAATAACCAAAGTATAGACTAGAAATTTTAGATTTATACCCAACGGTATCAATTTTAGAATCGGAAATCTAAACCAGAACAAACATGAGCATAAAGTACTTTCAAGTATTCTAGGATTTTCAACTGTGACATGGTCATTTGGAAATAAGATGGTAAAAAAACTTCTTAGAAAAAATTTGAGGCAACCAAAACTTTATTTCTCACTGAACATGTAGACATATATGATTACAAAGAAAAATAAACTAAGAATAAAAGGGACGTAGCTAAGCAATATTCCATGGTCTGTCTAACTCATCCAGATTTGTACTGCCTCCAGCTCTCTTTCTCTTCTTAGTAGTAGGTCTTTCTTTGACTGGCTGCATATTAGTTAGGTAGTATGAACCATTCTGTAATACTCGACTAACTAAAAATGGCACTTCCCATATTGGGGAAAGTTTGTGCTTTCTGTGCTGCACAAGCTGGAGAACCAAGTCGCCCTTATTGAAAGACCGGTTTCTGACTATCTAGCTATGATACTTGCATAACTTCTGCTGATAGGATGTTGATCTCATCTCAACAATGACGCAAACTTCTTCGACTAAGTCAAGATCATTTTGTTGAGAGATTTCGGCATCCTCTTCAATATACACAACCACTCTAGGAGAAGTGTGAATCAAGTCACTAGGAAGAACTGCTTCTGTGCCATAGACCAAGAAGAAAGGTGTGTATCCGGTTGACCTATTTGGAGTTGTTCTTAAACTCCATTTATTACAAAAGGTAATTCCTCTGCCCAAGGCCCCGCAGCATGTCATAGTGGTGCTTCGAGTCTTGGTTTTAGGCCCTATAAGATTAAACCATTTGCTCTTTCGACTTGTCCATTAGCTTGTGGATGTGCGGCTGACGCAATGTCAAGCCGGATATTTTGTTCATTGCAGAATTCGGCGAGCTCTCCCATAGAAAAGTTACTCCCATTGTCCGTGATAATGCTATGTGGATAACCGTATCGGATTATAACATCGTCGACAAATCTTCTGGCTGTTTCTCCATCACAACTAGTGACGTGTTTAGCCTCAATCCATTTGGTGAACTTATCCACCATCACTGAGAGGTGTGTAAATCCACTTGGAGCCCGTTTAAACGGTCCTACCGTGTCAAGCCCCTAGACCGCGAAAGGCCATGTTATAGGTATTGTTCGCAGCTGATCAGCCGGAACGTGATCTTGTTTGGCATACTTCTGGCAGCCCTTGCACGTCTTGACCAGCCGTTCGACATCTGCCTTGGCTGTAAGCCAGAAAAAACCGTGTCGGGAAGCTTTTGCCACTAAAGATTTGGCTGTAGCGTGCTGACCACACTCGCCTTCGTGGATTTCTCTTAAGATTTCCACTCCTTTTTCTGGAGATACACGGCGCTAAAAGACCACAAATGCACTCCGCTTATAGAGCTCACCAATAATTATAGTATAGGCTTTTGCTCGTCAGAAGATCTATCGGCTCAGAACTTCGTCTTCGGGTAATTTTCCATCTACCAAGTAATCAAGGTAGGGTTGAGTCCAGTTGGGAATCACAGCCAGAACTACTACTAAAAGTGAGTCGGATTTGGTCGGATATTCCTTGTCCACCCCTTTTATAGAGGGAACTTTGAGGTGCTCTAAAAAAGCGCCATCCGGGACCTTTTTCTGGGCAGAGCCTATTCGAGATAGTGCATCTGCTTCCTCATTCTATGTTCGAGGGATGTGTTGAACTTCAAACCCTTCAAACGATTTAGATAGTTCATCCATGACAACCCTATATGCTGCCATGTGCTTGTTTGCCTTCCAGATTGAAGGGAATATGCCCGAGAGGCAATAATAAAGTGGTTATTATCTTATTCCTTGTTTATGATAAATGTTTATTTTACATGCTATAATTGTATTGATCGAAAACGTCAATACATGTGTGTTTAATAAACAAAAAGGGTTCCTAGTTATGCCTCTCTTATAGACTAGCTCGTTGATTAATAAGATGATCAAGGTTTCCTGATCATGGACATTGGATGTTGTTAATAACGAGGTCACAACATTGGTGGAATGATGTGATGAACATTCATCCGAAGTATAGCATTACGATCATAGTCATTATGTTTATATTGCTATAACATCGTACAAAGTAATATTTATCCTTAGACCATGAGATCATGTTAATTGCTAACACCGGAAGAGTATCTTGATAACATCAAACGTCACACCGTAACAGGGTGACTATAAAGATGGGTTCAGTGCTACGAAGGTGTTATGTTGAGGCTCATGGATCAAGAGTGGAATTTGTAAATCCCGATGACGGATAGATATACTCTAGGCCCTCTCGGTGATATCACATTGAAATAGCTTGCAAGCAAGTGATGTGATCACTAGAATGTTATATCACGGGAACGAGAAAAGAGTGCATGTCGGTAACGAGATCAAACTAGGTATGGAGATACCGATGATCTAATCTCGGACATGTAATATATCGCGAGACAAAGGGATTTAGTTACAAGCATGAAAGGTTCTCACGATCACAGAAGTCATCGTTGAATGTGTAGGAGTCAGTACGGATCTCTAGGTCCCGCTGCTGATTATTGATCGGAGAGGGGTCTCGATCATGTCTGCATTATTCGCGAACCGTAGGGTGACACACTTAAGGGATACCGACACCATTTGGAGCAAATATGTTTCAGATAAAGATTTAAGAAAGCGCTGGAATTATTTCAATAGACACCGAAACTGTTTCAGGTGAAATTGCTGAAATTGGTTCTGCATGTAATATTGAAATGTTGCAGGGGGTTTTATGTGAATGTTTGTTAATTAAAGTAATTAACAAAATTCTGAATAAAAATAATAAAAGAGTTTTATTAAATGAGAGAGCATTAAATTTAGAGAAATTTAATGCATTTAAAGTGGAGACATTAAAAGGGAATGTGAAGAGGCATTTTAATGTGGAGGGGTTACCACCACATGAATGGAGGAGGTGAAGAGGCACCTCCTCCATGCGTCGGCCATGAAGGAGGGGCACCCCCTCCTCCTATAAAATGCCACCCTCTCCTCGCTTCTCACACACACGTCCTTGTGAAGGATCTCTCTCCCCTCTAGTATTATTCCCCATGGTCTCGGATTAGCGAGATACATGTTCCCGGTGGCTTTATCTGGAAAGGAGTTGTTGCTTCCGCTGCTTTGCTGGAGCGAGGGACGGAGGTTTTCGGGGTACCGGATGTGTGTGCGATCACGGATGCACCACTGCTTTGCGGTGCTGGACTTGGCGGTGCTGGAGCTGGATCTGAAGGACGTGCTGGAGCCGGACCTGCTCGGACTTCCTCATGATCTTGAGATCGGCAAGTGTACGACTACATCAACCACGAGTTCCTACTCGTTAACAAAACTCGTTGTCTTCGAGGGTAAGTTCTCGTTGGATGTATGTCCACCCGTTGCTTTGTACCTAGTAGATAGATCTTGCCGTGTAGTTCACACCATAGGAAATGTTTTGTTTTCTATGCTGTGGACCCAACAGTGGTATCAGAGCCTGATCTATGCGTAGGTGCTTTGCACGGGTAGTACACATATGTTTATATGCGGGCGATGATGATCATGTTATTGCATCTTCTATGTATTTTGGATATTGGTGGCATAGTGGGATGAAGCGGCCCGGACCAACCTTACATGTCATCGTACATGAGACCAGTTCCACGACTGACATGCAACTTGTTTTGCATAAGTGGCTAGCGGGTGTCTGTCTCTCCTACTATAGTCAATATTTGATTTAAAACGAGTTGCTAATAACTTGGTTATCCTCGTTGTGGTTCATGTTCGTAGGTAAGAACGGTTCTATCTCCGAAGTCCCTAAGCCACGTAAAACTTGCAATTGATAAATTAGAGGCGTCTAGTTTAGATCGTTGCTGGGCTAGTGTCTCTATATTGTATTGTTCTAAGTAGATGTATGATAGATACTCTTACAACACACTCAATGTGTAAGTTCCATAGGCCTTGGCCTTACACACAAAGGAATGATAGAGATCATACCACGATGCAAGTGATAGAGATCAAATGCATGGACCATATCATCTCACTTTACACATTAGATGTTAGCATCCTATACTGCTAGTTTGGTGCTTTCTATAGCATTGTAAGATGATCCCTCATTTGGATATCAAGATAAAAATGTGTTCTTCCTTAAGTATGCACTGTTTTATGGATCGTGTTTCGAGACATCACGTGATGATCGGGTGTACTCGACTCTACACTTTCATACAAACGGGTGTAAGACAATTTTACACATGCGAGTACTAAGGTTCTTACTTGGCGAGCCTAGCATGTACAGACATGGCCTCGGAACACAGACCGAAAGGTTAAGCATGAGTCATATAGTTGATATGATGCCCATATAGATGCTCGCCTTTGAAGCTACATCAACTCACGTGATGATCGGACTTGGTGTAGTGGATTTGGTTCATGTAATCACCAAAAAGACACGAGGGATGTCGTTTTTGAGTGGGAGTTCATTTCTAATTTGGATTAGTCAAACCAAATTTGTCATAAATTAAATCAAAGTGAATTTGCATAGTTTGTTGTAGTCATTGGCATTCGTTTTCTACCTTGTGCTTAGTTTTTATTTGAGATAATAGAACTATAGAATTCTGGATATTTACTTTACGAACTGGTATCGTATTGTTTTGAATGTCAATTTATAGTTTATAAGTCCAATTGCAAACTTTCAGCAAACTCTATTTACTCCATGAAGTTTAATAAGTAGTATTAAATCAAGAGTAAGAATTCCAATGTTAGTATCTGAAGTATCATGTTTGCCTCAATGATTATTGATATTCAAAAGTTGTTTTAATATCAAGATTATATTGGAGCTGAAAATTGTTTCAGAAACCATCATGTGTGAAAGATTGTGATTTCTGAAAAATGTTTTTGGTTGCATTATGATAGAGTATAATTTAGCAAAATACATGTTCTCATATTGTATGAGAATTTGTGTAGGTTGGAGATGCTAGGCATCCGAATCTACCAAAAAGGTTTTGGGAACTGATATTATACTCGCGATTCTTCCTTATAGGCTATAGTAGCTTGATCATGAAAGTTGTCATGATAAGGATGAATAGAATATGCAAGTAAAATGTTTACTACACTAATAGATTACTAAAGAATGGATTTTTGAAAGAATGCCAAACATTTGATGATGGTGATCGACTTCAAAGTGCAAGTCCAAAGGTATTAGTATTTGACTATATACAAGCTTTGTACCATGTGTCATGTTGATGACACCACTATTGATGTTGATAGATTCTTTTAAAAGAAAAGGAATTGCTGAAAGAGAATCTATAAAATATTTGGTAGAAAATAAAAGGTTGGAGATGTCCAACTTGGGTATATAGAAGATATACATGTTATGGTCGTATTCCTTGCTTATTAAACAATGTGGTTCTTAGGTATTGGATACCGGTATTGGATACCGAATTGGTTGGTATGAAGTGTCATACAGGACAACGCAATTCATGAACTGCAATGGCCTAAGTAACTAGCAAAAGAATAAGTGATGATGATCATCGAGCACAAATAAAGTGTTATTGTGCTTTTTCGTTGTCGTCAAACCTATCCTTCAAGATTTGTTTTAATAATTGTTATTTTGTTCCGGTATTACGAGAACAATGGTTGTTCAAATAATTACCGTATTCCATAAAGGATGGATGAACTTTTACAAGTCTAGTAGGATAAATCACATCCGTTAACACTATTGCTAAAATGTCGCAAGACAAATGATTGAAAGATCACTTATGAAGTGACATCGCTGTTAAAATTATATTGGAAAGAAAACATGAAGAAACTCCATGTTGATGGATTTTTGGAGTCTTTGATTTTGATCAATTGACGCATGTGAGACTTTCCTCGAGATAATTGAAACTCCGTCCCTAGGCCAGAGAGGAACGGATGACTAGATTTTTGGAAATTGTGCATGCTGATGTGCATAGTCCATTATGTGTAGCCATATGCGATGGATCTTTTTGCTTCATATGCTTTCTTCGAAAATTTGAGTGAATATATCTGTATATATTTACTTAATAAGGAAGACGTATGAAACATTTGAAAGTTGTTCAAAGACTTTCAAGATGAAGTGAAAAATCATTGTAACAAGAAAATAAAGAGTTCATGATTCGATCATAAAGGAAGATATTTGAGTTACATGTTTACCAAAACACCTAAGATTTGAGGAATTGTTCCATGAATTTGGATTTCCCGATAAACCACAGGAGTATGGTATGTTCAAGAGATGAAATCAAACCATGTTTGACATGGTAAGATCAAAGGTGTCATTTATTAAACTGCCATTATGTTTTAAGTATTGAAGCTTTAGAGACTACCGCTTTTACACTGAAAAGAGCACCATCGTGATCCATTGAAATGACACCATATGAATTATGGTTTGGAAACCCGAATTGTTTTTTCTTAAATTTTGGTATGCTATGCATAAGTTTTTACAACCAAAGTCGGATAAGCACGTCTTTGTAGGTTATCCCAAAGAATTGTTGGGAATTTCTCCATAACAGCGAGGACAAAAGAGTTTGTTACTTGGAACGTCAAGTTTCTTGAGAAGGAATTTTTCGTGAAAAGTTAAGTGGGAGGACAATAGAACTTTGATAAGGTTGTTGAACCTTAGCTATATGTGCTAAGTAGCGCAGCGCCGGAAAGTGTCCCGGTAGCGGCCACAATGCTCATGGCTCTCGCGATTACAAAAGGTGTGATCTCGGAGATTAGAGTTCCTATAGAACCGTGTGGGTCGGTAAGAATCAAATACTAAGATTTGATAAGCAAGTCGTTATTGTTTTGACAATGATGAACCGACTACATGCAAAGAAGCGATGATGGGCCGTGACTCCATAAAATGACTAGAAGTCATAGAATCCGTGATAGTATCCATACACGAGAAATCAAGTTTCTGAACTTGGAAGACCCTCCGGAAAGGCGTGAAGCCTATCGGTCGTGTTTGGATCTATAAAGAAATAATACATGGATGTTTAACATCTCTGAAATAGTCGACATGTCGGAAAGAAGTTTATGATAATGTTCAAGGAGTTGACTATGACAAGATTTGATCTTTCATAGCGATATTTAGTCTTGACGGATTAATGTAGCAACCACTACATATAATTTGGTATATGGTAATTGAATAAACAAAACAATGTTCTTCTAATAGAACGGTTACCTAGGACGTGTACATGACACGGTCCAAAGGGTTTTGTTAATTCAAAGGGTGCTAAAAGGGCATGCAAACTTCAATAGTTGAAGTAAGCATAGCGGAGTTGGAATCTTCACCATGATGAAACTGTTAAAAGAGTTTAAATTCATCGGAGATGATGAAGATGCTTGCATTTGCAAGAAATTAAGTGGGAGCGCTAAGACATATTTCTAATACATTATGTAGAGGACATATTGTTGATTCGAAATGATGTATCTTGTATTGACACAAGTTAAGAATTTCATTAAAATAAGATTTCGATGAAAGACTTGGGCAAAACCGGAATATTAGGCATCAATATCTATATTGATAGATTAAGGCGCTAGTATGGCTGTGCTAGACATACATATATGAGATATTGAAAGGGTTCAATATGGAAACAACAAGAAAGGTTCTTGCTGCATGGAAAGGATTGTATCAAAATTCAAGTGTTTCAACACTTGGTCAGTAAAGTCACATGAAGATTTTGATCGATTATACCATGATATGTATATATCCAGAATGTCCTATGCTCTAAATGTTATGAGCACATACCGAAATGATTCATGAGATGATCATTGGACGATAGTAAAGATATTCTTATGAGCTTTGGAAGAACTAAGAATATATAATGTATAAGTGACAAATAGTTAAAGGTAGTTCATTGTAAAGTGTTACATTGATACTAGTTTTTTCACAAGATACAAATTAAATTTATCTCAATTTAGACTATGGGTGGCACAATGTAATGGAAAGGATTTTTCATGATGGATTTGGATGAGTTCCAAAGTTGAGACATTGTGACGGATACTACAACAAAAGGCTAAGTATATGACTGCTATAGTAGCAGCATAGGGGGGCATTTGTGTTAAGTAGTTTGTTATCAAACTAGGTGTGGTTCAAAGTGGGCTAATACTATGAAGATATATTGTGTGACAATAATAACAATATATTTTAACTAGAACAAACTAAAGGTCTCACCAAAGGACCAAATTTATACAATGCCATCTCATTTGAGAATGAGTGATGCGTAGAGACGCAAAGACATGCAAATACACACGGACCTAAAACTGTCAGATCCGGAGATTATGTTAACCACTAGCAATCACGTATATGCAACACCAGAAAGCCATAGGTGTTCAATACGCAAAGTTTTTCAAACTAGATTATCGACTCTAGTGCAAGTGGGAGACTGAAGGGAATTTGCCCGAGAGGCAATAATAAAGTGGTTATTATCTTACTCCATGTTTATGATAAATGTTTATTTTACATGCTATAATTGTATTGATCGGAAACGTCAATACATGTGTGTTTAATAAACAAAAAGGGTTCCTAGTTATGCCTCTCTCATAGACTAGCTCGTTGGTTAACAAGATGATCAAGGTTTCCTAATCATGGACATTGGATGTTGTTAATAACGAGGTCACAACATTGGTGGAATGATGTGATGAACATTCATCCGAAGTATAGAATTACGATCAAAGTCATTATGTTTATATTGCTATAACATCATCCGAAGTAATATTTATCCTTAGACCATGAGATCATGTTAATTGCTAACACCGGAAGAGTATCTTGATAACATCAAACGTCACACCGTAACAGGGTGACTATAAAGATGGGTTCAGTGCTAGGAAGGTGTTATGTTGAGGCTCATGGATCAAGAGTGGAATTTGTCAATCCCGATGCCGGATAGATATACTCTGGGCCCTCTCGGTGATATCACATTGAAATAGCTTGCAGGCAAGTGATGTGATCACTAGAATGTTATATCACAGGAACGAGAAAAGAGTGCATGTCGGTAACAAGATCAAACTAGGTATGGAGATACCGATGATTGAATATCGGACATGTAATATATCGCGAGACAAAGGGATTTAGTTACAAGCGTTAAAGGTTCTCACGATCACAGAAGTCATCCTTGAATGTGTAGGAGTCAGTACGGATCTCTAGGTCCCGCTACTGATTATTGATCGGAGAGGGGTCTCGATCATGTCTGCATTATTCATGAACCGTAGGGTGACACACTTAAGGGATACCGACACCATTTGGAGCAAATATGTTTCCGATAAAGATTTAAGCAAGCGCTGGAATTATTTTAATAGAAACCGAAACTGTTTCGGGTGAAATTGCTGAAATTGGTTCTACATGTAATATTGAAATGTTACAGGGGTTTTATGTGAATGTTTGTTAATTAAAGTAATTAACAAAATTCTGAATAAAAATAATAAAAGAGTTTTATTAAATGAGAGAGCATTAAATTTGGAGAAATTTAATGCATTTAAAGTGGAGACTTTAAAAGGGAATGTGAAGAGGGATTTTAATGTGGAGGGGTTACCACCACATGAATGGAGGAGGTGAAGAGGCACCTCCTCCATGCGCCGGCCATGAAGGAGGGGCACCCCCCTCCTCCTATAAAAAGCCACCCTCTCCTCACTTCTCACACACACCTCCTTGTGAAGGATCTCTCTCCCCCTCTAGTATTATTCCCCATGGTCTGGGATTAGCGAGATACATGTTCCCGATGGCTTTATCTAGAAAGGAGTTACTGCTTCCGCTGCTTTTCTGGAGTGAGGGATGGAGGTTGTCGGGGTACCGGACGTGTGTGCGATCACGGATGCACCACTGCTTTGCGGTGCTGGACTTGGTGGTGTCGGAGCTGGATCTGAAGGACGTGCTGGAGCCGGACCTCCTCGGACTTCCTCACGATCTTGAGATCGGCAAGTGTACGACTACATCGACCACGAGTTCCTACTCGTTAACAAAACTCGTTGTCTTCGAGGGTAAGTTCTCGTTGGATGTATGTCCACCCGTTGCTTTGTACCTAGTAGATAGATCTTGGCGTGTAGTTCACACCGTAGGAAATTTTTTGTTTTCTATGCTGCGGACCCAACACAGATATCCGACACTTGTTGTGTAACAAGATCCGAATCTCCATAACACATTAAACGTCGGATGCCGATATCCTTAGCAATCCGGATTCCATGCAGTAGTGCTTCATACTCGGCAATGTTGTTCATCAGCGTGAAGTGTGTCTGCAGTACATAGAAAAGTTTATCTCCTTGGGGTGATTTGAGCACCACGCCAGCCCTCGAGCCCTCAAGCGCTTTAGATCCTTCAAAATGCAAGGTCCAGAATTCTGACTCTGGTAGGGTCATACTCTCCGTTGTCTCTGTCCAGTCAATGACAAAGGCAGCGAGGATTTGGGACTTGATTGCTATACGAGGTTTGTACTCAATATCGAAAGCTGAGAGCTCTATGCCCCATTTGGCGACGCGTCATGTGGCGTCACTATTGTTGATGATATCTCTCATGGGAGCTATGCTCACCACGGCAATCGGATGCTCCTGAAAATAATGACATAACTTACGAGATGCTAAGAACACACTATAAGCCAGCTTTTGATAATACGGATACCGCTGTTTTGATTACGTTAAGACCTCGCTGAGGTAGTAAGTCGGACGCTGCACCAAGTGTTCCTGATTTTCCTCCGGTCTCTCCACCACCATGACAATACTAACGACTTTGTTTGCCGCAGCAAGATAAAGAAACATCAGTTCCTATGGTTCCGGTGCTGCAAGGATGGGAGCAGATGAGAGTACTGCTTTCAGGTCTTGTAGTGCAGCTTTAGCTTCGTCAGTCCAAACAAAATTCTTGGTCTTTTTCAGGAGCTTGTATAGTGGTGCGGCTCTTTCACCTAGCCGGCTTACAAACCGACTGATTGTGGCAATGCAACTAGTTAGTCTTTGCACGTCTCTCAGGCGAGTCGGCCTGGAAATGTTGAGTATAGCCTTGATTTTGTCTCAGTTTACCTCTATGCCTCTTTGAGACATGATAAAACCTAACAATTTTCCGGCTAGGAATCCAAAGAAGCATTTCTTCGGGTTAAGCATTATGTTGTATTTTCGTAGATTGACGAATGTTTCCTCCAAGTCGGAAATCAGGGTTTCCTTGTTTTTGGACATCACCGCAATATCATCAACATATGCATGTACATTGCGTCCGATTTGATCGTGGAGGCAACGCTGCATTGTGCGTTGGTACGTAGCTCATGCATTCTTCAGCCCAAAGGGCATCGTAACGAAACAGAAGGTTCCGAAGGGGGTTATGAATGAAGTTTTGACTTTGTCAGATTCCTTCATCCGGATTTGGTGATAACCGGAATATGCGTCGAGAAAACATAGGAGTTCTGAGCCTGCCGTAGAATCGATAACTTGATCAATCCAAGGCAGAGCGAATGGATCTTTGGGACAAGCCTTGTTCAAGGCAGTATAATCAACACACATCCTTAAAAAAGTTGTGTCCTTTTTAGGGACCATTACAGGATTGGCTGACCACTTAGTGTGGATGAATTCTTCTATGAATCCGGCTAACTCGAGCCATGCTAGTTCCTTAGCTATTGCCTTACACTTTTCATCGCCAAGACATCGTAAGGACTGTTTGATGGGTTTAGCATTCGGGTGTACATTTAAAGAGTGCTCGACAAGTTCCCTAGGTACTCTGGTCATGTCAGATGGCTGCCATGGGAAGATATCTTGATTTGCTTTGAGGAACTTGACAAGCGCGCTTTCCTATGCGCTATCTAGGCCTACGCCTATCTGGGTCACCTTGGAGGGGTCATCATCCTTCAATAGTGTCTTCTTCGTCTTTTTTGATGCCTTGAACTCCGGATTCGGCTTTGTCACCTCCGTCTTTGTTGCGGGCATCTCGGACGGATCTATGCTCTTCTTGATCTCCTGGTACTCCTGGGCATGCAGCACAGCTTCAGCAAAGGTGGCATTTCCATCCTCGCACTCTCGCGCCTTCTTCAGGTCTCCCCTGATGGTGATCACGCCGTTGGGACCTGGAATTTTCATCATATTGTAAATGTAACACGGACAGCCATAAAAGCCCAGTAAGCCGGACGTCCGAATATAGTGTGGTACGCGCTCTTGAACGGGACCACTTTGAAGGAAAGTGCTTCCGTCCGATAGTTCTTTGGAGTTCCAAAGGTAACATCCAAAGTGATTTCTCCTAGGGAATTTGCTTGTCTTCCTGGGACAACTCCGGGAAAGATCACATAGCTGTAGTTCAGCTGGGTCTCCGAGATCTTCATCCGGCATAGTGTTTCGACATACAGGATGTTGATGCTGCTGCCGCCATCCATGAGAGTCTTGGAGAAACCATAGCCGTCAATAAGTGGATTGATGACTAACGCGTATTTTCCTCGCCTGTGCAACTTAGGCGGATGATCAGCGTGGTCAAAGGTGATTGCCACTTCTGACCAGTCCAAAAATTGACGGACAGCCGGAACTGTTGCATTGAGCTCATGTAGAACTGCTTTCTTGACCTTATGTGCTTGAGATCCGAGGAAGGTGACATAAGTGTCTTTGTTGGAAAATTCTTTTTCCCTTCCGGCTTGGGATTTGAAGCATCAGCTTCCTCCATGTTGGAATTGTCCTTGGTCTCTTTATATTTTTCGGGATTCTTCTTTCCCTTCTTCCGCTTGGCCCTGTAGCCAGTGATATCGTCTTTTTTGATGTCGTCATTGAAACGACACTCGACGTTTGTGTGGGACGATCCCCCATTGGCATCTAAGTGATGCACACATGGGTTATTGTCAATTTCAGCCTAGGAGTAGGTTTTGCCGGGTTGTTGGTCTCCTCTATCCTGGACTCTTGATGTTCCACGACCACGTCCACAGCCATCGCCGCGCCCTCCTTGTCCCCAGACCCGAAAGTAGCAGTGACCACTGCCGTTTCCGCATTGGGCTTTTCTTCCGAGGTGTTTTTGCACTTCTGAGCTTGTTGCTTTGGTTGTTTTGCCGACTGTGGCACAGCTAGGCGTTTAGTAATCCCTCTGCGTCGTCGTCAGCATCTGCATACTTGCTCGCTGTTTCTATCATCTCTCCCAAACCAGTGACATTTTCACACTTCAAGCGATGACGTATTAGACCAATTGGGAGTCCTGCAATGAAAGTTTCAATTGCAGTTTGGTCATTTACTCCTTCATAGGAGTTCTTGGTGTCGATCCATCGTCCGAGAAAATCCTGGCAAGTTTCTCCGGCTTTCTGGGTGCAATGCTGTAGGTCTCCTACCGTACAGGGCCTCCGGTATGTGCCTTCGAAATTCTGAAAGAATGCACTTTGCATGTCATACCAGTTGTGGATGGTGTTCTACGGAAGTTCATTGAGCCATGATCGTGCCGACTTCGGCAACATAAGTGGGAGATATCTAGTTGCGACCAGGCTATTTCCGCCTTTGGCAATTCAACAAGCCTGGAAAAAAAATCCTAGAGCCAAGTATCTGGCCAAGCTATACCGTCGTAGGCTTGAATATGTCTTGAGACAGCAAATCCTTCCGGGAATTTTGTGGCTCTTATGCGTGGTCTGAAGCACTTTGGGCCCACGTATATATCATCATTTTCATAGCTCCGCGCCTCTATGTTGGAATTGATCCTGTGCCTTGCGTCGCTTGGGGATAAAGATCATCCTGAATGACGGCTGTGGCTGCGGTGCCTTGGAGCTGGACTTCAGCTTCTGACACCACCTCCTCCACCACGATGCCGTCCTTGGCCTCAATGGGAGCCGTTGTGATGGCTGCTTGGTAGAGAGGGTGGAGCAGCTGGATTGTTTCCGGCTGTTTGTCGGCCTATGTCCGGAGCGTCATTATTCTGGTTCCTGGAAGGATCTTCATTACGACGAGCCCCCTGCCGGCTTGACTCGGCATGGTGTTCGTCGTTCCTTTGTCCGTCAGCCGGACGGCTTGTATGTCTAGGAGGTGGCATCCTTTGACGGTCCTCCTCCCGACGTTTCTCTTTGTCTTCTTCCCTACGATCGTTCGACTCTCACCAGGGAGGATTCTTCGAATTCAGTACAGCAATTGCCTCTTGCTCCGTAGCTAGGGTAACGTTACGCCAGTCGCGTGCAGCTTTGTGGTGTTGTCCTGATGATCCGGTTCTTGAGTAGTTGTCTTCCCGACGGTCGGAACGGTGATACTGTTCCGGAGCACGTTGGGGTCTTACGTCATTCCAGGCCGGATCCGTGCGGCATTGGTCAGATTGGGAGAACAGTTTTCCGCTTCTGGACAGGGTGGCCTTTTGCTGCTCTAGACCATTGTTCAGTAGTTTAATGCCCAATCGAATCTACTCTGGGCCTGGATTACTTGATAGGATTTCTCGAGCCGCAACGGTGTTTTGCACTAGTGTTGGATACACCCAATCTCCATTGTTGTCACGCCGAGACATCCCATGGTCTCCTCCAAAGAGGACTTTGTGAATCTGCGGGAATTGGTCGTCATGAGTATGACGTTTCCTAGTCTTCTGATGTTGCCTAGAGTTGTACTTCTCCGCAGTTGCCATGCGCTTCTTTTCTTCCTCAAGGTTTTTGCCTTCATCTAGGAGTACTTGGCAACGCGCTTCTACGGCCTAGGCCCTTTCGTCCAGCTCTTCAGCAGTAAGTTCTGCAGCTGTAGGAATAGGTGTGGTTAATGCAGCATCGATGAGTTTACGCGCACCTTCGGTGATCACGTGTCCATCCACCGACTCTTCTTTGGGATCGTCTAGGATAAGTGCTCCATCCGAGTCTTCCTCATATTCCTTGGCAATCACCTCCTCTGCCGGAGGGTCTTTTACCAGGGTCTTGTTCTTCTTCTTTGCCTTCTTGAAAGCACTAGTAGCAAAGACGGCTTTGGGTCTATTTCCCGGAGTCAAGCTCTAATCGGTACTTTCGGACATCTGGACCTCGGGATTATCTCCGATATCCATGTCATCCTGCGCTTTGGGAGAGTTTTCCCCGGATCCTTCATCCATGGCTTCTCCTTCTTCTGCAGCTTTGGAGTTATACTCCTCTTCATATTCCGTGGAGAACTTTCGGAAATCCACCGACGTCATCGAGTCATCCGAGGATGTGAGTAAGTCGGTGTTTGTTCTGATCGCCTCCAGCACTGAGTCGGTGTTCTCTCCAGCATCGGCAGAGCCGGATCCGGATCCAACATATCCGACGAAGTGCGACGTGTGGGTCCCGAGGTAGTTGCGGCTTTCCTCGTGGGCTTGCTCGAAGATCCTGATAGTCTCGAGAACCTCATCCACGCCTGCATCTTGCAGTATCATGCGCCTCAACGTATGCCTCAGCAACGGTTGATCTGTTCCAGTGTTGGTAGAGCCAGAACCAAGGTTGTTGCTGTGCTCCTCTTGGATTTCGACCTCAGCAGATAGATCAATCTTGGATTCGACCTCACCAGGGAGGTCCACTCCAAATTCGATTTGAACCACAAGATCAGCTTCAGGCTCAGCTTTCTCCACTATCTCCGCAATAGGTGCGGGCTGGGTGGGATAAGGGTTTTCTGAGATCCGGAACTCTGCCGCCTCCGCGGACAAAGGGGACCTAGAAATTTATTCTGCCTCTATCATCACCTCTGGGTGGGTGGGGCAGGTTCAGCGAATCTGATGTACACATCGATCTCGCTGAAAGACATGATGGTGTATGCAGTCACGACCTCCCTAGCCGGAATCCAGGTCTCGTCGAGAATGATGAGTGGGACGTCGCTGGCGTAGAGGATGCGACCAATGGTGATGGTTTCGCCGATTCCGATTCTTGCAGATTCCTCTCGGAACACAGATCCGAAGCTCACTTGCCCCACGGTGGGCGCCAACTATCGTCGGATTGATGACAAGTACGCCATGAGGGGGTCCTCGAGGCGTGTGGAAGAGAGGGGTGTGAGACGTACGATGTTCCGGGACGGTGAGAACACAAGTTTACCCAAGTTCGAATCCGCCGGCTTTGGATGGATCCTACTCCTGCTAGCAATCCAGTAATACGGCTGAGCCGGAATATGGGTTACAAGGGTTTCGCCTGTGCGAGTTGAGATTGTAGACTATTGAGGTGTGCCCTAAAGGCTCTCCCTAGGACGGATTATATAGATATCCGGCCTAGGGTTTACAGGAGAGATCTATCTACCTACGACTAAGAGTCGGTTACAGAGTACATCTTGAACTACAAGTAACACTACGGGCCTATGTTGGTAAGTCTTCTGGGCCTTCCCGTAGCCAGACTGGACTCCTTCTCTTCTCCCTAACTGGGTCGCCCATGAAGCAAAGCTCTAACCCGAAGTGGGCCACCCTGGTCAGTGAGGAACGGTGAGGATACCCGGAAAGTATATCCCCAACACAAAAAACTTAAGCTAACGCACATATGCGGAATTTTCACAAGGGCAAATGCAACCTTGCGCATAAAGGGTTTCTATTTCCAAAAATGAACAACTAAAGAGGTAAAAGACTCAGGGGATATGAGTGAACCAAATGCTTTGTTTCATTAATCACATAAGAAACTTATTACATAATATAAATGTGCTAAGTGTAAAAGGGTCGTAGTTGTGTTATGTTCCATGGCCTATCTATCTCCGGGTAATCATCATCGGAGTCACGTTGCTTGCGCTTGCGATTTTTTGGCCTATCTTTCAACTCGCGAATATCGACAAGGTAATAGGAACCATTGAGCAATGCTTTGCTTATGACGAATGGTCCTTCCCAAGGAGGGGATAATTTGTGTGATTTCTCCTGCTTGAGTCTAAGCACCAGACCCCCTTCTTTAAATGAGCGATGCTTTACACGGAGACTATGGTAGCCGCGCAGCTTCTGCTAGTAGGGAGCGGATCTCTGGCTTGCCAGCACATGCTCTTCTTCAAGTTGGTCCACAGATAGTTATCTGGATTATTCAGCGTCATCCTCCTTGTAGGCAGAAACTCTTGGTGCATGGTGGAGGTGATGGGTTCGTAGCATGGAAAAAAAAATTTCTACCGCAAGAACGAACAAAACCTAGATCTAATCTAGATAAAAGCCAAGATCTAATCTATTAGATATGAGCAACGAGATAGATAGGAACTAACTCTCGTAGATCCGAAAGCGTTAACGAGATTAGATCTCGTGGTTGATGTAGTCGATCACTTGCCGATCTCAAGATCGTGTGGACGATCCTTCCGACGTCGCGTTCCAGCAGCGCTTCCGCCCTCAGTCAAGTAGACGATCCTTCCGGCATCGCGTTCCAGCAGCGCTTCCGCCCTTGGTCTAGTAGACGATCCTTCCGGCGCCACGTTTCGGCAGCCCTTCCGCAGTCGGTCACACGTGCGGAGTCGAAGCAGACCTTCCTCTCCCCGTTCCAGCGAGCAGCGGAGGTAGTAGATCTTCTCCACGGAATCCCAGCAGCACGACGGCGTGGTGGTGGTGGTGGAGTAGAGAATTCTGCAGGGCTTCGCCTATGCTTGTGCAGAATATGGTGGAGGAGAGAGACGGCAGAGATTGGACGTTATGAGAGCGTGGGAGGAGGGGGCGCCCCTGCCCCTCTATTTAAAGAGGGGAGGCGCCTAGGGAGGGGGAGTCCTTGTAGGACTCCCCTCCCTCTCTATGGCCGGCGGATTGGAGGTGGGGGGAGGAGTCCTCCTCCCCCACGAATCCGTATCTTGACCCACCAGGACTCCTTGATCCCTATCTTGATTTTCAAGCAAACTCCAAGATATCTTCTAGAACCTTCCGGAACATTCCGAAACCTTCTAGAATCCTCATACAAACACTCCGGAACATTTCCTATCTCATAAAATGATCTCCTATATATGAATCTTATTCTCCGGACCATTCTGGATCTCCTCGTGATGTCCCGAATCCAATCCGAGACTCCGAACAACATTCGGTCTCCAACGCACATTCCATATCTACTTAAAACAACTTCGAACCTTAAGTGTGTCACCCTACGGTTCGTGAATATGCAGACATGATAGAGACACATTTCCTATCAATAACCATCAGCGGGACCTGGAGATCCATAATGGCTCCCACATACTCAACGATGACTTTGCGATCGATTGAACCACTTACATACGAAACTAATTCCCTTTGTCTCGTGATACTATACTTATCCGAGGTTTGATCGTCGGTATCTCCATACCTAGTTCTACCTCGTTACTGATAAGTACTCTTTACTCGTTCCGTGATATGTCATCCCCTGTGACCCAGTCACATGCTTGCAAGCTAACTACATGACATTCCACCGAGAGGGCCCAGAGCATATCTATCCGTCATATGGATGGACAAATCCCAATCTTGGTTCATGCGCTTCAACACATACTTTCAGAATACCCAATGACACTTTTATAACCACCCAGTTACGAAGCGGCGTTTGATGTCATCAAAGTATCCATCCGGTGATGGTGATTAACATAACCTCATGGTCGAAGGAATAGGTTACTATGTGTTTGAAAGCTTACAGCAATACGAACTTAATGACTTGATCTTATGCTACGCTTACTATGGGTGTGTGTCCATCACATCATTCTCCTAATGATATAACCTTGTTATTAATCACATCCAATGTCCATGATCAGGAAACCATGATCATCAATTAATCAACAAGCTAGTTCAACAAGAGGCTTACTAGGGACTCTCTTATGTTTACAAAACACACATGTATTAGTGTTTCCTAATAATACAATTATAGCATGGGATGTAAACATTCATCATAAACACAAAGATATAATAATAATCACTTTATTATTGCCTCTTGGGCATATCTCCAACAGTCTCCCACTTGCACTAGAGTCAATAATCTAGATTACATGGTAATATATCGAACACCCATGGCGTTCTGGTGTTGGTCATGCTTTGCCCTAGGGAGAGTTTTAGTCAACGGATCTGCCACATTCAGATCAGTGTGTACTTTGCAAATCTTTATGTCACCATCTCGGACATATTCGCGAATAGCGTGGAAACGTAGCTTGATGTGCTTCAGCTTGCTATGTGACCTTGGCTCCTGCGCATTAGCTATGGCACCTGTGTTGTCACAGTAGATGGCCATCGGGTCCAACGCACTGGGAACCACGCCGAGTTCAGTAATGAATTCCTTCATCCAAACGGCTTCTTGTGCAGCCTCCGAAGCAGCTATGCATTCCGATTCAGTTGAAGATTTCGCCACAACGCTTTGCTTCGCACTCCTCCAGCTCACTGCAGCACCATTCAAAATAAATACGTATCCCGATTGTGACTTCGAGTCATCCGGATCGGTGTTCCAACTAGCATCGGTGTAACCGTTTACAACAAGCTGTTCATCACCTCCATAAGAAAGAACCATATCCTTAGTCCTATTTAGGTACTTTAGGATATTTTTGACCGCTGTCCAGTGCTCCATTCCAGGATCACTTTGATATCTGCTAGTCAAACTAACAACATGTGCTATATCCGGTCTTGTACACAGCATGGCATACATGATAGAACCTATGGCCGAGGCATAGGGAATGTTATTCATTTTCTCTCTATCTTCTGCCGTAGCTGGACTTTGAGTTTTACTCAAGGTCTTACCTGACAACATGGGCATGAACCCTTTCTTGCTATCTTCCATTCTAAACTTCTTTAGAACTTTGTCCAAGTATGTACTTTGTGAAAGCCCTATTAGGCGTCTTGATCTATCTCTATAAATCTTGATGCCTAGAATGTATGCCGCTTCGCCAAGATCCTTCATTGAAAAACTATTATTCAAATAGGTTTTGACGCTATTAAGAAGTTCTATGTCATTCCCAATCAAGAATATGTCATCTACATATAGTACTAGGAATGCTACAGAGCTCCCACTCACTTTCTTGTAAATACAAGCTTCTCCATAAGTTTGTATAAATCCAAAGTTTTTGATTACTTTATCAAAACGTTGATTCCAACTCTGGGATGCTTGCTTCAGTCCATAAATGGAGCGCTGAAGCTTGCATACCTTGTCAGCATCTTTAGGATCGACAAAACCCTTGGGTTGTACCATATACAACTCTTCCTCAATGTCACCATTAAGGAACGCCGTTTTGACATCCATCTGCCAAATCTCATAATCGAAATATGCAGCTATTGCTAACAAAATCCTCACAGACTTTAGCTTCGCTACTGGTGAGAATGTCTCATCATAGTCAACTCCTTGAATTTGTCGGAACCCTTTCGCGAAAAGTCGAGCTTTATAGACGGTAACATTACCATCAGCATCTGTTTTTCTCTTGAGAATCCATTTGTTCTCGACAGCCTTACGGCCATCCGGTAAGTCCACCAAAGTCCACACTTGGTTTTCGTACATGGATCCCATTTCGGATTTCATGGCTTCTAGCCATTTGTCGGAATCTAGGCTCACCATAGCGTCTTCATACGTCGCAGGGTCATCAGCGTTGTCCACCAACATGACGTTCAAGGCAGAGTCATACCAATCAGGAGTGGTACGAACCCTCGTTGACCTGCGAGGTTCAGTAGTAACTTCGTTTGAAGTTTCATGATCATTATCATTAGCTTCCTCTCCAATTGGTGCAGGCGGCACAAAAACATCTTCCGGTGCTGCGCTACTCTCAAATCCGAGAGAAGGTTCAGTAACCTCATCGAGTTCTACTTTCCTTCCAGTCACCTCTTTCGAGAGAAACTCCTTCTCAAGAAAGGATCCATTCTTTGCAACGAAAACTTTGCCTTCGGATCTATGATAGAAGGTATACCCAATTGTTTCTTTAGGGTATCCTATGAAGACGCATTTCTCCGCTTTGGGTTCTAGCTTATCAGGTTGTAACTTCTTTACATATGCTTCGCAACCCCAAACTTTAAGGAACGACAACTTAGGTTTCTTACCAAACCACAATTCGTACGGTGTCGTTTCAACGGATTTAGATGGTGCCCTATTTAAAGTGAATGCGGCTGTCTCTAATGCATAGCCCCAAAATGATAACGGTAAATCTGTAAGAGACATCATAGACCGAACCATATCTAAGAGAGTTTGATTACGACGTTCGGACACACCATTACGCTGTGGTGTTCCCGGCGGTGTCAACTGTGAAAGTATTCCACATTTCTTTAAATGCATGCCAAACTCATAACTTAGATATTCACCTCCGCGATCAGAACGCAGAAACTTAATCTTCTTGTTACGATGATTCTCCACTTCACTTTGAAATTCCTTAAACTTCTCGAAAGTTTTGGACTTATGTTTCATGAAGTAGACATACCCATATCTACTCAAGTCTTCCGTGAAAGTGAGAACATAACGATATCCACCACGCGATGCTACACTCATTGGACCGCACACATCGGTATGTATTATTTCCAATAAGTCTGTAGCTCACTCCATTGTACCAGAGAATGGAGTCTTAGTCATTTTTCCCATTAGACATGCTTCGCATCTTTCAAGTGATTCAAGATCAAGTGATTCAAGAAGTCCATCTGAATGGAGTTTCTTCATACGCTTCACTCCAATGTGACCAAGACGACAGTGCCACATGTATGTAGAATTATCATTCAATTTAATTCGTTTAGCATCTATGTTGTGAACATGTGTATCACTACTATCGAGATTCAACAAGAATAAACCATTCATCTCAGGTGCATTACCATAAAAGGTATTACTCATATAAATCCAACAACCTTTATTCTCAGACTTAAAAGAGTAACCGTCTCGCAATAAACAGGATCCAGATATAATGTTCATGCTTAACGCAGGCACCAAATAACAATTATTTAAATTTAAAACTAATCCCGAAGGTAGATGCAGAGGGAGCGTGCCGACGGCGATCACATCAACCTTGGAGCCATTTCCAACGCGCATCGTCACCTCGTCTCTTGCCAGTCTTCGTTTATTCCGCAGCTCCTGTTTCGAGTTACAAATATGAGCAACCGAACCAGTATCAAATACCCAGGCACTACTACGATTACTAGTAAGATACACATCTATAACACATATATCAAATATACCTTTCTTTTTGATGTTGCCGTTCTTCAGATCCGCCAGGTACTTGGGGCAGTTACGCTTCCAGTGACCAGCTCCCTTGCAGTAGAAGCACTCAGTTTCAGGTTTAGGACCAGCCTTGGGCTTCTTAGCAGGTGTGGCAGCTTTCTTGCCGTCCTTCTTGAAGTTGCCCTTGTTCTTAGGCTTGCCCCGTTTCTTGAAATTGGTGGTCTTATTGACCATCAACACTTGTTGCTCCTTCTTGATCTCCACTTCAGCAGTTTTCAGCATGGACGACAGTTCAGGCAACGTCTTGTTCATGCAGTGCATGTTGTAGTTCATCACAAAGTTCTTGTAACTTGGTGGCAGTGATTGAAGGAGACGGTGAATCCCCAATTCATTAGGAATCGATATTCCCAACTCTTGGAGCTTCTTTGCGTACCCAGACATGGTGAGCACGTGCTCGCTAACGGAGCTTCCTGCTTCCATCTTACAGTTAAAGAACTTCTCGGAGGCCTCATAGCTCTCCATGGTCGCGCGAGTCTCAAAAATTAGCCTGAGCTCCTTAATGATCTCGAACGGGTCGTGGTGCTCAAAACGCTGTTGGAGCTCCGCTTCTAAACCGTACAGGATGGCACACTGAACTATGGAGTAATGATTCTTCCGAGTGGCGAAAACATTCTTTTCGTCATCGGTGGCATTATCTGTAGGTGGGTCACCTAGCGGTGCATCGAGCACATAGGTCAACTGACTAGCCCTGAGGACGATCTTCGGTCCACGGAACCAGTCCGTGAAATTGGTTCCATTGTTTTTAAGCTTTTCTTTCTCTAGGAACGCATTGAAATTGATGGAGGGGGTCGCCATAATCTACAACAATTTGCAAGTAGTTTAGACTAAGTTTATGACAAATTGAGTTCAAATTTAATTCTTAAACTAACTAGGTGAACTCCCACTCAAAACAACATCCCTCACATTGTCTTAGTGATTACATGAACCAAGTCCACTACACCAAGTCCGATCTTCACAAGAGAATATGTAGTTTCATCGGCGAACAATCTTCATGTTCATCATATCAATTATATGACTCATGCTCTAGCTTTCGGTATTCCGTGTTCCGAGACCATGTCTGTACATGCTAGGCTCGTCAAGACAACCTCAGTTTCCGCATGTGCAAATCTGGCTTGCACCCGTTGTATGCACACGTAGAATCTATCACATCCGATCATCACGAGATGCTTCGAAACGACGAGTCTTAGCAACGGTGCCAACTAAGGGTGAACACTTTATTACTTGATATTTAGTGAGAGGGATCATCTTATAATGCTACCATCGCGATCTAAGCAATACAAGATACATAAAGGATTAACATCACAGGCAATTCATAATAAGTGTGATATGATATGGCCTTTTCTTCTTGTGCCTTTGATCTCCATCTCCAAAGCACGAACATGATCTCCATCATCACCAGCATTGCGTCAAGGTTAGTGGCGCCACTTCATGGTTGTCCATCATCGCCAGCAACTATTACAACTACTTGGAATAAAGCTATTACAAGATGAATAGACACACAGGTCTTAACAGAAATAAAGACAACCATTAGGCTCCTGCCGGTTGCCATATTACAACAAGGATCATTGCATACATAAAATACAATCACAATCACATGATGGCCATATCACATCACAGAACCCCTGCAAAAAACAAGTTAGACGCCTCTAATTTTCTTTGCAAGTTTTACGTGGTTTGGGGCTTTCGCATAAGACCGATCTTACCTACGAACAAGAACCACAATGTTGATACAAGTGTTGTCAAGATGCTCATTGTAAATCGAATCTTAACTATGGTGGGAGAGACAGACACCCGCAAAGCCACTTGTGCAAAGCAAGTTGCACGTCAAGCGTGGAGCAAGTCTCATGTGCGATGACATGTAATGTTAGCCCGAGCCGCTTCATCCCACCATGCCGCAAGATGCAAAGTACACGCTAAGACACCGACAAAAAAAGCATCAACGCCCACAAAACCATTGTGTTCTACTCGTGCAACAGATCTACACATAGATACGGCTCTGATACCACTGATGGGTTCGTAGCATGGAAAACAAAAAATTTCTACCGCAAGAACGAACAAAACCTAGATCTAATCTAGATAAAAGCCAAGATCTAATCTATTACATATGAGCAACGAGATAGATAGGAACTAACCCTCATAGATCCGAAAGCGTTAACGAGATTAGATCTCGTGGTTGATGTAGTCGATCACTTGCCGATCTCAATATCGTGTGGACGATCCTTCCGGCGTCGCGTTCCAGCAGCGCTTCTGCCCTCAGTCAAGTAGACGATCCTTCCGGCGTCGCGTTCCAGCAGCGCTTCCGCCCTTGGTCTAGTAGACGATCCTTCCGGCGCCACGTTTCGGCAGCGCTTCCGCAGTCGGTCACACGTGCGGAGTCGAAGCAGACCTTCCTCTCCCCGTTCCAGCGAGCAGCGGAGGTAGTAGATCTTCTCCACGGAATCCCAGAAGCAAGACGGCGTGGTGGTGGTGGTGGAGTAGAGAATTCTGCAGGGCTTCGCCTATGCCTGTGCAGAATATGGTGGAGGAGAGAGACGGCAGAGATTGGATGTTATGAGAGCGTGGGAGGAGGGGGCGCCCCTGCCCCTCTATTTAAAGAGGGGAGGCTCCTAGGGAGGGGGAGTCCTTGTAGGACTCCCCTCCCTCTCTATGGCCGGCGGATTGGAGGTGGGGGGAGCAGTCCTCCTCCCCCACGAATCCGTATCTTGACCCACCAGGACTCCTTGATCCCTATCCTGACTTTCAAGCAAACTCCAAGATATCTTCTAGAACCTTCCGGAACATTCCGAAACCTTCTAGAATCCTCATACAAACACTCCGGAACATTTCCTATCTCATAAAATGATCTCCTATATATGAATCTTATTCTCCGGACCATTCCGGATCACCTCGTGATGTCCCGAATCCAATCCGAGACTCCGAACAACATTCGGTCTCCAACGCACATTCCATATCTACTTAAAACAACTTCGAACCTTAAGTGTGTCACCCTACGGTTCGTGAATATGCAGACATGATAGAGACACATTTCCTATCAATAACCATCAGCGGGACCTGGAGATCCATAATGGCTCCCACATACTCAACGATGACTTTGCGATCGATTGAACCACTTACATATGAAACTAATTCCCTTTGTCTCGCGATACTATACTTATCCGAGGTTTGATCGTCGGTATCTCCATACCTAGTTCTACCTCGTTACTGATAAGTACTCTTTACTCGTTCCGTGATATGTCATCCCCTGTGACCCAGTCACATGCTTGCAAGCTAACTAGATGACATTCCACCGAGAGGGCCCAAAGCATATCTATCCGTCATATGGATGGACAAATCCCAATCTTGGTTCATGCGCTTCAACACATACTTTCAGAATACCCAATGACACTTTTATAACCACCCAGTTACGAAGCGGCGTTTGATGTCATCAAAGTATCCATCCGGTGATGGTGATTAACATAACCTCATGGTCGAAGGAATAGGTTACTATGTGTTTGAAAGCTTACAACAATACGAACTTAATGACTTGATCTTATGCTACGCTTACTATGGATGTGTGTCCATCACATCATTCTCCTAATGATATAACCTTGTTATTAATCACATCCAATGTCCATGATCAGGAAACCATGATCATCAATTAATCAACAAGCTAGTTCAACAAGAGGCTTACTAGGGACTCTCTTATGTTTACAAAACACACATGTATTAGTGTTTCCTAATAATACAATTATAGCATGGGATGTAAACATTCATCATAAAGACAAAGATATAATAATAATCACTTTTATTATTGCTTCTTGGGCATATCTCCAACAGGAGGATGTCGGATGGGATAACTGATTCTTCTCCATAAACCATGAAGAAAGGAGTCAAGCCGGTAGATCTGTTGGGTGTTGTTCGTAAACTCCACAAGACAGATGGTAGTTCCTTCACTCCATCTGCTCTACGTAGCGGTGCCTCTAAGCGTGGCATGATTCCATGCAGAATTAGTCCATTGGCCCTTTCAACTTGCCCATTTGACTGTGGATGTTCCACAGATGCTAGGTCAAGGCAGATGCCTTTCTCATGATACTACTCCTCAACTTCTACGAGAGATAAGTTTCTGGGATTGTCGGTGATGATGTTATGTGGGAGACCAAATCTCACCACTAGATCCCGGACAAACTTTAGGGTTGTTGCCCTATCAAGCTTTCTAATGGGATTAGCTTCAATCCATTTTGTGAATTTGGCCACTGCTACTAGCAAGTGTGTGAATCCACAGGGTGTTGTTTGCAAAGGTCCCACCATGTCCAGCACCTTGGCTGCAAATGGCCAAGTTATTGGTATTGTTCGCAATTCTGCAGCTGGAACATTTGGCTGTCTTGCATAAAATTGACACCCGAGGCATGTTTGTACCAACTTGTCGGCGTCCGCCTTGGCAGTTATCTAGTAGAATCCTTGTTGGAAGGCCTTGGCTACCAACGATCAGGGAGCAGCATGATGCCCGCAATCTCCGAGATGTATTTCTCTAAGGATTTCAATACCTTGCTGCTGGGAGACGCACCATAGGAAGACTCCTGTGGTACTTCTTTTGTATAGTTTGCCGTCAATGATGATGTAGCCTTTTGCTCTGTGTACTATTTGCCGGCTTTCGACTTTGTCGGCGGGCAAAGTTCCGTCTTGTAGATAATCCATGAATGGTTTCGTCCAAGCCGGAGAGGTCACTGTTACTGTGTGAACAAATGAGTCCACTCTATCCGGGTTGTCGGGGTCCGCTCCCTTCATGGATGGAGTCCGTAAATGCTCCAGGAAAACGCCTGGCGGAATTGGTCGATGAGCTGATCCAAGCTTTGATAGCAGATCTACCGCCTCATTATCTTCCCTTTTGACGTACTTGACTTTGTAGCCATCGAAGAACTTGGCTATTTCGTTTACTTCGTCTCGATATGTCGCCATCATAGGGTTCCGCGTGTTCCAGGTGCTAGCTACTTGCTGGGCAACCAAGTCGGAATCTCCACAGCAAACTATGAGCTTGATGCCAATATCCTTGGCTACGCGAAGTCCGTGAATGAGGGCCTCATACTCCGCCATGTTATTGGTAGTGTTGAAGTGGATCTACAAGACGTATTGCAACTTCTCTCCCTTTGGTGTTTGCAACAATACACCAGCCCCCGAGCCATTGAGTAACTTGGATCTGTCAAAGTGCATGACCCAATACTCTGGCTCTGGTACAGGAGTGTCTTCTGGCAGTTTTGTCCAATCCGTAAGAAAATCCACCAATGCTTGTGATTTGGTAGCGTCATGTCGCTTGTAGGTGATGTCGAAGGCAGCAAGTTCAATGCCCCACTTTGCCACTCTCCCTGCAGCATCGCTATTGTTGATGATGTCGGACAGTGGAGCTTTGCTCACTACTGTGATGGGGTGCTCCTGGAAGTAATGCCTTAACTTACGGGAAGCAAGGAAAACTCCATAAGCTATCTTCTCGAAGTGCGGCTAACGCTACTTGGATTCCGTCAAGACCTCGCTTACATAGTAAACGGGTCGCTGAACTCCGTATTCATGCGTTGGTTCCTTGCGCTCCACCACAATGACGATGCTGATTACTCGGTTGGTCGCCACCATGTAAACTAACATAGGCTCCCTTGGCACCGGTGCTACAAGTATAGGTGGGGAGGAGAGTATTCTCTTCAACTCCTGAAGTGCTGTGTCAGCTTCGTCCGTCCATGTGAATTTGTCTGCCTTCTTGAGCAACTTGTAGAGCGGCATAGCCTTCTCACCAAGTCGACTGATGAACCAGCTTACTGCTGCAATGCAACCTATGAGCCTTCGTATGTCCTTTAGGCATGTCGGGTGTTTGATATCGAGGATGACCTTGATTTTCCCCAGGTTCACCTCGATTCCGCGATGCGAAACGATGAAGCCCAATAGTTTGCCGAATGGTACCCCAAAGACACACTTCTTTGGGTTCATCATCATGTTGTATTTCCGGAGATTGTCAAAGGTTTCCTGTAAGTCAGCGATAAGATCATTTGATTTCTTTGACATTACCACGATGTCGTCCATGTAGGCGTGTACGTTGCGACCTATTTGGTCGTGTAGGCAACGTTGCATCGTCCGGTGGTATGTGGCACCATTGTTTTTCAACTCAAAGGGCATCGTGACGTAGCAATATGTGTCGTAGGGTGTGGTGAACAAAGTGTCCAATTGGTCCGACTTTTGCATCCGGATCTGGTGGTATCCTGAATAAGCATCAAGAAAACACAGAAGTTCCGAGCCAGCCGTCGAATCAATGAGTTGGTCAATGCGAGGCAAAGAAAACGGATCCTTCGGACACGCTTTGTTCAAGCCGGTGTAATCAACACACATTCTTAATTCATTGGTTCCCTTTTTGGGGACAAGTACAGGATTTGCCACCCAGCAGGTGTGAATAACTTCTCGGATAAAGCCAGCCTTATGTAACCTAGCTATTTATTTGCCTATAGCCCTTTGTCTTTCATCACCAAAGCATCGTAGAGGTTGTTTCACCGGTTTGGCATTAGGGTCAATATTCAAGCTATGCCCGGCAAGTTCCCTAGGTACACCTTTCATGTCAGCAGGTTGCCAGGCAAAGATGTCCCTATTCACATGGAGGAACTCGACAAGCGCGCTTTCCTATTTGGGATCCAGGTCTGTGCCAATGGCGGTGGTCTTGGAGGAATCTCCTTCGACAAGTTCCAACTGCTTGGTCTTGATGGCGGCCTTGAAGGCAGGTTCGGCAGCAGTGATCTGCTTGTTCGAAGCCGACATCTCTGAGGCATCGACCTGGTTCTGGATCTCCTTGAACTCCTCACCATAGAGGACTGCTTCGGCGAAGGTAGCCTCACTGAGCTTGCACTCCCGTGCTTTGGTGAAGCTTCCATCAACGGTGATGACACCATTTGGTCCAGGAATATTGAGTTTGTTGTAGACAAAACACGGCCTTGCGAGGAAGGAGTGGAAGATGTCGCGTCCGAAGATGACGTGGTACACGCTCTTGAAAGGAACTACTTCAAAGCTCATGCATTCTTGGCGGTAGTTGTTTACATCGCCAAAAGCGACCGGAAGGGTGATGCAGCCCAGGGAATTTGCTTGTCAGCCAGGGACAACCCCATGGAACATGGTGTTGCTCTTCCTTAGCTGGGTCTCCGTCAAATTCATCTTGTGAAGTGTATCCAGGTACATAATATTGATGCTGCTTCCACTGTCCACGAGGCACTTGGTGAACTCCGTGCCGTCAATCGAAGGGTTGACGACCATGGCATACTGGTTCTCTATTGGGATGAGCTCTGGGTGATCCTTCCTATCCAAAGTAATTGGAACTTCCAACCACCTGATGTACTGGGGAACCGGAGGGAGGGTAGCCATCAGTATCCTCAGCGAGGTTTTCTGGGCTCGGATGGTTGGGGTGCCAAGGAAGCTATGGTAACATGGAGCCTTCTTTACGAAGGGATTTTCCCCTTTATCCTCTCCCTTGTCAGAAGATTTTGGGTCCACGTCCTCGTTGATATTGCTTGATTCCTTGGGTTCTTCCTCCTTCTTCCCTTTGCTTTTTCCGCGGGGTTTGTTTTTCCGACTTTGCTTGTAGCCGGACTCAGGGTCCTCCTTGAGATGATTGATGAACTTGCACTTGCGATTGGTGTGGGTGGATTTGCCATTGGCGTCGAGATGGACAAAGCACGGCATATCGCGGTACTCTTCGTACGTTTGGGGAACACGGGGCGCTGAGGGTGTAGTGTCACTCCTCTGCTGGCCATTGCTAGCTCCCCGGCCACATCCACGCTGTCCGCCATTGCCTCTGCCAGTGAACGTTGCGGCGACCATGTCGGCTACTTGCTTCTCTTCGGGCGGATTCTTCCGCTTGTTATTGTTATTCTTCTTGGCCTGGGTAGGGATTGCTATCACTGGCAATGACCCACGTGCATCGTCATTAGCATTGGCGAACTCGCTAGCCATGGCGATCATTGCGTTGAGGTTGAGGTCATTGTTGTCTTGCCTACGCTTCAACGTGTGCTGGAGCAAAGTTCCCTTTTCCAGACCATCAATGAAGGCGACCATAGCGGTCTGTTCGTGCACCCCTACGCTGGAATTTTTCAAATCCAGCCAGCAAGAGAGGTAGGCATGGGAGGTTTCATCCTTTTCTTGCACACACCACTGTAGGTCTCCAACAGTGCAGGGATGTTTATATGTACCCTCGAAATTCTTGGTGAATGCTTCATGCATGTCCAACCAATTGCATATTGATTTCTCCAGTAAGTCGTCGATCCATTGCTAGGCGGTGCCGGTAAACATGAGTGGGAGGTACTTGATGGCGACATTGGGGTTTCCCCCAACGATGTGGATCGCTTCGCTGTAGTCCTGCAACCACGTTGCTGGCCTGGCGGTGCCATTGTATGGCTTGATGGTCTTGTCCATCCGGAGTCCCTTGGGGTAAGTGGTGGCCCGTATTACTGGTCCAAAACATCGTGGCCCAAGGTATGGTAGCTCCCGAGCTTCTTGGATCTTGTCCAGCTGCGATCCTATGTCATATGGCTCTGGCTGCTTCCCTTTTTCGTCATGGGGAGGGGAGTTGTGGCGCAGCTTGTGAGACCCGTCATGCCCTTTGCCATGATGGCTTCTAGGTGGCGATGGTGGCGGTGGGTTAGCTCTCTTGCTGTGCCCCTCCTATGACTCCTCACACCTGTCACGTTTGCTTGTCGGATGTGGCGGTTCCTTGCAGGACCTACTCCTGTGTCCATCCTGGCCGCTGCGCTCTCCGGCATGCTGAGGTTGTTTGCCTTGATCGCGTATAACGACACCGGGCTGGGACCGCCTTGGAGGTGGCATGCTTGTGCGGTGGCACGGCTCTGGTTCCTCATGATGCCGAGATGATGGTGGAGGTGGCGAGCAGTGGGGACGAGCCTTTTCTCCATGGTCGGAGGATATGGGGATAGCGTCAGTCCTGCTGAGTGCCTCTATCCGGCTTCACTCTCTCGAGCCTGTGCGCGATTGATACGTTGCAAACGTATCTATAATTTTTGATGTTCCATGCTTGGTTTTTATCTACTTTCTTATGTTTTGACCACACTTTGGAGTACTTTTTATACACTTTCTTGGACTAACCTATTAACAAGATGCCACAGTGCCAGCTGCCTGTTTTCTGCTGTTTTTGGTTCCAGGAAAGTCAGAAAATGAATATTCTCGGAATTGGACGGGACAAAATCCAAAGTCAATATTTCACCGAGGGGGACACATAGCCAGAATACGAGACAGAGAGGGGCCAGGGGCCGCCCACACCACCTGGCCACACGGCTAGGCCCGGCCCACGCCAGGGGGTGGTGCGGCCACCTAGGGCACCCCCTCGGCCTCCCCTTTTGCCTATAAGATGCCTTTGATACAAAAACCCTAAGTACCTGATCAAAATTCCACGAAAGAGTCTGTAGCCACCGTCATCTCCATCCCGGGGAGGGATCTGAAGCTCTTCCTGGCACCCTGCCGAAGGGGAGAATTCACCCTGGAGGCCTTCCTTGGACTACGGGTCCATGTAGTAGCTAGAAGGTTGGTTCTTCTCCTTTGTGCTACCATGTTTAGATCTTGTGAGCTCCATTCATGATCAAGATCATCTATTTGTATTCATACATGTTGTGTTTGCAGGGATCCGATGGATATTGAGATGCTATTTCAGATTGATTATTGATTCTATCATGTCTTTGTTATTTGTGATCTTGCATGCTCTCTGTTGTTAGTAGCTATCTTGGCCGAGTAGATGCTAGGAACTCCAAGAGGGAGTATTTATGCTCGATAGTGGGTTCATGCCTCTAGTAATCTGGGGAAGTGATAGAAATCTCTAAGGTACTAGATGTGCTGTTTCTACTAGGGAGAAAACATCAATCCTTTGTTCATAGAACAATCATATTGTTTATTTTACACGCAATGTGTAATAATTATCTGTTGCTTGCAACTTAATACTGGAGGGGGTTCGGCTTAATACTGGAGGGGGATAACCTGAAGGTGGATTATTAGTCATAGATGCGGTTGGATTATGGTTTATGTATAATGTTGTAATTCCCAATCAAATCTCATAGGAGTCGAGATGATTAGTATATGCATGTATGCTTTCTCGATGTTTGTCAATTGCCTCGCTGTAATTTGTTCACCCAACATGTCATCTATCTTAACGAGAAGCACCACTAGTGAACTATGGACCCCAGTCCTTTCTTTTACCATCAATCTACAACTGTTTACTGTTTTCCATTTACTTTCTGGAAGCTATTACTTTCTTCCACACAATACATTTAATCATTTGTTTTCAGCAAAACCGGTGAGATTGACAACCTCACTATAACTTGGGGGCAAACTTCTGTGGTTGTGTTGTGCAGGATTCCAAGTTGGTAACAACACCTTGGAGGTGTTTCCTTGCTCCTACTGGTTCGATAACCTTGGTTTCATAACTGAGGGAAAACTTGTTGTTGTGATCATCATACCTTCCTCTTGGGGTTCCCCAACAAGCTCGACGTGTTGAGCCAATAATCAAGATTTTTCTGGCACCATTGCCGAGGAGTTAAGGACATCTTCACAAAGGGGAGTCCCTCATAACCAATCTCTCTACTTTGTTAGTTTTGTTTTGCTTAGTTTATTTTTTCTTTGTTTGCTTGTTTCCTTATCAAAAATACAAAAAAATTGGTTCCTACTATAGTTGTTACTTTCGTTGGTCTGTTATTGTCTTGCTTTATCATGCTTTCTATCAATGGTTGGTTTCTTTGAAACTGAATCTTATTGGCAAGGTGGGTTCACGGAAGAACAAAAATATTATTATAAGGAACACCGCTTGTCACAAAAAGGGAAACACTTATGGGAGCAAATTGTTAAATTGTATACCATTGCTATAAACATGTGCTCTACTTACAATGTTACTTATTGCTTTGATAAATCTTGTTGCTGTAGGAGGTATAAACACCTCCCTTTTCAATGTGAGTATAATGATGATGTTACCATATCTTCTTATGTGAAGGGAAATTATGACTTTTATGATGTGGAACAAATTGAAGAATTTATTGCTTGGAAGGGTGCATTCGAACTTGCTTATTTGCTTGAAAATACGGATGATGCACCTTATAAATATGAGGTTTATGATTTACTTAAATTTTGCTTTGATAATTACAAGGTAGAAAATGGCTATATTCTTGAATATATTAATAGATACTCTCCACCAATGGAAGAGAATAATGCCTTGTAGGAGCCTATGGAAGCAGAAATTGATGAAACTGGAAGCTCATTGGATGAAAAATAGGAGGAAGAATGGATCTACCCATTCCTACCTTCTAATGAGAGTAACTCTTTACCCCTTACATTATTTGATTGTCCCCCATGCTTACCAAAGGAGGATGAATGTCATGTTCCTGTGGATTCTTTTGAAAATGTTTATAATAAAGCTCTAGATGATGGTCCTATATTGGTTGATAATATTAATTGTACTACTACTGAAAATGCGATTGATCAGTCATCTTCTTATAAAATTGTTAAAAGTGGGTTTGAAGGTTTTAATCCCACTATTTTTGAGCTTGACAAAAATTATGTGTTTGTAGATCATGAAAAACATGCTTTATGTTATAGTTATATTGTTGAGTTTATTCATGAGGCTACTGAAAATTATTGTGAGAGAGGAAAATATGGTTGTAGAAGTTTTCATGGTACCGAAACAACTCTCTATTTGCTGAAAGTTTTGAAGTTACTCCCGTTTTATCTTCCTATGCTTGTCACTTTGTTCTTTGTGAACTTATTTACGTATAAGATTCCTATGCATAGGAAGTGGGTTAGACTTAATGTGTTTTGAATTTGCTTCTTGATCCTCTCTTTTACTTCAATTCATATTTCCTATGTGAGCATCTTCTCAAACTATCATGCCTAACTTAAAGGCCTTAAAGAAAAGTACTTATTGGGAGATAACCCAAAAGTTTTAGATGAGTCTTGGAAGTTATTGCTTCGTTAATAACCCCTCCTTATCCTTTTTATTTGCTTTTTGTGCCAAGATTAACCTCTAATGAGAGAGAAGTAATGCTTGGGAAAGTTGCTGTCCCGAAACAGATTTTTGTGCTTCACTGTAAAAATTCGTGTAAATTTTCTTTTGATTTGAGCAACAGAAGGTCTTCGAAAAAATTGGTTTTTACCTGCTGGTCTGTTTTGACAGATTTCTGCCATTATTTGCATTTGCTTCTTGTTGGTTCCTTTTTGAGTTCTCTTTGGGGAATTGAGATTTTTTAGGGAAGTGCTACAGTAGCTTGTGTTTTAATGGAAGTTTTATTGGTGTTGAAACTGAACCCAAAGACTTATTATCTTGAGTGCACTAATGTTGCTAATAAAGATTGTGTGAAGTTTTGTATGAAGGAAAAAGTTCAGGTGTATGGAGAGAATGATGTAATGAGATGAAGAATGGACTAAAGCTCAAGCTTGGGGATGCCACGCGTGTCACCCCAAGAAATACCCAAGAAGTACAAGCGTCAAAGCTTGGGGATGCCCAAGGCATCCCCTTCTTCATCAATAAAAATCCCAGGTTTCTTCCAAACACTTTATTTTTATTGTTTTGTACATAGTTGTGTTGTTCTTGGAGCGTCTTTGTTTTTATTTTTGGTTTTCGTTTGCTTCATATTCTTAGTTTTCTTGAATAAACGTAACTGTTTCGGCTGTCCTGCAATTCTTGGATTGGTCGGAAGTGGCAATCACGTTTGACCGTGCTAATCATCCGCCTAAGTTGCACAGACGAGGAAAATACACCTTAGTCTTCAATCCACTTATTGACGGCTATGGTTTCTCGAAGACTCTCATGGATGGCGGTAGTAGCATCAATATTCTTTATGTCAAAACACTACGTTGGATGCGGATCTCGGAGACACAACTCTGTGATCTTTCACGGAGTTGTCCCAGGAAGACAAGCAAATTCCCTGGGAGAGATCACTTTGGATGTTACCTTTGGAACTCCAAAGAACTACCGGACAGAAGCACTTTCCTTTGAAGTGGTCCCGTTCAAGAGCGCATACCACGCTATATTCAGACGGTCGGCTTACTGGCTTTTATGGCTAGTTCGTGTTACATTTACAATATGATGAAAATTCCAAGTCCCAAAGGCGTGATCACCATCAGGGGAGACCTGAAGAAAGCGCGAGAGTGCAAGGACGGAAATGCTGCCTTTGATAAAGCCGTGCTGCACGCCCAGGAGTACCAGGAGATCAATAAGACCATCGACCCGTCCGAGATGCCCATGACGAAGAAGGAGGTTACAAAGCCGACTCCGAAGTTCAAGGCATCAGAAGAGACAAAGACGACGCTGTTGAAGGATGATGACCCCTCCAAGGTGACCCAGATAGGTGTGGGTTTAGACCGCGCATAGGAAAGCACGCTCGTCAAGTTCCTCCAAGGAAATCAAGATAATTTCGCATGGCAGCCATCTGAGATAACTGGAGTACTTAGGGAACTTGCTGAGCACTCTCTAAATGTACACCCAAATGCTAAACCCATCAAATAGTCCTTACGATGTTTCAGCAATGAAAAGCGAAAAGCAATAGCTAATGAACAAGCCCAACTCGAGTTAGCCGGATTCATAGAAGAGGTAATCCACATTGAGTGGTCGGCCAATCCTGTAATGGTCCCTAAAAAGGACACCACTGATTTAAGGATGTGTGTTGATTATACTGCCTTGAACAAGGCTTGTCCCAAAGATACGTTCGCTCTGCCTAGAATTGATCAAGTTATCGATTCTATGACAGGCTCGGAACTCCTATGTTTTCTCAATGCATATTCCGGTTATCACCAAATCCGGATGAAGGAATTGGACAAAGTCAAAACTTCATTCATAACCCATTTCGGAACCTTCTGTTTTGTTATGATGCCCTTTGGGCTCAAGAACGCAGGAGCTACGTACCAGCGCACTGTGCAGTGTTGCCTCCATTATCAAATCGGACGCAATGTACAGGCATATGTGGACGACATTGCGGTGATGTCCAAAAAGAAGGAAACCTTAATTTCCAACTTGGAGGAAATGTTCGCCAATCTACGCAAATATAACATAATGCTTAATCCGAAGAAGTGCTTCTTTGGAATACCAGTTGGAAAGTTGTTAGGTTTCATGGTGTCACAAAGAGGCATAGAGGTGAACCGTGACAAAATCAAGGCTATACTCAATATTTCTAGACCAACTCGCCTGAAGGACGTTCAAAGACTAACTGGTTGCATTGCTGCAGTCAGTCCGTTTGTAAGCCGACTCGATGAAAGAGCCGCACCACTCTACAAGCTCCTAAAAAAGACCAAAAAGTTCATTTGGACTGATGATGCTGAAGCTGCATTACAATACCTGAAAGCAGTACTCTCGTCCGCTCCTATCCTTGCAGCACCGGAACCTCATGAACCAATGTTGCTCTATCTCACTGCGACAAACAGAGTCGTTAGTGTCGTCATGGTGGTGGAAAGACCAGAGGAAAAGCAGGAACACCTGGTGCAGCCTCCGACTTACTACCTCAGCGAAGTCCTAACTGAATCAAAGCAGTGGTATCCGCACTATCAAAAGCTAGCTTACAGTGTGTTCTTCGCATCCCGGAAGCTACAACATTACTTTCAGGAACATCAGATTACCGTGGTGAGCACACCTCCCATGAGAGATATAATCAAAAACAGCGATCCTACAGGAAGCGTCGCCAAATGGGGCATAGAGCTTTTAGCTTTTGACATTGAGTACAAACCTCGTACAGTAATCAAATCCCAAAAACTCGCTGAATTTGTTGCTAATTGGTTAGAGACAATGAAAAACATGACCCTCCCAGAATCATAATACTGGACCTTGCATTTTGACGGGTCTAAGGCGCTCGAGGGCTGGCGTGGTGCTAAAATCACCCCAAGGAGACAAACTTTTCTATGTGTTGCAGATTCACTTCATGGCAACAAACAACATTGCCGAATATGAAGCACTACTACATGGAATCCGGATTGCTAAGGATATCGGCATCCGACGAGTAATGTGTTATGGAGATTCGGATCTTGTCGCTCAACAAGTGTTGGATATCTGTAATGCAAACAAACACATGGAAACATATAGAGCTGTCGTGGATGAACTAGCTAAATCGTTCAAAGGGTTTGAAGTTCAACACATCCCTCGAACAGAAAATGAGGAAGCAGATGCATTATCTCATATAGGCTCTACACGGAAAAAGGTCCCGGATAGCGCTTTTTTAGAGCACCTCAAAGTTCCCTCTATAAAAGGAGTACACGAGGAATATCCGACCAAATCCGACTCACCTTTAGTAGCAGTTCTGGCTGTGATTCCCAGCTGGACTCAACCCTACCTTGACTACTTGGTAGATGGAAAATTACCCGAAGATGAGGTTCTGAGCCGGTAGATCGTCCGACGAGCAAACACCTACACTATCATATGTGGTGAGCTCTATAAGTGGAGTGTGCCTGGGGTCTTTCAACGCTATGTATCTCCGGAAGAAGGAGTGGAAATCCTAAGGGAAATCCACAAAGGCGAATGCGGTCATCACGCTGCAGCCAAATCTTTAGTGGCAAAAGCTTTTAGACACGGATTTTTCTGGCTTACAGCTAGGGCAGATACCGAACGGCTGGTCAAGACGTGCAAAGGCTGCCAAAAGTACGCCAAACAAGCTCATGTTCCGCTTCATCAGCTGCAGATAATACCTATAACATGGCCTTTTGCGGTCTGGGGGCTTGACACCGTAGGACCATTTAAACGGGCCCCAAGTGGATTTACTCACCTCCTAGTGATGGTGGATAAGTTCACAAAGTGGATTGAGGATAAACCCGTCACAAGTTGTGATGGAGCAACAGCCAAAAGATTTGCCGAGGACGTTATAATCTGGTACAGTTACCCGCGTAGCATTATCACGGACAATGGGAGTAATTTTTCTATGGGAGAACTTGCCAAATTCTGCGATGAGAAAAATATCCGGCTTGACATTGTGTCAGTCGCACATCCACAGGCCAATAGACAAGTTGAAAGAGAAAATGGTTTAATCCTACAAGGCCTCAAACCAAGACTCGAAGCACCACTTCGTCGTGCTGTGGGGGCTTGGGAAGATGAATTACCATCGGTAATATGGAGCTTGAGAACAACTCCAAATAGGTCAACCGGATACACACATTTCTTATTTATCTATGGTGCAGAAGCAGTTCTTCCTAGTGATTTGATTCATATTTCTCTGTGAGTTGCTGTATATATTGAGGAGGATGCTGAAATTTCTCGACAAAATGATCTCTATTTAATCAAAGAAGTTCGCGTCGTTGCTGAAATGAGATCAATATCCTATCAGCAGAAGTTATGTAAGTATCATATCCAGAGAGTCAGAAACTGGTCTTTCAATAAGAGCGATTTGGTTCTCCGGCTTTTGCAGAAAAGAAAGCACAAACTTTCCCCAGTATGAGAAGGGCCCTTTTTAGTTAGCTGAGTAATGTCCAATGGTTCTTACTATCTAACTAATGCGGCCAGTCAAATAAAGACCTGCTACTAATAAGAGAAAGAGAGCTGGAGGTAGTACAGACCCGGAATAATTAGACAGACCGTGGAATATTGCTCAGTTACGTCCCTTTATTCTTAAAAAATTCTTTCTTTGTAATCATATATGTGTACATGTTCAATGAGAAATAAATTATTGGTTGCCTCAATCTTTTCTGAGAAGTTTTAAATTACTATCTTATTTCCGAATAATCATGTCACAGTCGAAAATCCCAGAATACTTTAAAGTACTTTATGCTCATGTTTATTCTGGTTAGATTTTCGATTATAAACATGCTACCCTTGGGTATAAATCTAAATTTTCTAGTCTATACTTGGGTTCTTTATATAATTGCCGGATGCGGGCATTTTCCGAGTAGTGAATTGTTGGTACTGAAAGCCGACTCTGTTTCCGAGTTTAAAATTGGTTTAGCAATTGAGCTTCGTTGCTCGGCAGAGTTTCCGTGTGGAAGGTTGGCCGGCTCACAAAAGGAAGGCGGAAAGCTAGATAAGCGATAAGTATAGGGAAAACAATAAGTGCTTATGTAAAAATTTCAGGGACAACAAAATAAAATCAAAAGTGCTAAATAGAAGCATTAAATCTTAGCACTAGCAGAAGTATTAAACTACTTATTTACAATATGATTGTTTCAGAATAACACATTGTTTTTTCTAGTGCTCTACGATGCATGAGGAGAGGTAGGAGCCGCCGGCTCACTAGAGACATCGCCCTCACCTTGATATCTTTCCAAGACGTTCAAATCCGATATGGGTTGTTCATCGTCGGAAACTTCGGCTGTTTGTTCAGTAGGCGGAGGAGGCGTTTCCACACGAGTGAAGAAAGGAGTGTTGTGGCTAGTCGGATCAGCACGTGACATCCATAACCGGTGCAGGAGTCCATGATGGCCTTGATTTCTTGCTCCTGTCCGTCTTCATCCACAATTGAATAACCCCTGGTTACTTGCCAGATCTCCATGCTTCCATGGTGGCTCATAACCATGGTAATGGCATTCTGTTCTGCGGTCCATGCATAGGACACGTTCCAGTCCTGGATGAGCTAGGGCATCTCCTTGGCCTTATCTCACCTCAAAGGCGGACATTCTGTTCATGTCCAGAACTTTGAGAACTTCGCTAATATCCTCCAATGATTGGCGGAAATTGTGAAGCAAATCACCGACTTCTGTAAGCCGGTTGGTGCGAGATTCGGCGGAAGAAGAATCCAGTAAGTTTAGAGGAGCTGCATATATTGAAGGGAATATGCCCGAGAGGCAATAATAAAGTGGTTATTATGTTATTCCTTGTTTATGATAAATGTTTATTTTGCATGCTATAAATGTATTAATTTGGAAATGTTAATACATGTGTGTTTAATAAACAAACGGAAAGTTCCTAGTTATGCCTCTCTTATAAACTAGCTCGTTGATTAACAAGATGATCAAGGTTTCCTGATCATGGACATTGGATGTCGTTAATAACGAGGTCACAACATTGGTGGAATGATGTGATGAACATTCATCCGAAGTATAGCATTACGATCAGAGTCATTATGTATATATTGCTATAACATCATACGAAGTAATCTTAGTCCTTAGACCATGAGATCATGTTAATTGCTAACACTGGAAGAGTATCTTGATAACATCAAACGTCACACCGTAATAGGGTGACTATAAAGGTGGGTTCAGTGCTACGAAGGTGTTATGTTGAGGCTCATAGATCAAGAGTGGGATTTGTCCATCCCGATGACGGATAGATATACTCTGGGCCCTCTCGGTGATATCACATTGAAATAGCTTGCAAGCAAGTGATGTGATCACTAGAATGTTATATCACGGGAACGAGAAAAGAGTGCATGACGGTAACGAGATCAAACTAGATATTTGGATACCGATGATCAAATCTCGGACATGTAATATATCGCAAGACAAAGGGATTTAGTTACGACGTTAAAGGTTCACACGATCACAAGAGTCATCGTTGAATATGTGGTAGTCAGTACGGATCTCCAGGTCCCGCTGCTGATTATTGATCGGAGAGGGGTCTCGATCATGTCTACATTATTCACGAACCGTAGGGTGACACACTTAAGGGATACCGACACCATTTGGAGCAAATATGTTTCAGATAAAGATTTAAGAAAGCGCTGGAATCATTTCGATGGAAACCGGAATCATTTCGGGTGAAATTGCAGAAACTGGTTCTGCATGTGATATTGAAATGTTGCAGGGGGTTTTTATGTGAATGTTTGTTGATTAATGTAATTGACAAATTTCTGAATAAAATAAATGAAAGTGTTTTATTTAATGAGAACTTGCATTAAATTTGGTGGAATTTTAATGGAGGTGAGTGGAATTTTGAGTGGGTGGCTAATTATGTGAGTAGGAGCTCCACCCACATGAATGTGGAAGAGGTGGGGGCACCACCCTTGGCCGCCGGCCATGGTGAGGGGCTGCCCCCCTCTCCCTATAAAAGGCCCCCCACTCCCTCCTCTCATCTCGCACCACGTCCTCGTGAAGGTTCTCTTCTCCCTCTAGTTATTCCCCATGGTCTCGGATTAGCGAGATACATGTTCCCGGTGGCTTTATCTGGAAAGGAGTTGCTGCTTGCGCTGCATCGCTGGAGCGAGGAGGCGGAGGTTGTTCGGTGGACCGAACATGTGTGCGATCACGGATCAAAAAACCGCTACTTTGCGGTGCTGGACTTGATGGTGCTGGACCTGATGGTGCTGGAGCTGCTGGACCTGTCGGACTTCCACACGATCTTGAGATCAGCAAGCGTACGACTACATCAACCACGAGTTCCTACTCGTTAACAAAACTCGTTGTCTTCGAGGGTAAGTTCTCCATGGATGTATGTCCACTCGTTGCTCTGTATCTAGTAGATAGATCTTGGCGTATAGTTCTCATCGTAGGAAATTTTTTGTTTTCTATGCTTCGGACCCAACAGTGGTATCAGAGCCTGATCTATGCGTAGGTACTTTGCATGGGTAGTACACATATTTTTATATGTGGGCGATGATGATCATGTTATTTCATCTTCTATGTATTTTGGATATTGGTGGCATAGTGGGATGAAGCGGCCAGGAACAACCTTACATGTCATCGTACATGAGACCGGTTGCACGACTGACATGCAACTAGTTTTGCATAAGTGGCTGGCGGGTGTCTGTCTCTCCTACTATAGTCAATATCTGATTTACAATGAGTTGCTAATAACTTGGTTATCCTCGTTGTGGTTCATGTTCATAGGTGAGACCGGTTCTATCTCCGAAAGCCCTAAGCCACGTAAAACTTGTAATTGATAAATTAGAGGCGTCTAGTTTAGATCGTTGCTGGGCTAGTGTCTTGATATGGTATTGTTGTAAGTAGATGTATGGTAGATACTCTTACAACACACTTAACGTGTATGTTCCATAGACCTTGGCCTTACACACAAAGGAATGATAGAGATCATACCACGATGCAAATGATAGAGATCAAATGCATGGACCATATCATGTCACTTTACACATTAGATGTTTGCATCTTATATTGCCAGTTTTGCGCTTTTAGTAGCATTATAAGATGATCCCTCATTTAAATATCAAGATAAAATGTGTTCTTCCTTAAGTATGCACCGTTTTATGGATCGTGTTTCGAGACATCACGTGATGATCGGGTGTACTCAACTCTACGCTTTAATACAACGGGTGTAAGACAGTTTTACACACGCGAATACTAAGGTTCTTACTTGGCGAGCCTAGCATGTACAGACATGGCCTCGGAACACGGACCGAAAGGTTAAGCATGAGTCATATAGTTGATATGATGCCCATATAGATGCTCGCGTTTGAAGCTACACCGACTCACGTGATGATCGGACTTGGTGTAGTGGATTTGGTTCATGTAATCACCAAAAAGGCACGAGGGATGTCGTTTTTGAGTGGGAGTTCATTTCTAATTTGGATTAGTCGAACTCTATTTGTCATAAACTAAATCAAAGTGAATTTGCATAATTTGTTGTAGTCATTGGCATCTGTTCACTACCTTATACTTAGTTTTATTTGAGATAATAGAACTATAGAATTCTGGATATTTACTTTACGAACTGGTATCGTATTGTTTTGAATGTAAATTTAAAGTTTATAAGACCTATTGCAAACTTTCAGCAAACTCTATTTACTCCATGAAGTTTAATAAGTAGTATTAAATAAAGAGTAAGAATTCCAATGTTAGTATCTAAAGTATCATGTTTGCCTCCATGATTATTGATATTCAAAAATTGTTTTAATATCAAGGTTATCTAGGAGCTGAAAGAATTGTTTCAGGAACCATCATGTGTGGAAGATATTGTGATATCTGAAACAATGTTTTTGGTTGCATTATGATAGAGTATAATTTAGCAAAATACATGTTCTCGTATTGTATGAGAATTTGTGAAGGATGGAGATGCTAGGCATCTGGATCTCCCAAAAGGTGTTGGGAACTAACATTATACTCGTGGTTCTTCCTTATAGGCTATAGTAGGTTGATCATGAAAGTTGTCATGATAAGTATGAATAGAAGATGTAAGTAAAATGTTTACTACACTAATAGATTACTAAAGAATGGATTTTTGAAAGAACACCAAACATTTGATGATGGTGATCCACTTCAAAGTGCAAGTCCAAAGGTATTAGTATTTGAGTATATACGCTTTGTACTATGTGTCATGTGAATGACACCACTATTGATGTTGATAGATTCTTTTAAAAGAAAAGGAATTGTTGAAAGAGAATCTATAAAATATTTGGCAGAAAAGAAAAGGTTGGAAATGTCCAACTTAGGTATATAGAAGATGTACATGTTATGGTTGTACTCCTTGCTTGTTAAACAATGTGGTTCTGAGGTATTGGATACCGGTATTGGATACCGAATTGGTTGGTGTGAAGTGTCATACAGAACAACACAATTCATGAACTGCAACGGCCTAAGTAACTAGCAAAAGAATAAGTGATGATGTTCATCGAAAACAAATAAAGTGTTATTGTGTTTTTTCGTTGTCGTCAAACCTAGCCTTCAAGATTTGTTTTAATAATTGCTATTTTGTTCCGGTATTATGAGAACAATGGTTGTTCAAATAATTACTGTATTCCATAAAGGATGGATGAACTTTTACAAGTCTAGTTGGAGAAATCACATCCATAAATATTATTGTTAAAATGTCGTAAGACAAATGATTGGAAGATCACTTATGAAGTGACATCGCTGTTTGAATTATAATGGAAAGTAAACATGAAGAAACTCCATCTTGATGGATTTTTGGAGTCTTTTGATTTTGATCAATTGATGCTTGTGAAACTTCCCTCAAGATAATGGAAACTCTGTCCATAGGCCAAAGAGGAACGGATGACTAACTTATTGGATATTATGCATGTTGATGTATATAGTCCATTATGTGTAGCCATATGCGATGGATCTTTTTGCTTCATATGCTTCCTCCAGAAATTTGAGTGAATATATTTATATATTTACTTAATAAGGAAGAAGTATGAAACATTTGAAAATTGTTCAAAGACTTTCAAGATGAAGTGAAAAATCATTGCAACAAGAAAATAAAAGAGTTTATGATTTGATCATAAAAGAAGATATTTGAGTTACAGGTTTAGCAAAACACCTAAGATTTCAGGAATTGTTCCATGAATTTGCATTTCCCGATAAACCACAGGAGTATGGTATGTTCGAGAGATCAAATCAAACCTTGTTTGACATGGTAAGATCAAAGGTGTCATTTATAAAACTGCCATTATGTTTTAAAGATTAAAGCTTTAGAGATTGCCGCTTTTACACTGAAAAGAGCACCATCGTGATCCGTTGAAATGACACCATATGAGTTATGGTTTGGGATAAAACCCGAATTGTCTTTTCTTAAATTTTGGTATGTTATGCATAAGTAGAATGTTTACAACCAAAGTCGGATAAGCACGTCTTTGTAGGTTATCCCAAAGAATTTGTTGGGAATTCCTCCATAACACCAAGGACAAAAGAGTTTGTCGCTTGGAACGTCAAGTTTCTTGAGAAGGAATTTTTCGTGAAAAGTTATGTGGGAGGACAATAGAACTTTGATAAGGTTGTTGAACCTTAGCTATATGTGCTGAGTAGCGCAGCACCGGAAAGTGTCCCGGTGGCGGCCACAATGCTCATGGCTCCCGTGATTACAAAGGGTGTAATCTTGGAGATTAGAGTTCTTATTGAACCATGTGGGTCGATAAGAATCAAATAGTAAGATTTGGAACAAAAGTCGTTATTGTTTTGACAATGATGAACCGACTGCATGCAAAGAAGTGATGATTGGCCCTGACTCCAGAAAATGACTAGAAGTCATAGAATCCGTGATAGTATCCATACACGAGAAATCAAGTTTCTGAACTTAGAAGACCCTCCAAAAAGGCGTGAAGCCTATCGGTCGTGTTTGGATCTATAAAGAAATAAGACATGGATGTTTAACGTCTATGAAATAGTCGACATGTCGGAAAGAAGTTTACGACAATGTTCAAGGAGTTGACTATGACAAGATTTTATCTTTCATAGCGATATATAGTCTTGACGGATTAATGTAGCAACCACTACATATAATTTGGTATATGGTAGTTGAATAAAGAAAACAAGGTTCTTCTAATAGAACGGTAACCTAGGACATGTACATGACATGGTCCGAAGGGTTTTGTTAATTCAAAGGGTGCTAAAAGGGCATGTAAACTTCAATAGTTGAAGTAAGCATAGCGGAGTTGGAATCTTCACCATGATGAAACTATTAAAAGAGTTTAAATTCATCGGAGATGATGAATATGCTTGCATTTGCAAGAAATTAAGTGGGAGCGCTGAGACATATTTCTAATACATTATGTAGAGGACATATTGTTGATTGAAAATGATGTATCTTGAATTGACACAAGTTAAGGATTTCATTAAAATAAGATTTCGATGAAAGACTTGGGCATACCCAGAATATTAGGCATCAATATCTATATGGATAGATTAAGGCGCTAATATGGTTGTGTCAGACATACATATATGAGATATTGAAAGGGTTCAATATGGAAACAACAAGAAAGGTTCTTGCTGCATGGAAAGGATTGTATCAAAATTCAAGTGTTTCAACACTTGGTGAGTAAAATCACATGAAGATTTTGATCGATTATACCATGATATGTATATATCCATAATGTCCTATGCTCTAAATGTTATGAGCATATACCAGAATGATTCATAAGATGATCATTGGACAATAGTAAAGATATTCTTATGAGCTTTTGGAAGAACTAAGAATATATAATGTATAAGTGACAAATAGTTAAAGGTAGTTCATTGTAAAGTGTTACATTGATACTAGTTTTGTCACAAGATACAAATTAAATTTATCTCAATTTAGACTATGGGTGGCACAACGTAATGGAAAGGATGTTCCATGATGGATTTGGATGAGTTCCAAAGTTGAGACATTGTGACGGATACTACAACAAAAGGCTAAGTATATGACTGCTATAGTAGCAACATAGGAGGGCATTTGTGTTAAGTAGTTTGTTATCAAACTTGGTGTGGTTCAAAGTGGGCTAATACTATGAAGATATGTTGTGTGACAATAGTATCAACATATTTTAACCCGAACGAACTAAAGGTCTACAAAAGGACCAAATTTATACAATGCCATCTCATTTGAGAATGAGTGATGCGTAGAGACGCAAAGACATGCAAATACACACGGAACTGAAACTGTCAGAGCCGGAGATTATGTTAACCACTAGTAATCGCGTATATGCAACACCATAAAGCCATAGGTGTTCAATACGCAAAGTTTTTCAAACTAGATTATTGACTCTAGTGCCAGTGGGAGACTGAAGGGAATATGCCCGAGAGGCAATAATAAAGTGGTTATTATCTTATTCCTTGTTTATGATAAATGTTTATTTTGCATGCTATAATTGTATTAATTTGGAAACGTTAATACATGTGTGTTTAATAAACAAAAGGAAAGTTCCTAGTTATGCCTCTCTTATAAACTAGCTCATTGATTAACAAGATGATCAAGCTTTCCTGATCATGGACATTGGATGTCGTTAATAACGAGGTCACAACATTGGTGGAATGATGTGATGAACATTCATCTGAAGTATAGAATTACGATCAGATTCATTATGTTTATATTGCTATAACATCATACGAAGTAATCTTAGTCCTTAGACCATGAGATCATGTTAATTGCAAACACCGGAAGAGTATCTTGATAACATCAAACGTCACACCGTAATAGGGTGACTATAAAGGTGGGTTCAGTGCTACGAAGGTGTTATGTTGAGGCTCATAGAGCAAGAGTGGGATTTGTCCATCCCGATGACGGATAGATATACTCTGGGCCCTCTCGGTGATATCACATTGAAATAGCTTGCAAGCAAGTGATGTGATCACTAGAATGTTATATCACGGGAACGAGAAAAGAGTGCATGTTGGTAACGAGATCAAACTAGGTATTTGGATACCGATGATCGAATCTCGGACATGTAATATATCGCGAGACAAAGGGATTTAGTTACGACGTTAAAGGTGCACACGATCACAAGAGTCATCGTTGAATATGTGGGAGTCAGTATGGATCTCCAGGTCCCGCTGCTGATTATTGATCGGAGAGGGGTCTCGATCATGTCTACATTATTCACGAACTGTAGGGTGACACACTTAAGGGATACTGACACCATTTGGAGCAAATATGTTTCAGATAAAGATTTAAGAAAGTGCTGGAATCATTTCGATGGAAACCGGAATCGTTTCGGGTGAAATTGCAGAAACTGGTTCTGCATGTGATATTGAAATGTTGCAGGGGGTTTTATGTGAATGTTTGTTGATTAATGTAATTGACAAAATTCTGAATAAAATAAATAAAAGTGTTTTATTTAATGAGAACTTGCATTAAATTTGGTGGAATTTTAATGGAGGTGAGTGGAATTTTGAGTGGGTGGCTAATTATGTGAGTGGGAGCTCCACCCACATGAATGTGGAAGAGGTGGGGGCACCACCCTTGGCCGCCGGCCATGGTGAGGGGCTGCCCCCCTCTCCCTATAAAAGGCCCCCCACTCCCTCCTCTCATCTCGCACCACATCCTCGTGAAGGTTCTCTTCTCCCTCTAGTTATTCCCCATGGTCTTGGATTAGCGAGATACATGTTCCCGGTGGCTTTATCTGGAAAGGAGTTGCTGCTTCCGCTGCATCGCTGGAGCGAGGAGGCGGAGGTTGTTCGGTGGACTGAACGTGTGTGCGATCACGGATGCTCCGCTACTTTGCGGTGCTGGACTTGATGGTGCTGGACCTGATTGTGCTGGAGCTGCTGGACCTGTCGGACTTCCACACGATCTTGAGATCGGCAAGCGTACGACTACATCAACCACGAGTTCCTACTCATTAACAAAACTCGTTGTCTTCGAGGGTAAGTTCTCCATGGATGTATGTCCACCCGTTGCTCTGTATCTAGTAGATAGAGCTTGGCGTATAGTTCTCATCGTAGGAATTTTTTTGTTTTCTATGCTGCGGACCCAACATATATAAAAGAAAAGTCATAAATATATCGAGATTCTTAGGAATCGGAAAGGGCTAAAAGTCAGATATGGGAAAATTACCGAAAATGGAATCATCAACTTTGGTCTTCTTCGCTCGAAGACTCTGGAGTTCACCCCGGAGAGCTTGAGTGATGTCCTTCTCTCTGAATAACTCGTCATTGAGATCTGAGATTTTCTGATCCTGGACCACGATCTTTCGATCATGTTCTTCGGTGGCCATGGAGGAGGATTTGAGAACACTAGCAATGCTGCGCTCGTGATTCGCCTTAAGCATGTTCCGTTCCTGCCGTAAGTCGGCGTTCTACACCTTTAGGGTCTTAAAATTCTCGGCCTCTTCAATCATTGCACATGATATTTTGACCAGTGCTATAAGCAAAAGAAAACAGTTGAATTGGAAAATTCGACTATGAAAGCAAAAATAATAAGGTTAAGGCCTAAAATGATTGCCTTCAGCCTGATCCTTTGATATCTTTAATCGAGCGTTTTCAAGACGGAGAGCTCTGATCTCTCTCCGCTTATTGCAAATATTCTTCAATAATTCCTGGTTATAAGCATTAACTTTCTATAAGTCAGAATAATACCTAGAGTTAGAAGTCTACTAAAGACTCAGGCTAATATTTAAACTAATATTAACACGAGCCTTGGGGGCTACACTAGTTCGTTCTTTGGCATCCTTCGAAAGCATAAATTCGGATTGTCTATCCAACTTCATGCTTGGGGGATAGAGGATATGGTATGAAATAAAGTAAAAAGTGAGTTGGAATTCTGACTTACATATTGTTCATGAGTAAGCTCAGTGGCAACCTTCTCGGCGAGGGTAAGCGGGATTACTAGCAGTGGCGGAAGCACGCCGTCTTTCAGCTTCTCATCGCGAAGACGAACTTGGTCAAGAAGCTTGAAGTATTTGACATCCTCAGCTTCTTGCGCTTGTTCCCCAGTGGTGATGTTCGGGATCTCCAAGAGTTGTCAGGCTAGCCGTTGGATTTCTTCTGAAGATTTCCGAGTAATGCCAAGTTTGGCAATACCCGTATTGATGAGGAGGTTTTTGGCGAAAACTTTTGCCGAGGGATCATTACCCTGAACGGGTTCACCCTTGTCAAGTATTGAGTCGCCCATGGTGACATCGGTTTGGGAGCCAAGGATCACTGGCTCCGATTGTTGAACCGAATCTTCTGCAACGGACGGAGATGGAGTAATCTCAGGCGCTATGGAAGGTTGTGGGGCAGGAGTTGGAGGCGCTACGGCAGGAGAAGTAAAATTCAACTTTGATTGGCGTAGGGGCTTCGAGGAGCCTCCTTTCCCCTTGCCCTTAGTGAGCTGTTTAGCTCTGAAGAGGTAATAGAACGAAGATCGTTACACTTCAGAAAGAATGAAAAATAACATAGAAAGACCTTGTGAGGAAGTTTTACCTCTTCACAACAGGCACTTCCTTTGTGCCAATAGACACTGTTGGAGTCTTACGTGTTCGGGTAAGCGCCTCCGACAGTGGAATCAATTCTCCATCATCCTGAGATAACTCTAGAGAATATCCTTCGAGAGGAGCAGGCTCTGACTCGGGGAGGTCAGGAAGATGAAAAGAGGAAATATCACAGTATTGTTAAAAGACACAACAATATATAGATGAATGCATAATTCGAGTTACTGTTGGAAACTTACTAGTGTCAGGGGATTGTCAGCCATATGCATGTCCAAGGACAAATCTGGAATCTTCCTCTCGACCCGCTCCTTGATCAACCATTTGATTTGGTACTCGTAGTCCTTATCCGAATAAGACTTGGAGCATATCCAGAGAGAATCCGTCTTGCTCCATGTGATGGAGTGCATAAGCCGGTCGCCATGATGTTGGAGAGGCTGAATCTAGCATGCCAGGCAGCAGTGGACCAAATCGGATCCTTTCAGACCCTTGTGCTTCATCAAATATTCGATCCGCCTCTTTGCAAGAAGAATATCATCCGTAAGAGCCAGAGCATCTGCGTCCCAGGACTCTTGGGACATAGCGGTGCCATCAGCAAAAGCCAGCAAAGCAGTAGCTTTGTCGGGAGCCAGGTTTTCCTTATGGTAAAAGAACGTGGACGGCCACTTTTTAACAGACTCGCTAGCCTTAATCCTAGGATAGACTCGCTCTCTCCTAACAAAAAAGCTAAGAGTTTCGGTAATATAAGGATTACCGGTAGTGATGTAATTTCTCCGGGTATGAAAGTAAAACCGGAAAAGAAGAATACTCGGCCTAATACCGAGATACCCCTCACACAAAGAGGCATACGCGCTCATCTCTAAAAGAGAGTTTGGGGGGAGATGGTGGAGTGCACTCCGTAATGATCTAAACCTCAGAAAATAAATCCGAGGGAGGAAAGCTCAAACCTCTATCAAGGTGGGTGCCGAAATGCACTCGCTCATCGGTGTTGGGGGTGTTGTCTAAAGCGGCTCCTCCAGTCGCCGGTGCGGAGGAGGCCTTCATTCTTGATGACACGGAGCTTGGTGTCATCAAGAACACAGGAAGGAGAAAGCATTGGCACTGGTAAGGAAGAGAGAGAAAGATCTAGAACCCTTATATCCTTTGCCTATGCCAAGATTCCTGCAAGATAAACACTAACCATGCCACGCGTCGTGGAAGGAGCTGGGTAAGTTCCTCGCGAGGATTACGTCGCTTCGATCTCCGCGCACGCATTAAAACGATGCCTCAGTTCTGCGCAGGGCGGACCCACCAACGGTCGTGCTGATAGGAATGTTTGTTAGTGACATGACTTGACTTTGACTGATGTCAGGTTAAGTCAGAGACTAAGTTCCGGCTTAAATTTGAATTTCAGGCTGGAAGCTCGAATAATGTACTCATAGGTCCGATTCGCTTTGTGACTCGGATCCTATCCTTTCTTTTGAAGTTTCAGGAACCCTTCAAGATTCTGCAAGCCGAAGATAAAGCTAGAGGATGTTGAAATCCAACTCTAGATCTTGGAGGCTTTTGGGGGCTTCTGTTGGGGATATACTTGCTGGGTATCCTCACCGTGCCTCACTGACCAGGGTGCCCCACTTCGGGTTAGATCTTTGCTTCACGGGCGGCCCAGTCAGGGAGAAGAGACGGAGTCCAGTTTGGCTATGGGAAGGCCCATAAGACTTACCGACATAGGCCTGTAGTGTTACTTATAGTTCCAGATGTATTCTGTAACCGACTCTTAGTTGTAGCCGGATAGGTCTCTCCTGTAAACCCTAGGCCAGATATCTATATAAGCCATCCTAGAACAAGCCTTTAGGGCACCCCACAATAGTCTACAATCTCAACTCGCACAGGCGAAACCCTTGTAACCCATATTCCGGCTCTGCCATATTACTAGATTGCTAGCAGGAGTAGTAACCATCCAAAGCCAGCGGATTCGAACCTGGGTAAACTTGTGTGCTCACCGTCCCGGAACATCATACATCTCACACCCCACTCTTCCACACGCCTCGAGGACCCCCTCATGCCTTCCAACTCACAGCACATCCACCTACCGTGAACATATAACCTGTGAGGGATATCCTCTTATCCAAATCGACAGCAAAATCTGAATCCACATAGCCTACGAGTCCCTTACCAGCCTTGCCAAACTTCAAGCAAGCATTGGATGTGCAACAGAGGTAACTGAAAATCCACTGAACAACTTTTCAATGTTCTTTACTAGGATTATCCATGTAACGACTCACCAAACTCATAGGATATGGTAAATCAGGGCGAGAACAAACATGGCATACATCAAGGAACCAACAACACTAGAATAAGGAACTCGTGACATGTACTCAATATCTTCATTAGAACTAGGACATTGCAATGCTGACAATTTAAAGTAAGGAGAAACAGGAGTATTAATAGACTTTGCATCATGCATATTAAAACGCTGGAGAACTTTCTCAACGTAACTTTGCTGACTAAGAAATAACAACCAAGATTTTCTGTCCTGTTTAATTTGCATACCTAGGATTTTCTTAGCAGCACCAAGATCTTTCATCTCAAATTCACTACTTAGGTGTGCCTTCAAAGTAGCGATTTTTTCATGCTCTTGGCAGCAATTAACATATCATCAACATATAACAGCAAGTATATAGCTGAACCATTAACAAATTTTATGTAAACACAACTATCAAACTGAGATCTCTTAAAACCTCGTGAGATCATAAATGAATAAAACCTTTTGTACCACTGTCTTAGAGATTGCTTCAAACCATAAAACAATCTCTTCAATTTCACTACAAGAAAAGTTTTCTTTTACAACAGACGATTTTCATGGTTGAAGGCCTGTTTTTATGGACAAAGAGTCTTCAACGAAGGATGGCCTTCGTGGTAAAAGTGTTGAAAATTTAAGCAATAATCCATATGATTTAATCCGAAAAATAAACTAATAAAGCATAATCATGTAGAGAGTACCAAAATTAATCATGTAGATCAACAAAGTGGATGAACAGATTACATCTAAATAAGATAAACCTATCACATCTACACCAAACGCTAGAATAAACAACTCTAGCAAAATCTGAAATAGAAAGTTTAGGATTACGTACAATATAGCAGAGGTAGCAGCATCCACGGCGGTGGCAGCAGCGGTAGCCGCAGCGATGGCTGCAGCATCGTCGGCCATGTCATCGATGTAGAGGTTGATGATGTCCGATAAGAAGTCCTCGTCGGGGAAGGAGTCGTTCGTGATGGCGTCAGTAGTCGTATGGAAGTGCTCCCCAAAACCTGATCGTGTCTCACCCGTACAGGTTCACAAGAAGGCGGGGTTCTGGAGGCCTACTGTCCCGAGCTGCGGTGCGCGCCGCAAGTCGGGATGGAGAAGACGAAGGCGGCAACACAATAAACTAGAAGGAGACTCGTGTGGTAAGTGATGCCGATTAGGTTTAGCGTAGACGCTTATATAGCGCAAGTCAAGGAGATTGTGGGGCTCAGCCCACGTCCAAGTCAGTAATAGCCCACATCCCATAAAGACTAGAAACAGCTGACTAATTAACATGTCTGTTAATGACTCATAATTAATCTATGATTAATTTCCTAACTAGCAAAAATAAAGCTCGGCTCGGCGAGATTCCCGCAACCCGCGGGACGCGCGCGCATCATGATGAGACGAGGCATGGTGTGGCATGGCGAGGTGAGGCGGGTGGCGTCAGAGGAGGAGTGCGCGAGAGCTGCTATTCTTCTCACACCTTAGTGAGTGGTGGAGCAGCCTAGTATATAAGGAGGTGTAACTCTCACTCAACTAGCCATGTGAGACTAAATTTGGCACCACTTGCACAACCATGTGCTGCCATGCACAAATGGACCAAAGAGAATGTCAGAATTTGTCTAATGGGCCAAGAGCCCAAAACTCACCAAATTCCAACAATCCCCCACAAAGTCTCATTGGGACATCACCTTATTTCTATTCCAGAATATTGTTTTATATACCGGTGTGTAGTGGAGACTGGTAAGTTGAACTTCCACGTTAAACTTCATGCTACACAAGCTAGCAACTTGAATAGTGGACTATGCCTTGAACTACAAGTTTTCTGCACACTAGTTTCACACAAAATCTAGACCAGTACAGGGCTGCTGCAGGACTTTCCCGTAGTTTGGAGCTTATGCATCATATCCAGGGCCTTTCATGAGTTTATTAGAGAGCACCCAACTCTCACGGACTGCGACGTTTGAAAGTCAGACTCATATAGGTGTGTTCCTTAATAGATGTTCTGCAGGAAAACATCTCTGCTTAGAAAAGCCACTTAGAACACATTAAGATAAATATCAACCTGCCATGCAGAATAAGAGAGTATTGCATCTTTATGGAGATGTAAATATAATATGGGCATACTCTCCTCTCAGCTGATCAACAGCTTGTCTCCCGACTCTAATTCACGGGATCTCCGATCACATAGAGTGGGTTGCCCCTGTGAACAACTCATTGTGTGGGTCTCAAACCCATCTCCCTCGATGCATTATCTAGCACATTACGTGATAAACCCTTTGCGAAGGGATCTACCAAGTTCTTAGATGTTTGGATATAATTCAACGCAATAACTCCGGAGTTTCTCAGTTTCCTGAAAGATTTCAATATCCTCTTCACATGCCTTGATGATTTCATATTATCCTTAGAACTATTTACTTTGACGATCTTAGTTTGATTATCACAGTTCATCGGGATGGCGGGTATTGGTTTTTCAACCATAGGTAAGTCCATCAAAAGCTCACGAAGCCACTCTGCTTCAACAGTGGCTGTGTCTAATGCTTTGTGTTCTGCTTCCATAGTTGACCTTGTTAAGATGGTCTGCTTGCAAGACTTCCAGGAAACAGCACCACCACCAAGTGTAAACAAATAACCACTTGTGGCCTTAATCTCATCAGCATCAGATATCCAGTTTGAACCACTATAACCCTCAAGTACCCATGGATACCCAGTATAGTGAATACCATAACTCGTAGTGCCTTTCAAATAACGCAAAACTCTCTCAAGAGCATGCCAATGATCATCTCCAGGATTTGACACAAATCGAATCAGTTTGCTTAAAGCAAAGGAGATGTCAGGCCTCGTAGAGCTGGCTAAGTACATGAGCGAGCCAATAATTTGAGAATATCTCAATTGATCTTTAGCATTCCTTCGATTCTTTTGAAGTAGCACACTTGGATCATAAGGCGTTGGAGAAGACTTGCAGTCACTATACCCAAAGCGACTCAATATCTTTTCCGCATAGTGGGACTGAAGCATTGTAATCCCACCATTGTCATCCTTCAGTACCTTGATGTTTAAGATTACATTAGCCACTCCCAAGTCCTTCATCTCAAAGCAGCGAAATAGGAACTCTTTGACCTCCTCAATAACAGTGAGGTTGGTCCCGAATATCAATATTTCATCGACATAGAGACACATAATAACTCCCACACCCCCACCATGGCGATAGTACACACACTTATCAGCTTCGTTTACAACAAAGCCTTCAGTGGTTAAAGTTCTTTCAAACTTCTCGTGCCACTGCTTAGGAACTTGCTTAAGACCATATAAAGACTTCACTAACTTACACACCTTTCCTTCTTTACCATTTACTACAAATCCATCAGGCTACTCCATATAATTTTCCTCATCTAGCTCTCCATTTATAAAAGCTGTCTTAACGTCCATTTGATGAACGAGAAGACCATGTGAGGCAGCCAAGGATAGTAGTTCTCGATTAGTGGTCAATCTGGCTATAGGTGAGTAGGTATCGAATAAGTCTTCACCTTCTTTCTGGGTATAACCCTTGGCCACAAGATGTGCCTTGTACTTTTCAATAGTACCATCATGTCTAAGCTTTTTCTTGAACACCCACTTACATCCTACAGGCTTGCACCCATAAGGATGATCAGTGCCTTCCCAAGTTCCATTAGCTAAGATGTAATCCATCTTGCTACGGACAACTTCTTTCCAGTAGTCAGCATCTTGAGATGCATAGGCTTCAGAAATAGAAGTGGGAGTATCATCCATGAGGTACGCAATGAAATCATCACCAAATGACTTTGCTGTCCTTTGTCTCTTTCTCCTTTTAGGAGCTTTATTGTCGTCCTCCATAGGATCATCATAGTGTTCTATCGGCATAGTGGGTTCAGGAATTATAACAAATTCCTGACTAAATGAACTAGTCATCTCCTGATTTGATGAGCTATACATACCTTTCATGGGAAAGATGTCCTCAAAGAAAATTGCATCATTCGACTCCATAATCGTACCAACATGCATGTCGGATACCTCAGATCTTACTATTGAAAATCTATAGCCAATGCTATTAAAAGCATATCCTAGAAAAACACAATCCACGGTTTTTGGTCCAAGCTTTCGCTTCTTGGGTATTCGAATATTGACTTTCGCCAAACATCCCCAAGTTTGTAAGTAAGAGAGTTTAAGCCTTTTTTCTCCCATTCCTCAAATGGAGTCATGGTTTTATCCTTTACGGGAACATGGTTTAGGACATGACACGCAGTCATTAGCACCCCCAACCATTCCTTGGAAAGACCCGATGTATCTAACATGGCGTTAACCAAATCAGTTAGAGTGCGTTTCTTTCTTTCGGCCACTCCATTTGACTGAGGTGAGTAGGGAGGCGTCCTCTCATGGATAATACCATGTTCCATACAGAATATTTCAAATTCATTTGAAAAGTACTCTCCACCACGATTCGACCTTAGCCGCTTGATTTTAAGATCAAGTTGGTTTTCTGCTTTAGCTTTATAGTTTTTGAAGTAATTCAAAGCTTTATCTTTAGATTTCAGAAGATAAACATGGCAGTATCTAGTGGAGTCATCAATCAATGTCATAAAGTATATTTTTCCACCTCTTGTCAACACGCCATTCATCTCACAAAGATCTGAATGTATAATTTCTAGTGGTGCTAAGTTTCTCGGTTCCGCAGCCGTATGAGACTTGCGGGGTTGCTTTGCTTGCACACAAACTTGGCACTTAGAACCTTTGATAGTGGTAAATTTCAGAATTAAACTCATATTGGCTAGCCATGTCATGTAACCAAAGTTAATATGACAAAGTCGTGAATGCCAAATATTGGACTCATTATCATTGCAAACATGATTAATAACATTAGTACATGAGTCTGACAAAAACAAGCGGAACAGACCTCCACACTCATAACCCTTTCAAACAAATTGTACATACTTAGAAATTACAACTTTATTGGTCTCAAAGACCAACTTAAAACCATCTCGACATAGAAGCGATCCGCTGACGAGATTCTTATTGATGGAGGGAACGTGCTGCACATTCTTCAGTTGTACGGTCTTCCCCGAAGTAAACTTCAGATTTGCCGTACCAACACCATGAACAGAAGCATGTGAGCCGTTTCCCATCAGCACGGAGGAAGTCCTTGTGACCTGATAAGAAGAGAACATGGAAATATCAGAACATACATGTGTATTAGCACCCGTGTAAATCCACCATTCAGGCGAATGGCATACTGAAAGGATAGTAGGTAAAATACTATACGCAGCGTTCTTCATCTGAATATCGCTAATAACAACATTAGCGGTCTTGCCGCTGTTCCCATGTTGCCGTTTGTCAAAGCGATTAGGGCAGCTAGGAGCCCAATGATCAGGATCAGCACAGACATGGGAAGAGCCTTTCTTCTTATCATTTTTCCTCTTAAAGGTGGTAGAGTGAGTGGCCTTGTTCTTTCCATCAAACTTTCCTTTGCCATCTGATTTGTTCTTATTCTTGAACTTGTGGGATTGGGAGTTTTTCTTTTGTACCAAATGGAATTAGAAGCTCCCTCAAATCCTCGAGCACATGTGTCCTTTTCTCTCGCCTTCTCTTCCACATGAAGAGACCCAATGAGATCCGTAATGGCAAACTGTTGTCTCTTATGTTTCAGAGAAGTAGCAAAGTTCCTCCACATTGGGGGAAGTTGGCAATAATGCCTCCGCCCACAAACTTGTCCGGTAAGGTATACTTGAACTGCTCAAGTTCTTTGGCAAGTGATTGTATCTCATGAGCTTACTCAACGACTGAGCCCTCATCAACCATCTTGTAGTCATAGAATTGCTCCATGACATACAACTCAGTGCCAACGTCTGAGACCCCAAATTTGGCCTCGAGCGCATCCCACAAGTCTTTGCCATTATCAAATGACATGTATGGGTCAACAATGTTGTCCCCAAGAATGCTGAACAGAGCCACCATAAACATGGTATCAACTTTCTTAAAGGTCGCTTCCTGCTCAGCAGAAAGATCACCTTCAGGTTTGCCAAGAGTGGCGCTATACCAGTTTAGGTTTTTAAACCATAGAATTGCTCTCGCGCGCCATCTCTTATAGTGCATACCATCAAACAAAGGCGGTCTAGTAGCCGCGGCTACACCAGTGGAATTCAGTTGCCTATAATCAGGTTTTTGGATTGTTGAAAATATAAGAAATAATCCATATGATTTAATCCGAATAATAAACTGATAAAGCATGATCATACAGACAGTACCAAAACTAATCATGCTGATCAACAAAGTAGATGAACAAATTACATCTAAATAAGATAAGCCTATCACATCTACACCAAACGCTAGAATAAAGAACTCTAGCAGAATCTGAAATAGAAAGTTCAGGATTACGTATAGTTTAGCAGCAGCAGTAGCAACCGCGGCGGTGGCAGCAGCAGTAGCCGCAGCAGTGGCAGTAGCGTCCTTGGCCATGTCATCGATGTAGAGGTTGCTAATGTCCGGGAACAAGTCCTTGTTGGGGAAGGAGTCATCCGTGATGGCATCAGTAGTCACGCGGAAGCGCTCCCCAAAAACCCGATCGCCCCTCACCCGTATAGGTTTACAAGAAGACGGGGTTCCAGAGGCCTACTATCCCAATCTGCGGTGCACGCCGCAAGTCGAGATGGGGAAGACGAAGGAGCTGGCGCAATAGACTAGAAGGAGACGCGTGTGGTAAGCGATGCCGATTAGGTTTAGCGCAGACGCTTATATAGCGCAAGTCAGGGAGATCGTGGGGCTCAGCCCACGTCCGAGTCGGTAATAGCCCACGTCCCATAAACACTGGAAATGGCTGACTAATTATTGTTTACGTTAATGACTCGTAATTAATCTATGATTAAGTTTCCCGACTAGAAAAAATAAAGCTCGGCTTGGTGAGATTCCCGCAACCCGCAGGGCGCGTGCGTCGTGACGAGGTGAGGCGTGGCGAGGCGAGGCGGGCGGTGTCGGAGGAGGAGTGTGTGAGAGCTACTCTTCTTCTAACACCTTAGTGACTGGTGGTACAACCTAGTATATAAGGAGGTGTAACTCTCACTCAACTAGCAATGTGGGACTAAACTTTGGCACCACTTGCACAACCATATGCTGCCATACACAAATGGGCCAAAGAGAATTTCAGAATTTGTCTAATGGGCCAACATCCCAAAACTCACCAAATTCCAACAAAAAGCCCCATCACAAATGAATTAACCACGATTCTTTTTCGACCATGGTGGATCACACCCTTTAGCCACAAAAACTTGTTTTGTCGTAGATCTGTTCGCCAGCCGCGTTGACTACTGGCGTCATGCATGCCACGTGGCAGCCACCGTTAGCGGCCGGTTACCGCCCTTAACGGTCATAGAAACCGTGGCAGAAGCCAGGCCGAACCAAGGCCTGCTAAATACTAACTGGGCCGACCCATCAGGGAAGCCCAATAAGAAGATGGACCGTTACTGTTTTGTCCTACACTGTTTGAAATGGGCCTAGAAATGCAGCGAACATCGGCCCGCGAACTTTCAAGCCCGATTCTGTTTCGGCCTGCAGAAGGCCCATGTTGGTCCAACACTGTGCGGCCCATTAGCAGCCCACACCAAGTCACTCCTGTACACTTAAGGCCTGCGGTCAGCCCATCATTGTTATCGCAACCCATCGTCGACCGCCTACTGACAGCCCTTCTTTGAGATGGTCCGTTACTATTCTGGCATGTTACTGTTCTGGCCTTTTACTATTTTGGTCTTTAGCTGTTCAGGCCCACAAACGACCCTTTACTATTCTAGCCTGGTAAATTTATCGGCCTATTACTACCCTCGTCTGGAAATTTCTTGGCCCGTACTGTTCAGGCTTGTCACTATTCTGGCCTTTTACTGTTGCGTTCCTTTACCGTTGAGGCCCACTACTATTTTGGCCTATTACTATTCTGCCATTTTTGTAGTTTCTTTCCTGTTAATGAGTTGTTTATGTTCTGGCCTGCTACTGTTACGGCCTGTTACGACATGTTACTGTTATGGCCTGTTACTGTTATAGCCTGTTACTGTAACGACCTGTTACCACACGCGGGTCGGCCCGTTACGTTTATGGCCTTTTACAATTTCATCCTTTCTGAAGCTCATGCCAATATCATATAACGTATATAATAATCCAACATTTTTACTGTTCATCATCGACCGTATACACAACGGGCCAATAACAAAGCACGGTACTGTTCCCTACTCGACCTGCCTGGCATAGGTACCATAACGACTACCGCAATGTGTGGACGATGTCAACTAAATGCCTACATGGTCGACGCGCGTTATTGATGACTGCAAGTGCACAGATCGTTTGTAGCTAGTTTCGAAATAAAGATATCGATCCCATAGGGAGCAGTAGGCGAAAGACTAACATGGTTTTAACTAAAACTAAATGAAGTACTTAAGAAATAACTTTAAGATGCAAGAAACGTAGATTGTTTTTGGGTTTTTGGTTGAACAAGATAATTTAAAGTAAAGCCAAACTTAATGTAGAAAGTAGAATTGCGTGTGTAATAGAACTTTGGAACTGCAATAGCGAAAAAGGCTTTCTCAGGGAGTGGTGGATATACTGCTAGCAGTTTGGACTAAGCAATCAAGATTATTATAACAAATATTCTCATAATATGTATGTATGTGGGAGGAGCTCCATATATGGACAAATAGGTAGCAACCACTACTCACATCATCCTTCATAACCACAGCCGACGAATAAACAACATCAATCGTATTATCCCGCTATTAAGGGATTTCTCCCGTGGAATGGACATGTCTTAATGAGTTCTCCTTGATTCCCCAAGTTAGCACGTAAGGAATGACAATAGCTTTATAGTCATAGTAAGTGCTATCATCCCTCTGTCTACCAACAAGTAATCCCCTTCATCAAGTCCCCATAGGAGGAAAATATTAAGCAGGTGCACAACTCCCAACATCAAGATGAAGACAATTAACACATTCACATTATGATGTATAACATACTAATCTCTATCTCATCTCAATCATATGCTAGGATTTCTCCATCTCCCCAAGAACTAGAGATTTACTCAGACATGGAGGTAATCAACATCATGGCAATGGTAATGGAAACAACCATAGATGAATAGTACTTGTATAAATTCACAACGAGTACGTGAATTACAACAAGATCTAGACAAGATGTAGATGTGATGGATGGAGATGGCAGTGATGCAGCGGTGGATGATGAAGATTGATGCCTTAGCCTCCCAGATTTGTGCAGGGTGAAGATGGATCCCCGGTGGATGAGTTCTCCCTCTAGATGCCTTCCGGAGGTGAGGTTTCAGTGATTTTTGGGTGTTCTATATGTCGTCTCTCTGATCTAGTTACACGGGGTGAAACTATTTGAGGAGGCGGTGCCGGCGCCAACTATACGACTGAAAAATTTATTTTGGTCATATAATTGGTCGTTAAACCGTCTGTCTCCTTTGATTGCTTCGGGTTTTCTTCTAGTATTATTAGAATTTCCCAAATAAGCGATTTACGTTGTTTTGACTCCTTTTCTCCTCAGTACAATTGCTCCAAGAATTGTGTCCATTAGATCCATCATTTGTCCTGATCCTAGTGAAAATAGACATAAAATGTGCGCGCGAGCACCATAAAATACCAAGATCCTATATCTATAGTGCAAAATAATAGTGTAAAACATGATGCAAATATGCACTCATCAACTTCCCAAAGCTTAGCCTCTTGCTCGTCCCGAGCAAGTTTAGCTTAATGGATATGATCCTCATATTCATGAAGCTGAGTCGATAAAATAAATGAGGCAGTTGCAGCATGTGTTTATCATATACGATACATAGGAATAAGTTCATGAATAGTACCTTACTTGAACCATGTGAATAGTATTAGCAGGCTTCCACACCTTAGTGATTAATAGTTCACAAAAGATGAATCTCAACATAGTGTAAAAGTATCCGGTTCAACCGAATGAGTTAGCGAGGTAGTCCCAAGTGTTTTAGGATCGACATATTCACTTGGGATTCAAAATCTTAGAAGTGTATCTTTGTCATACTACAATATAGTGGTATATGCCTATTTGCTCTTTGCACACTCGCTCTTTTTCTTCTTTCTTTTTTTTCTCTTTTGTGTATATGCTCACACTTTTTGTTTAAGTGTTATGCAAAGGAGCTAGCCATACATTCCACTTCATGTAGGAATTCAAAGTTTGACGATCTCAATTATCAAATTCCAATTGTATATGAAGCATTCTTATGACTTGAAGATTTTACCTCAACTTGTTCTCACTCTATTTTGATAGCATTTTCATTTTCCTTTGTTCAAGGTTTCTTTTTCAACTTAACCACATGGATAGTTTTTCTTTTGTAAATCAAACCATAGACTTATAGTATATTGAATAAATTATCTTTATATGTTCCATTAATACCAATGGTGTGGAAGACTCCTATTGCTATCATCAAGTGCAAGTAAACTTATACTCAAGCCTTTCATATATCCAATAAGATAAGCACGAACTCTATAATAATAAACTTGGAATTTCATAAAAGGGATCAACTATTATTGAAGGGAATTCTAATGATGCAAACTTTATTTCTTGTTTGAACTAATGCAAAAATAAAATAGTAATATAAAACTTATAAGATAGATTATAAGGTCTTTAAAGATCTCCCCAAGCTTGGAATCAAGCCAGGCGGGATCAAATAACTCCTTGTTGGTACCTATTCCTCCTCCTGGGTAGGAAGAGCGTCGCCCTCTTCTTTTATGTTGCCATCTTTAAGTATGATTGCAAAGCGGATGCTGAGCTCGGTCATGTCGTATTGGAGTTTCAACATTTTCTTCTTGAGGAATTTATTCTCATCTGTCAACTCAAAGACAGTTTTAATTAAGAAACCAACTCTACCATCGATGTCATCGACCTTTTTCTCAAGGTCTTTGATCATCATCTAGTAGGAGTCAATCCCTTCTGCAATTGTTTCAACGCATGACTTCGAAGCCTTTTCCAACTCATAGATCTTATCATGAATCTCATATTGCCGCACCTTCTTAGATTTAAGAGGTGATGGACCAAGAGGAGGTTTATAATAGGATCTTATGTTGTAACGATAAGGATTAGGGAGACACTCATCCTTGTTCCTTCCCTGCTCAACTTGCCTCATCATCTCCATCCTTTGCTGGAACATGTTCTCCCAATTTGGGAGAGGCTTGATCTCCGGACTGGATGATGACAATGATCCTTTAGGTTCTACTTCTTCGATCCTCTTCACGGGCTTCTCTTCTTTATTCTCCTAGATCTTGTTGACATGGAAGGGCTGCATGGCTTTGCTGCACGGATGTTGTTAGAGGGGCTTGCATAGGGATGGCGAGGATTTTTCGAGGATGGAGGCTGTAGCTCTGCGAAAACTTAATGAAAAAGGTTAGATGCGATCAACTTTAAAAGAGGAGGTCAAAAACCCTAGCCGCCTTTCGTAACGAGCAACTATACGGGCGCGGCCCGTATAGATCCCACCGTTATGAACCGACTATAGATTACATCTACGGTGGAACCAACTATACAGCCGGAACCATACGGGCGGGAATTTTTATTCCCACCATATAGTTGGTCGTTAAACTCTCTGGACTCTAAATAATTTTTTTGGAGATGGGTAGATAACTATACAACCGCAACTATATGGGCGGAATTTTTAATTCCGGTCGTATAGTTGGTCGTTAAACTCTCAGTACTTAGAAAATAGTTTTGTCAAAGGCATCGATATCTATACGACCGCAACTATATGGGCGGAATTTTTAATTCCGGCCGTATAGTTGGTCCTTAAACTCTCAGTACCTTTCATGGATGGAAGGGGTGATGTTGCAACAACTATACAACCGTAGCTATACGGCTGGAATTTTTATTCCCGCCGTATAGTTGGTCGTTAAACCTTCTGTGTCCACCAAATATTTTCTACTTCTCCAAGGATTCTTTATTAATCTGAAACTTAACGAAATATCAAGTTTTGACAAAAAAATGTCAGCTTAGATTTTTGACCAATTTTGGCATTATCAATCTTCCTTCTTCTTCGATAGATCATCAAATGTTCCTTATTTAACACAATGCTCAAATAAACTTCAATTAAAAATTTAAAAACTTACTCAAACCTTTACTTCGCATGGGTTGTGTCCCATGAAGCGCTCTTTTATGGTCAATAGCTTGACCGTATTGTTGCTCATTCTGTCTCGAGTCCATTCTTCTTGCAGTTGCCATTCCTTGTATACTTTTGCTTAATCACTTCTTTTGGGGTGATTACTTCTATGGTGACTGTACTTATATCTTCTTTCACTCGGTGATGCTTCAAGCGTTGTCCATTTATCACCCATGCAAGAGAGGGTGTTTTTGCTTGGAGCTTCACTTCTCCCGATGAATAAGCTTCTTCAACTATATATGGGCCTTCCCACTTCGATCTGAGCTTTCCTGGAAACAATTTGAGACGAGAGTTATAGAGAAACACTTTGTATCCACTTTTAAAGGTCTTATTCTCTATTTTCTATCATGCCATCTTTTCACTTTTTCCTTAAACAACCTAGCATTCTCATAGGCTTCACTTCTAAACTCATCTAAAGCATGAATATCTAATAACCGCTTTTCTCCTGCTGCTTTAAGATCATAATTTAGGTTCTTGATTGCCCAAGAAGCTTTGTGTTCCAATTCTAAAGGTAAATGGCATTCCTTACCGTACACCATCTTATAAGGTGTCATACCCATTGGGTTTTTAAACACAGTACGGTATGCCCATAGAGTGACATTTAACTTGTATGACCAATTTTTTCTTGATTTGTCCATCGTCTTCTCGAGTATTGGCTTTAATTCTCTATTAGAGAGTTCCACTTGACCACTTGTTTGAGGATGATATGGTGAAGCAGCACGGTGAGTTACTCCATATTTGCTGAGGATTTTCCTGAAAGTTCCTTTCATAAAATGAGAATCACCATCAGTGATTAAAAATCTAGGAACTCCAAACCTAGGGAATATGACGTCCTTGATCATCTTCACTGAGGTGGCTGCATCTGCATAACTTGTTGGAATAGCTTCAACCCATTTAGTAACATAGTCAATAGCAACACGAATATGAGTATAACCATTCGATTCTATAAATGGTCCCATGTAATCCATTCCCCATACATGAAAAGGTTAAATTATAAGACTTTAATTCATTGTCATTTCTTGTGTCCTACCTATATTACCTCTTCTTTGGCAAGCATCACAGTATTCCACATACCTGTGTGCATCCTTGAGCAAGCTGGGCCAATAGAATCCGGATTGAAGTACCTTTGTAGCGGTTCGCTTACCTGCATGATGCCCTCCATACGGACTGTCATGACAAGCTATCAATATTGCATTCATTTCATGGTTAGGAACACACTTCCAAATCATTCCATCAGGTCTATGACGATATAGATACGGGTCATCCCAAAAGTAATATTTAAGATCATTAAAGAATTTCATCCTTTGATTTGTTGACATACCAGGAGGTACAAATTTGGTTGTGAGATAATTAGCATAATCTGCATACCACGGATCAGCAGTTTCTAAATATTCTCCCGAAAATGATTCATTTATAGGTAGGGGGTTCTTAATTATTCCCTCCATCCTAGAGAGGTGATCTGCTACCGGATTATCTTTACCCCTCCTATCTACTATTTGCAAATCGTATTGTTGTAGTAATAAAACCCACATAATCAACCTGGGCTTAGCATCCTTTTTAACAAGGAGGTGACACAAAGCTTGGTGATTCATATGAATTATTAACTTATAATTAATGACGTAGGACCTAAATTTGTCACAAGAAAAAATTATATCTAGGAACTCTTTTTCTGTAGTAGCGTAATGTTTCTGAATCTTATTAAGAGGTCTACTAGCGTAATAAATAACATTCAAATTCTTTCCTCCTCGCTGTCCTAACATAGCCCCTAAAGAATAGTCACTAGCATCACACATGATTTCGAAAGGTTCATCCCATTTTGGAGATTGCATGATAGGTGCTGAAGCTAATTTATTCTTAAGGTTTTCAAAAGCTGCAGTGTAGTCATGATCTAAGTAGAATGGGGTTTCTTTATCAAGAAGTTTGGTGAGAGGCATAGCTATTTTAGCAAAATCTTTTATAAAACGCTTATAAAAAGCTGCATGTGAAAGAAACATTTTTAAGTTTTTAATGTCCTAAGGTATTGGAAGATTTTCTATAGCTTTTATATTAGTTTTATCTATTTCTATTCCCATCTCTGAAACCTTATGCCCGAAAACTTTACCTTCTCTTTCCATGAAACGGCATTGTTCTCAATTCAATACCAAATTTGATTGCCTGCATCTCTACAAGACTTTGGTTAGATTCTAGAGGCAATTATCAATTGTTCCACAAACAACAAAATCATTTGTTAGAACTTCCATAGTCTTCTCAACAAAATCATCAAAGATCTTTAGAACACATTCTTGAAAAGTTGCTGCTGCGTTACATAAACCAAATAGAATTAATCTATAAGAAGATGTGCCATAAGGGCAAGTGAAAGTTGTTTTCTCTTGATCTTTCAGTTGTATGGCAATTTGAGAATATCCAGAATAACCATCAAGAAAACATAAATAAGAATTATTACTAAGTATTTCTAAAATTTTATCCATGAATGGTATAGGTTTATGATTTTTCTGTGTCTCGCGGTTTAGCTTCCTAAAATCAATGCACATACGATATCCTACAACAGGCCTTACAGGAACTAACTCACCATCCCCATTCATAGCAGCATCAAGACCACCTTGTCTTGGTATGCAATGAGCTGGGCTAACCCACTTATTGTTAGAAATAGGATATATTATGCCAGCATCTAATAAGCATATAACCTCTTTTCTTACTACTTCTTTCATTATCGGATTAAGCCTTCTTTGTGTATCCACTACAGGTTCAGCATCATCAAGCATGGCAATCTTATGTGTTACGATAAATGGATCTATTCCTTTAGTATCACTTAGTGTATATGCAAAGGCTTCATGATGCTTAACCAAAACTGAAATGAGTTTATTTGTTTCATTTTTTGATAAATTCTTGCTAATAATAACAAGACATTTTTTTTCATTATCTAAAAACTCAGACCTCATATCATTTGGAAGATGTTTCAATTCAATTGGTGGAGGCTCTTCATCTCCTTTTCTTACCAGTTCTTCATAGTCATGTGGATTTTTTGCTTCTAGAATGGAATCAAGGTAATCATCCATGTCTTCTCTCTCCTCATCATCTGGTTCTTCCTCCCAATTAATCAGGCTCCTCTCTAATTCATCTTGTGGAGTACTGAAGTGAATTGCTGCCAATTCGGCAATCATCTTCTCTTCCTTGATATCTTCCACTTCATATGGTCTCTTCTTTAGTTTGGCAAAGTGGAATGTCATTTCCTCTTCTACAAACATCAGCGAAATAGTCTCCTTCTTATTATCGACTCGAGCTTTTGTGATGGAAAGAAAAGGCCTGCCTAAAAGAATAGGACAAAAAGAATCTCGAGGCATATCAATAATATGAAAATCAAGGGGCGTAACACCCTAGCATTAGAGCTTAGAAATAAGCCGAGATGTGGTGTGTGCATTGCATTCATGCATAGAAAATCTGGATAATTTTCACGCTTTTAAATAAAACTTGCCAAAGTGATTGAAGCTTCTCTTAACTTGGTGGAACTGAAGTAGATCATCAAGTTGATTGCGATTTTTTTTCAATATGACCTTTGCTAAAAAACCTTATTTTGGGTAATATAATTTGATCTAAGGGTAGATCAAATGTAATAAAACTAAGTCACAACACACTACTTAATAAGGAGTAGTAGATCTTCTAGAGATCATCACATGGTCTTCCATACAACAACTCAAAGTTGAATACTTAATGTTCTAAAGATGGTATCAAGGTATTATCTACCACAAACCTTAAATAACAAGTTAAGTATATAACTTAAGTAAAGAAACCCCATAACTAAATCTTGAAACACTTGTTTGCCATAGTTATTCCTCCCATGGGTATCATGGTAGTTGTTAAACATTAGATCTTATTACAAATAGAGTAGAAAGGAAATCAAACCAAGACCATCCATCACATACCCTTAGTGTCATGTTAATAGATGACAATCCTATTTAACCAAGTCCTAGTGTCTATTGATCATCAATGTGTGTGATCAATTCCTGGCCTAGAACTTATTGACTCTTAGCTTTGACCTATTATATTGACCTTCCAAAGACTTTAAGTAAATTAATCAGAAGGAGGAACTAGATATGGTTGAGTGTACCATCATCAATGGAATGTGATCCTTAGTGGAGACCAAACCATCTGTTGTTGGAGGAGATAGTTCATTCATGAGTTAACTAGGAGAAGTATTTAAACCCAAGAATTAGGCTAGTAATTGAGAAGCTATGAGAAAGCTCGTAGTACTAGGGTATACAATAATAATCTTGTTAAGCCAAGTGGGTGTAAACTTAGAGTAAGCTTGCTTAACAAGATAAGCCTATTGCGAGACTAGTATAAGCCTACTACTTAGTTGAATATAGATCTTGATCAAACAATTAAAAGCCTAAGCTTTGTTTGATCAAGGGTTGGTGGTCATTATTCTGAAGCCACTTGAGAATAGATGACTGGATAATGAAGAAGTGAGGTGAGTTTACCAAATTAGGTAAAGCCCTAGTAGGATGAATCATCTAGCTTGATCATGAGAAGTCAAGCTAGAGTATGATGAAGTATATAATAGGAGTGTTATGGAGTTGTTGGAGGCATAGTAGTTTAACCAAGCTGGTACATTAACAAACTTGTGTATGTAAGTAGTACATACTTATCCTAGTGGATTGATATCCCTGGTTATATATAGTGAGGATTGTAGTCTTACAACCTTGGTAGCAGTTGCAAGATGGAATTAAAGCAATTAATGGATGGAGTTAGAAGTAGCTACATTGATGGACTCATCAAGGGTAGTTTAGCAATGGAAGTTATATAGATACTAGGAGAAGATAGATAATGAGTATTGTTGAAGTGGCATGACCATGTCATCATATGATGATGGATGTGGTGGAGTCAGATGATTGGCTTATTCAGAAAGATGGGATCTTTGTGAATAAGATAAGAGAGGTTTAAATAGAGTATATTTAGGAAAGGAATTCCTTATCTCAAGATAAGCTTAGTGAGGTATTAAGGTAGGAGTGTTTGAGAAACCTTTAACCAACAGTATATCAAGCCATCACAAGAACCATGTCTACCCCTTTGTTTAAAACCCTAGAATAAAGAGGGCAGTTAAACCAATTCCTATTTTTAGGCAACCAGTGGATATTATCTCCTAGTCAAATGAGATGTCTAAGAGGTAATTAGAATGCTAGTTGAGGGTGTATTGATGAGAGATTTGTCCACCTTATTGTCTTAAACCCTAATAGGAACCTAGAATGATAGAACTATTAGGATCACATTATGAAAGAAATCCCAATAACTCACTTTAAGTTGAGAGGTTATTCAGGATCACAAAACATGGTGGCAATATGTCTAGCCTTAGTAATCATCCACATCTCTAATTTAATATGAGTTATTAAATCCTCTCAAAACCCATATACCTATATTTGAATAAACCTTCGTAATTCTCTACCAATGATTGTTATTGATTCATAATGACCTAACCAAAAGTGTTCTGTGGTACTTCTAAACTCCACAAACCAAGTAGAATTGGATTTGGCAAATCACCAAATATGTAGGACCATGAAACTTATATCATCCCATTATGAACCACAAAGATTAATACCTTATCATGTATATAGATAAATCCATTATGAAGATAAGTAGGAACAAGATTCTATATACATCAATAAACATCTCAAACTAGCACCATTAAGATTATCAAGTGAAAACATAATCATTTCTATGAAAACTTATGATAAGAAACCAATTCCTAAAACCCTAATACTTATTAATATTTCTTAATGAAAAGGACTTTTCATATAATTATGAATATTTTTAATACACAATGAGAAATGAAGAGAGGAGGGTCTACAAACTCTCTTAATATTGAAATCTCTAAAGAAATTCAAATTTAAAAAGGTTTTGTAAAAGAAGAGAAAATAGAAATGTAATTGAAAAAGAAAAAGGATAGAAGAAGCACAGTAGCTCGGCCCACGACCCACTTCGTTACACAACTATCTATCACCCGTGTGCGCTAGCCGCCACTGCTCACTCACTTTGCTACGGCCCAATATCAGCCCAAGCCCAAATAACCCTTCGTCGTTTCTTTTTACTTTCTTCCACCTCTCGCTAGAAGGATAGCGCCAGACAAGGAGCTAGCTGGCGCTTTGCTCGCCGTTTATCATCGCCAGGATCCTTGCCCAAGTTAAGATGAAAGCTACCGACACCGTCATCATCTATTTAAACCCCTTTGTCGTACTGACGAACCCTAGCTTCTTCTCTTCCCCATTTTTCCCCTCTGGATGTAAACCCTAGCTCAGAGGTGTGCCTATGCCCGTTTTCTGAACTCGCCTCTGTCAGCTGAGACCACTATGGTGGCGGTTGTGCTCTTCTCAATCGATTTCCCCCATCCGCGTGGGCCGAGGAAGCCCCAGGCATCTAGATTGAGACCTCCTGCCCAAAGTCTGGTCACCATCATTCGCATCGACTCCGGTCACCATCCGCTTCACCGACTGCACCATCGCGTTTCTGGTGAGCTCCTGAGTCCGATAGTGTCCTCCCCTTCCTCGATTGCTTCCTATACCGCCCTGCCGCCGCGGACATTCGGTCACCGCCGCGGTTGCTCACCGTGGGGTGGTTCCGGTGACCATTCCCGAGCGGCACCGCCACTATCTTGTCCGCCTTGACGCCGTCTTTCCAACGAAACCCTCTAGAGCCTCTCGTACGCCGTTAATCGCCCTGTGCATCGATGATCTAGAGATCATCCTCGGTTGGCGTCACAGTGACGTCATGCCGACGACATCACTGCCACCTCAGTGTTGTTGACCGAGTCTTCGTCCCATGTGTCTATCAACGTGGCATGCGCCCCACCTGTCTGTGAGGTGGGCTAGGTTAGGTAGCAGTGTAAAAAGATTTTATATTTAATAAATAGTAAATCAATATAAAATATTTACTGGAATTTTAAAAAATAACTAAATCTTGTTAAAACAATATCTTTTCTTTTATAATTCAGAAAAATATATATAATATATCAAAGTATTTAGAAAAATAAAATATATAATTTAAATTTATTATCAAAAATTATTGTGATACCTAGTTAGAAAATTATTATTTAATAAACATTTTATAAGTAATAATACTTTGAAAATTTATATATTAATATTGGTAAATGAGAAAAATATAAATAATATACCAAAATTCTTAGAAAAATAAAATCTACATTTACAAAATTGTTTCATAGATTTTTGGTATCACTTAGATAAATATTATTATTTATTAAGTATTTATAAAGTGATAAAACTTATAAAAACCATAGTTTAATATTTAAAAATCACAAAAATATATATAATATACCAAAATGATCAAAAAATAAATTCTACACATTAAAAATATCCTCTTTCTTAATTGAAGTAAAATAAAAGGTAAAGGTCTAATAAATCTTATTTTAACACTTTTATTTTATTTTAATTCATTAAAAATACATAAATGTTTACCATTGCCTTTACCATTAGTTGTTTAATGCCTAACAATGTAATAACTAGTTCAATTGATGTTTAAGTAAAGTTAAGATAGTTCTAACCATTTTAAGTTGTACTTACTAAAACTACCATTTAGAATTAAGTAAATCTTACTCTCCAAAAATATTTAATCAATTATAAAATCATCAAGATTTGAGTACTAATTCTTTTACAATTTGTAAATCCACTCTAAAAGTTAAACAAAGTTTATAAGTATTTAACATAATACCATTCCCATGTTTATAGAAATAAATATTAATTCTATAATAAGTAAGTGATTATATTAACTTATAAATCAAGCGAACACCACTTCCATAAAGACATAAAAGTATCCGAATAGTTATTCAAAATTACTAATTGTTTTCTACTTTAATACCTGTAATTAAAAACAAAACCTTAAACTGTTAGATTTAAGTTTAAATGCTTTTTACTTTGTAAAGTAATATTTTCCTGAAAAGTTATTCTTTTAAGAAGTATTAAAAGAAATACTTAAGAATTTCTGTGAAGACTCTAATGAGTTGACAATCCTAATCAAGGAGTTTTTATGTGCCATTCCACACTTGAATGCTTTAGTATTGCATATTACTTGTTGTATTTACATATTGTTTCACACACTCTCACAAGCCTTAATAAGAAGCACAAGTGTGAAACTGAGATAAAAGTGAAACACATTCTAAAGAAAACATTCCTAGTTTCTGAACCCTAGATCAGATACGATTAGTCCGTGGATTCGCGTTTATCAAACTGCATTACATTACTTATGCATAATTGCATCTTGCTTCTTTAAACATTAGTCCTTACCGGACCAATGATGCTATTTCCAGATTTTGGATGTTCTATTGTCTTGAAAACCGTGAGTGCATAATCTTGCAATCACAAAAGGCAAGTTCACAACTTGCTCATGTCCTTTGGTTATTTTCTGTCAAATGCTTGTAACTCAAATGTTGTCATCACCTACATTTTAAAAAGGTCAGAAAACAATATCTTGATAATAATTTGATTAGATTATTTACCAAATGGTAATAATCTATTGATACAGTTCAAGTGGTAAAGGAACATAATATCTAGAACTTAACAACCAATATCGCCAGTGATTCTATGCCGTATATTACGCGTTAACCATGAGATTTGGAATGGGACGGAGAAGTCAGCTATATCTTCTTCCCCTCATATGTAGGCAAGACGACCTTATCGTGACGTTGTGATTCCTTGTGCGGATCCACCATATGGGTGGGCACCCTTAGGCAACATGATTTTGTTGTCTAGATTATCTTTGAGCGGCTGCCAGAAGTATGGTCAGGCCTTTATGGAGCTTGCCAGTGGCATAACCGGCTCATAGAGTCTTCGGGGACTCATTAGGGTTATAGCTTGCCCGAAAGGGGTCTTAACAGAGATGTAGCTCGGCCTGAAGGATCGTGCAGACATATGGGGTCGCGAAGAGGGCCGTGATTGGCTTGGATCTTGGACTAGGCCCCACACAAAGGAAGTGTAGACGAGAATGCAACTAGGATGTGCAACAAAGCTAAGGTCTCTCATGGGTAAAGCAACGCACCTCTGCAGAGTGTAAGAATTGTAACTTGTTACTCCCTGTACTGGGAATGAGCTATGAACGCGGTAGGAAAGGAACCCCACGAAGGTTCTGGTCAACCTGGGAAGGCTGTCGGACATAGTTTTCAGAATAAAAGCAACCTTTGAAGAAATGTTTACGAAAACCTGCATTGCCTACGACCTTTGGTCTGTGGCTGTAGAGATAGTGCATCATACACTCCTTTTTAGTGAACTTGCTGAGTACGCTCGTACTCAACCATACCTTCTTAACCCTTGCTAGGTTCTAAGTCGTTGAAGACAATGTTAACATCAATTCTGCTCAAGAAACCATCATCGATAGCTCAAGATCTTCAATAAAGTCAATGAAGTCAACACATTCATCAACCAAAGTGAAGACGAAGTTTCTGTTTAGATAAGAGTGGATACTCTAGCCATACAACCTACTTCTCTAGAGCATTGTATTAGTAGCAATTGCAAGCCTTATGGTTTAGATATTAGTCCTTTTAGCCAGATAGTTCGGAGTTGTTATTTGTGGTTATTCTTTGTAAGGAGTTAGTTTCCTCCTCCTTAACCTAGAGTGTACTCTGGATCTTTTGTAAAGAGTAGAGTTGTAATCTGTAGTCATGTCTTGGACCTGCCGTGTTTCTGTTGTACCACTCTGAGGGATGTAGTACTAGTGAACGGTGTTTCAGTGGTGTTATGTCAACGACTATAGTGTAATACATCATGTAGTGCTATGCTGGGTCACCATAAGGGGGTACACGAGTGATCCAATAAAGACATAAATATTCCTGATTACACCTTCCGGTTTTATATTGGTCCTATTAGTCAATTTAATAGTAGTGTCTACCGGTTCCACATCTGGATTATTTAAATTATAACGAAGTTCCTCATAGAGTGATGAAGGCATAATATTTATAGTGGAAATCGGCTCACAGTATAAGAAGGTTTCTCCACAATATATAGGAGTCATTGGTTTTGAAGTTTCGTTACCTCGTACCTTACCTTCGATGAATTCTGAGGTTTCAAGGTCTACCATAACCACTTCATTGTCTACTATCCGTGCTTCCATAAGGTCATTGAATATAACATTATTTATATTGGTAGCTTCAGGGTTCCTTTCTGGTTTCTTTGGTCTCATCTTTATTTGTTCTTCCTCCTTTTTCCTTTTCTTGACTATCCCTTGAATAGGTATCAAGGAGAACTCTTCCATCAGCGCTCTCGCACACTTCTTTTCTTCGAGGGGTTTACATGGTTCCCATTCTATATGTACCTGCAAATGCCCTGCATAATTCTCAATAATTTTCTTTACTGAGTAAGAATTACTACCGAGGGTTTTAATCATTGCATCTATTCTTTCATCTGCAAGGAAGTCGTTAATGCAAGCATATTCAGAAAAACTATTTGTAATGTTTTCCTTTTCTTTAAGATTTTCCGTTGCTTACCTCATTTTTATTATTAGATTCCAAGCTTCATCACAGGTATAAGATAGAAAACTGCCATTAGAGCAGTGTCGAGATTCATTCTATTTTCAATATTTAGCCCTCCATAAAAAGTATGAGTGATTAACCAATCAGGCAAACGATGATGGGGGCAATTATCTAGGTAGCTTTTGTACCATAGATATCCTTCATATAAGCCCTCACCAGGATTATTTTTGAAACTGATAATAATACCTCTCATCCTGTGAGCTTTGCTTTTTGAGTAATATTTTGATAGGAAATTGGTTGTCAATTCCTTCCAAGTCCTCGGTGCTTCTGCACAAAAAGATCTGTAACAGTCGCAAACGTTATTAGAGAGTGTTTGTCTAAACAACTGAGTTTTAACCATATCAAGATTACAGTCATAGAATATAAAGGAACTGAGAACATCTTCAAAGAATTGTAAGTGTCCATATGGACTCTCTTCATTGGTTCCTGCAAATATCTTAGAGTGAAATAGTTCAAATAATAAAGGGTGGATCTCAATTCCATCCGGATTTATGCTTTTATTGACAGCTATAAAAGCGTCCATGGGCGAACCCATTTTCCTTACTACCTCAAGCTGGTTTAAATGCTGAGTGTTGTCCATTGTTGCGGTCCTACAACTTAAGTAAAAATTAGTACAACGAAAGTAAATAACTAAAAGTAAATTGACTTATAGCGCTAAGCTCCCTGGCAACAATGCCAGAAAATAGCTTGATGACTGCAAGTGCACATATCGTTTGTAGCTAGTTCGAAATAAAGATATCGATCCCACAGACTAAAATGCTTTTAACTACAACTAAACAAAGTACTTAAGAAATAATTGTAAGATGCAAGAAAAGTAGAGTTTTTTTGGGTTTTTGGTTGAACAAGATAATTTAAAGTAAATCAAAACTTAATGAAGAAAGTAGAATCACGTGTGTAGTAGAACTTTGGAACTGCAATAGCAAAAAAGGCTTTCTCGGGGAGTGGTGGATACACCGTTACCAGTTTAGACTAAGCAATCAAGATTATTATAACAAATATTCTCATAATATGTATGTATGTGGGAGGAGCTCCATATATGGACAAATAGGTAGCAACCACTACTCACATCATCGTTCATAACCACAGCCAACGAATAAACAACATCAATCGTATTATCCTGCTATTACGGGATTTCTCTCGTGGCATGGACATGTCTTAATGAGTTCTCCTTGATTCCCCAAGTTAGCTTGTAAGGAATGACAATAGCTTTATAGTCACAGTAAGTGCTATCATCCCTACGTCTACCAACAAGTAATCCCCTTCATCTAGTCCCCATAGGAGGAAAATATTAAGCAGGTGCACAACTCCCAACATCAAGATGAAGACAATTAACACATTCACATTATGATGTATAACATAATAATCTCTATCTCATCTCAATCACATGCTAGGGTTTCTCCATCTCCCCAAGAACTAGAGATCTAGTCAGACATGGAGGCAATCAACATAATGGCAATGGTAATGGAAACAATCATAGATGAATAGTACTTGTATAAATCCACAACGAGTATGGGAATTACAACAAGATCTAGACAAGATGTAGATGGGATGGATGGAGATGGCCGTGATGCAGCGGTGGATGATGAAGATCAATGCCCTAGCCATCACATCCCTAGCTTCCCAGATCTGGGAAGCTAGGGCATTGATCTTCATCATCCCTAGCTTCCCAAATCTGCGCATGGAGAAGATGGATCCCCGATGGATGAGTTCCCCCTCCAGATGCCTTCCAGAGGTGAGGTTTCGGCGATTTCTGGGTCTTCTGTATGTCGTCTCTCTGATCTAGTTGAACGGGGTGAAAATATTTGAGGAGGCGGTGGTGGCGCCAACGATACGACCGGAACTATACGGCCGCAAAATTTATTCCGGTCGTATTGTTGGTTGTTAAACCGTCTGCCTCCTTTGATTGCTTCGGGTTTTCTTCTGGTATTATTAATATTTCCCAGATAAGCGATTTACATTGTTTTTGACTCCTTTTCTCCTCAATACAACTGCTCCAAGAATTGTTTCCATTAGATCCAACATCTATCCCGATCCTGGTGAAAACAGACATAAAATGTGTGCGCGAGCACCGTAAAATACCAAGATCCCATATCTACAATGCAAAATAATATTGTAAAACATAATGCAAATATGCACTCATCAGTTATCTAGATATTACATCAGCTGCAAACTTTTTAAAATTATTACATATTATCAACTCAAGGGAAAGAAAAATCGGCATTTCAGTTGACAATCAAGTTGATAGCAAAGTCCTCAATTTGCTTTGTCAATTGATCACCTGCATCTTCCATTGAGTGTGATAGCTACTAGAGGAGACATGATCTTGCAGCCCCTCTTTGGTGGCGACAGTAATAATTGCAGTCTGAAACTAAGTAATAACAAGTTAATACATCAAACAAGACAAACTACTCATTTGACTGATATGACAGGAGCTATGAACTAAAGTTTACAACTGGTAAATGGTTCAATTATTGACCAACACGTCAAACAAACATGACAAGAAAGCACGTATTAAACAAGTGTGACTACCGAGAAACGAGCAATAAAAAAGTGTGTGTGGCTTAGAATTTCAGCAGATATAAACTAGCCAGGTCATTTTGAACAAATATATATGGAAGCAGTTCTATACCCTAAAATGCAAGAGACGTTGGGTAACTCGGAATTTGCACCGAGCACAAAATGGAATGTAGTTACTGTCATAGCGAAGAATGAACCAGATAGAAATTATTACCGCATCATACGAGAACTTGTAGAGCAGGAGTGCAAACCATGAATGAACTATATATTGCAGAGGATAGTTATGTTGTGACTTAGGGCGAACCAGACCCAACCACATGCGCGATATAATAGCATCGCTCGTGAACCTGTTGAACATGATAAACAAGCATTAGACAAGTGTGCCTAGAGTGAAATGAGCAATTAAACAAAGTATTTCTTAGAATTTCAGCAAATATAAACTAGCGAGTTCATTTCAGCAAATATATATGAAGAAGTGGCATCTCCTGGAATGCATAGAGTCGTTGGGTGACTCAGAATTTGCGATGAGCTACACAATGGCATGTAGTTACTATCATAACTAAGAATTAACCAGATAGAAATTATAATGGCATCATAAGAGAAATTCTAGAGCAAGAATGCAAACCACGAGTGAACTACATAGTAGAGGACAGTTATGTCGTTGCTCAGGACAAACCAGCACCAGATAAGGAAGTAATGGCATCCCTTGTGATCCTGTATAATATGTTATGCAAACCAACATGTTCATTGTTCCATTTTGAGCTCTATGCAAGAAAAAGGAAATAGTTAGTGATGTAGCTTTTGCAGAACTAGATGGCATTATGGCTACAAAAAAATTATAATCGAATTAGTACGAAGAGTTTAAATGACTACTACAGGATAAAAGAATGATGCCAAGGAGGAAATAATAGCAGGAAATGATCTCAAGACGAACCACATAGATTCAACAACTATAGAGCAAGGAAACCACACAAATATTTTCCACTGACTACATATTTTGCAAGAATTACATGGTAGCAGGCAATTGTTGTTGTATGGAGTAGCTAAGAACATGTGCATGACAAAATAACAGACATGTGTATGACTTGAAATTTGTAGAGCAGCGAATGCAAACCAACATGTCTAATGACCTCGCATGTACTAGCACAAAGAATAGGCGTGCCTAGTGACTTGTATGTACTAGAACGATTACAAAAATGCAGTTCACTATGACAGGCATGAACCTGCTATATCACTAACAAAACAAAAATAGGTTGGAGATTTGGTTAACCTTGGTCAGAGAGGCGTCTAAGCATCGTCGGGACTGTGCGAGTGATGTCCAGGTCACCAAGGGTGCTGCGGTTGCGGTGGCTGTTGGCGTTGGGAAAGCAGATCTTGGGCAGTCGATGCTGGCTTGAACGCGGTGGATGAGAGCGCCACTGAGGCAGATCCGTTGTAGTGAACGGAGACGGCCGTGCAGCTGGTCTGGAGCGGTGGACATGGAACTCTTTGAACTAGATCACGCCCGATCGACATCGGTGAAGCGGATCCAGTACAGTTGGGTAGCTTTCGGCGGCGAGGAAGCAGAGCTTGGATGCTTGATGACGCCATCGGCGTGGTGAATGACACCGCAGCTCCTAGATCTAGTGAGTGAGTGTCGGTGAAGCGACTGCGCGGCGGTGCACGAGGCCGCAACTCAAGCCGGTGCGTGTGGTGGTCGTGGAGGGGATAGAGGATCTTGGGATTTTTGGGAGTGCCGGCAGGAAAAACTGGGGAATTGGGACCATAGAGGTGAGCAGAAAAAATAATGATGATCGTGCCCCCGAGCTACTGACTTTAGCATGCCCATTTTTCATCTAAACAATGGGTAGATTTGGAATTTTAAATTCTAAAGTTTTTGAAACGGAAAGGCGCGAAATGCTTCAAGGTCGGTGTGTGGTTTTGCTGCTCGACTGAAAATTTTAATTTGGCTAGCGCCCATCTAAGAATAATAATAGAAAAATGGTACTCCCCGGGTCGGTGGGATATTTTGGCTCAAAGTTTGTGAAACGGTGGGGCGGGAAATGCTTCAAGGTAGGTGGGTGATTTTGCCGCTCGATTGACATTTTGAATTTGGCTAGCCTCCATCTACTAATAGAAAAAATGTAGTAGACCGTACGTTATCTGTCTAGGAATTCAAGGTCGAGAGTCACATCAACTGATTATCCATAAACATTTTTTTGCACAGAAACTTGGATAACTTCGATTCACACAGCATAGGCGGTAAATTTTGCTGCTTGACTCAGATTTTAAATTTGGCTAGCGTCCATGTAATAATATAAAAATGGTACTACCTTGGTGGGGGATTTTGCCTGCAAATGTTTGAAATAGAGGGGTGTGAAATGCTTCGGGGTCGGTGGGTTATTTTCCTGCTCGATTACGATTTTGAATTTGGCTGCCGGCCAAGTTTTTATTACTAGAAAAAAGGTTGTGTAGAACGAACGCCATCTAGTCAGGAATTTAAGGCGAGACTCACATCAACTGATGCCTCCGATTCAAATAGGGTAGGCGGTAGGTTTTGGCGGTCGACAGTGATTTTGAATTTAGAGATTGTCCTAAGAATAATTAAAAGAATAGGCCGTTCTCCCTCTATTTTAGGGATAAAAGTCAGGAAGAGTGATTATCTACCACGCGTATGAAAATGCAGATCTCCAATACAAGAATGTTTGTTTAACATAACAACAAACAAATGTCTGAAGTAGATTTGATTCAAATATGTGAAAATGGTGTGCAACCAAGGTCTACTAATTATTTAGGTGTCAGTGCAGACTCTTCTACAGGAAGCACTAACTAAATGGTAGTACTAATTCAGATAAAAAAACCTACTGCGAAACAAATACTTCTACTACAACATACTATCAACACACAAACACTAGCTAAAGTATATGTAGAACACATAAAACAAGATTTCATCACGCATACACTACTATATAGAGAACACCATTTCTTCATATAAAACAATGTTTTATAAGACACACATATGCCCCCAAAATGAACAGACATCTCTAATATTCCAGCCCCTGTCGCTGTGACTGCAGCACAAACAAAGGTGCCGCCACAGTTCCATCAGCTACCAAAACAAACAAACATCAGTTTGGAGCTCCAAATAACACAACCTGGGCAAACACATGCTTGCCCAAACAAGCCTTGCTTGTTCATCCGAGTGTTATTTTCATCTCCTTGATGTTGCAGTCTGAATCAGCTATGTTGCTGACAGGACTTCCTTTTTGTTTCTTTGATTTAGCACTCCAAATCACGTCGGCTGCTGAAGGAAATGAACAAAATGATCAGCAAAATCATAGGTGTACAAAAATGCAAGGGTTGCACATGAATGACTGCACTAACCAGGTGTCATAATGTAGGGATGTAAAGTACACCAACGTTTACGAGATCTAAACTTCTTAGACTTCATGCGATCTAATTCGAATACTCCCTCCTTCGCTCATATAACCACTATTTCTCTATCCTTAAATGCGCAGAGTAACCTTACTGCATCTTTCCCACCATATGCCCATGATTTCTCAAGGCCAAGGAGAGTATCCAACTCAACCTTTATATGAGGCACCAAGCTTCCCATTTGCCTATTGATGATCTTGGACTGGACCATTTGTTTAGAGTGAAGTCTCTTATAACTGCAAGGGCAACATCTCCATTATGCCCCTTAGCGATGACAAAATTTCATCTGGAAATATCATGTGTCTCATGGGGAACTCAATATAACATAGTTTTGTTGTCACATTGTCGAAGGAAATTATATATCTGGAGTTCATTGGTGGCCAGTACAAAATGTCCCCTATGAGAGTTGACATCTTGCGATCAATCTTAGCCAGCATCTCATTAGGTTCAATCCAGTCCTCCCATTTTCATAAATCTGATGAGTACCTCTGCACCAGTGCTTGGTTACCATTGGTTACTATCCAAACAACCCCGAAATTGCAGCAACAGTGTGAAGACAATTGCGCATGATTTCTCGAACAGAGAATTGTGCCGCTATCATACTCACATCTCCACCAAATTTGTGGTTCTAGTATCACTGTTTCACTTGCGGACAAATGAAGTAGCACCCTTCCATTGCGACATCCAAGTACATATGGTTTGTAGGCTTAATGTACTTCCACCAGCCTATTCAGCTTCTGGCAGATGGATTGGTCAAGATTATGATCTGTTAAGAATCGAGCATCCTCGGAGCTATTGGTGAAAAACCCAAGTAATGGCATTTCTCTGTTGTGTGACATGGTTAGCCTTTTTAAATCGTTGCTTCCCATGAAGTCCATCCAACATTTTTGGGCGGCTGATGCCCTCAGTATGTAGTATGGGTGCGGAGGAAGCCTGACAAGAATCTGACCAAATACATCGCCAGGAAAGTCATTGATTGTTGCATATGTTCTTCCACCGAAGCTGGTAGGATGATGCAAATAGCACAAGTGCATTATCAGAATTAAGTAAACAGCACAATGCACAATGCACAACCCTAAAAAGAATTAAGTAGAAACCACAATGCATCATACAATTTGAAATTTCCTAAACTGCACTCATCTAAAAAACTACCTAAAAAGTAGAGTCTGTCAATAAAATAACCTAAACAACACAAGAAATTAACTAGAGTAGTACGAAAGCACCGCAAAATGCTTCGGCATGTCGGAACTGGGCAAAGGGAATGAAGAACTTTTTTTAGGTCACCGGGGAGGATAGAAAGGCCCCCACCTGAAGTTTCTAGTTTTATCATAAAGAAGGGGAGAAAAAACGGACGCAGCTTTAGTGACTTGGTGAACCCAAGTCTCCCGGTGACCTGCCCCAGGATCCACCTTCCATTTTAGATCAAATGTATGACAGTAGCTTAGATTTTGAACTAAAAAGTAAAACTATTCGAAAAATTGACAAAAAATCAGTAAATCATCAGTGCCTAGATTTGAATCCTGTGAAAGTTTCATCCCATTCAGATCACTAGTTTGTGATTAAATAGATTTTTATGTTCCTAGACCCTGGTACTACTAGTTTAAACTAATTTCCACTGCGTCCAGAAAAAACCCCAGAGGAGAATACACAAAAGAGGGAGGAAGTCACGGAGACAAAATCCAATGCAGAACTTACAATGGGGTCGATGAGTTCTGAGCAGATGGAGAAGGCGCAACCGACGAATGAAGAGGCACAACCGTTGACGCTAAAGAAGCACGACCATGAGCTGAAGCATTCCTAGCATCCCATGTAACTGTCGCTTTGACAGCGGCAACCAACATAGCCGAATTTGTCCAGCAGCAGCCGACAAGGATTTCGACTGCGCCTCCACCGCTTTCCAAGCATCACTCAACACTGCCCAAGAGTCTGATGCGGTACATCGTCCTCCACATCCACTTCACATGTATCCGCTGGTGCTCCTTCAGCATCCGCCTAAGATTTACAAGCATCCGCCGACGCAGAAAATGCATCCGCCAACACCGATTCCATTTCCTATAAACGCCACCAGCTTATTTAGCTCGCAATGTCCAAAAATAAATGCATTCTATCCTTCAGAAATCCCGTAATGGCTGGAGGTTGGGGACGTACATACCAGCAAACGACGGTGCGGTGGTGTTCAATGGTGGAGCGGCGGGGACGGTCCGATCAAGGGAGGGCGGCCAAGCAGAGAAGATGACGATGGGGTCGAGGGGCACACGACTGAGCTTCCTCGAACTCGAAACTAACTTTCACCCCACTATATTTTTTTGTGAACCCTGCTATTTTTAGGAGAAACCATCGATGTATTAATAGTAGCAACCACACGACTGATACAAGTTTGTGCACTTGCGTTTCTCAGTTTCCCGCCTACAGACATCAAGCTTGTGCACTTATTAGTGTGATACAATGAATTGCTCGGTAAAATATTCCAGGTGGTAGAAGCCCGCCCTTTCTATGACATCGAGATCTAGAGTTCAAACATCGACCTGAAATTCCACAATCCACAACTACAAGTTTTGGTTTACTACCAGAAACATGCTAACAAATCACTCGCAACTGGAATTAACATCATCATTAACATATCTCAGAAGGAAACAAATTGAAAGATAAAAAACCATAGCAACTTTGAATAAGATGACTGTTGTTGCCAAATATAGTCACATAAAGCCAGGTCCAATATATATGTCATAATATATAGATTCGTGGACACCACACACTAGCAGAGCAGAAAAACAGTTAGAGTACCTGACTTAACAAACAGTCATCCTCACAAGAGACCCAAACCCTTCAAAAATGAAAGTAGAGCGGTCAATATGGTTTATAGATTTTCTCATCTTTTGTAGGATCAGGACTGTATGGGCATGGATAATTTCAAATTTTTGTCAGGGTCTCATCTGCTTCTAGAGCCGAATTGAAAAGATTGTCAGCTCGCTTTCCCACCTGTTCCAAGATCCAGTCGTACACCTAGCCAATCAGCTCGTCGCCATCCACATCAGGAAAATCGGGAACTAAGTTGTTAGCCACGAACTTCTGAAAATCAACAGCAGCATCATGAGCAACTAAAATTGATGTATTCCATCCTGCAGTCAAATCAGCTATCCGCTTAGTGGATGTGGACACTTCTTCCTTCAGGCGCCTAATCTGTTCGTCATGGTGTTTCACTTTCTCTTGAAGGCACGAAATCATGTGTCTATGAGCTTTGTATTTCTCTTAGAGATGGGTAATTATAAAATCCTTGTAGTGACCAGCACCATTACGCCATGAGCAATATGAGTAAGGTGGAAACTGCAGATAACAAATCTAAAATTAAACTAGATTCTCATTTAAAAAATTAAACCAAATTCTCGTTTCACAAAAAAAATCCAAATCCAGCTGCACACATCGTGCAAGCTCCACAGTGGTACTGCAAATGGCAAAGAACCATACAGGCATATTGCCCAAACATGGGAAACAAAACTGACATTAAAAGGGCCGTACTTTAGGCTTTGCCTTCTTAGCTGGCACATGAGCAGTCCTGGCCTTAGTAAGTGGCAACATATCAGAATGACTTCGTTTCTGCAAATCATGATGCAGCAAAAATGATCAGTATATTTTAGGGGACATTTTAAGTAATAAAGCGCTCTTTATGGAAAAAAATATTTTCGGGGACAAAGCATAGGTTATTGAAATTCCAGCAAAGCAGCTGGATACATAAAAACACTTATCACTCGATAATGCCTCCTCCACGGGTGGGACATGCGAATGATGATAAATGAAATGCAGCAAAACCAGTAAATTTTAGGAAAGAACACATCAATTGTGCAATGCAAAGAAAGATACGTGCATTAATCTGATGCCAAGGATTGGGCGTGTTCCCCTTTAACGAAAAATATAATTTAAAGAACTCGGCAATGCAGGACACCAGCAAACAACAATCTTTTTATGAACGATATGCAGCAAATTACATATGCATTGTTCAGTAGAGGACCATTCTGTGAAATAAAGCCAAGGGCAAGCTTCCCATCCTCATAAGACTCTTCTTGGCAGCATCTACTTACCTATTTTTAGTGGACCTTATAACTAATTCCATGTCTACATCCATGGTGATCCCAGCTTCCTAATGTGGCATATAGATCTACTATTTCAAATAGCAATCTCCTAAACAACTATCCGGATGGTTGCAGACTCATTGGAGATTGCACTGATGGGATGGAAAGGTGGGCGCTGCTGGGTAAAGTAGGTGTGCGACGGGGGAGGTGCACAAATATGCAAAAAATGTAGCGATACTCGTATATAGATAGAGATAGCAGTAACACATAAACCAGATCAATTAGTAGTAACCACGGAATCCAAATAGGTTGTAAGAAGACTGTCAACTACTCCCATATTAATTAACCTAGTGTAATTTAATGTGGCAGTACTATGAAATGGTGAGTACTAGTAACCAAAAGGGGATTACTTAATTATTAGTGGAATCTACAGCCAGCCAACAAAAGCATCATGAGCATGCTAAATATCTAGATTGCAGACTATACATGGTTAAGAACCTAATGTCTATCTCTAATTACCCAAATCTAAGAGCATATATCCCATTTACGACTGAGTGTAGTGAGATGGAGACATCCGTTAACTCTGCAACCATCTCCTCGAGATGCATCTGATGGTGCTCTTGCTCCTCCTCTTCGAGGTCATCGCGGATCTCGAGGTATAACCACAGCGACATCATCGTGCGCTGCACCAAAAGTGAGTGCGGTAGATCTACCCAATGGATGAACATGCAGCACTCACATTCGTAGCTGCAACCCAAGAACCTGCGGCCAAAGTTCGTTCCCTCGAAAGCGACGTGGCGATGGGGTGCTAGGGTGCAGTCGCACCAGAGCCAGAGATCCGCATCGGTAATGATGCCATACCACTCCGCGTCTACCATTCATGCCGGCATCTGAACCTAGGAAACATCGTCGATCGAGACAGGCAGAATAGAGAAAAACCCTAAAAGGAGAGAACCCATAAGCTGAATTCGAGAAAATAAACTAAGACCGTGAACTCTAGCATACTTACCCTAACCCGGATGCCTTGTGCATCAAGATCCCCCCACCATTCGCTGGACCGACATGACTGAATCCGCTGGCATTGCTCAAAAAAAGAGCGCGCCTTCAAAGCCTAGCGTAGAGGCTTCATGGAGAAGGAAGAGGTAGGGGAGCTGGTCCTCACATTCACTAGCTACTACTCCGTATTGGATTTAACTCGACCACTGATAGCTAGGGCCCGCGCTAGAGATCATGTTGGCCCTCAAACATCAATCACCTAGTTTGACTTGCATTACATGGAGTACTTTTGAAAAACAGATCAAAACTCAATAAATAAATAAATAAACCAAAGGCCCCCCCTCTCTTTTGCGAAAACCCATTACAAAACGGAGACGCTCACAAAGGCGTACACACACTCACCCCTATGAAAGCAGGTACGCACACTCTACAACCTATGAGCACTTTAGAAAGACTGGATCTTGAGACTAATCCCGCGAGGCTTGATCTTGACGAAGTCACCATAGGCACCTCACTATATATTGACGGGAACATCGCCTCTCACTACCCTGATAACCATCCTTCAAAGTCGAACACCGAGGCTTCGTGGTGAAGGAAGTGCTAGGGATTAAGAGCTCACATTCGCTGGCTGCTATGGGATGCAATTGAACCACTAATAATGTGGCCCCTGGTAGTGAGCCCATAGACCCTAGACACCAGTGACCATTACAATTACTTTGGTAAAACCGAGCAAAACTTAATAGAAATGGAAGGCCCATCTCTCTCATTTTTGTGAAAATCCACTACAAAACGCACACGCTCACAAATGCATGCACACACTCACCCCTATGAACGCATGAACGCACATCCTACCCCTATGAGCACCTCTGAAAGATTGTGTCTTCAGACTATCCGGTGGGGGGCTTGAGCTTGATGAAGTCACCATAGGCACCTCGCTATCGATGGGAACTTCGCCTCCTACTGCCCTCGTAACCATCCTTTAAAGCCGAGCGTCAAGGCTTCATCAAGAAGGAAGAGCTAGAGGAGTCAGAGCTAACATTTGTTGGCTGCTATAGGATATAACTAGACCACTAATAACAACGGGGCCCCACGATAGTGAGCCCATTGGTACCAGACATCATAGCAAGCACGGTGTCAAGTCTTAAACATATATCTTAACGGTGGAGTGGGTAGTGCTAACAAAAAGATTCTTCACGGTGATTCTAGTGCTAGACTTATGTCTAAGAGAATCAATTGGGAGGGCCCACTAGTAAGTGGATAATAGTCTATTTTTCTTGTGTGGACCCACTTCAGTTCTAAACACTGCACCAAAAGTAGTTTTCATAGCTACTTCTAGACACTACACACACGCCCTTACTATACGTAGCTTAGAAATTTACTAGCCTCGTGTTTATGAATATTGTAGGTTGCTATGAAAGTTTTCAGAAGAAGCTTTTGGAGGTACCAATTGGGGGGTCAATTAATATATCACAAAACACCAAGAGTTTTGACAATAGGTTTAACTTCTTGCTAAGATAGATTTTGCATCTTGACAATTTAACGAAATTAAGTCAAATTTCAGCTACAAGTAAGCGCGATATAGATTGCTCTTGAATTAAATGTCTTTTCAGAGGTCTATAGGTGCATCTTGTTCTAGTAAACAATTCCATTAGTATGAGTTTCCTACTATCTCAGGAAAGAGCATTCTCAATTTTCCGAGTGTGATGACGAGATTGTTTTTCCCGTAAAGCAAGTCCAAAGAATATGGATCTGAATGACACACGAGGCAAGTATTCATACATATATTGTGGACCAACATGTTGTACTTATGATTTCCCATGTTTTATTAGTTCTCACACTTCCTAGCTAACTTCGCCCACTTGATTGATTTTATGCGGATTTATCGAAATTATTAGGCAAAAATTGAACTACCACAAGTAAATTGTAGGTTGCTTTGAAAGTTTGATGAAAGTTCTCTCTTGGAGGTACCCATATACCAGGGGAGGGGTTCAATTAATATATAGGAAACCACCAAGATTTTTGATGATATATAGGTATGGTTCAACTTCTTGCTAAGATTTTGCATCAATTTAATGAAATTAAGTTAGACTTGAGCTACAAGTAAGCATGATAGACTGCTCTTGAATTAAATGTCTTTTCAGAGGTAGATGGGTGCATCTTCTTGTAGTAAACATTGTCGTCGGTGTGAGTTTCCAACTACCAGGAAAGAACATTCTCAATTTTCCAAGTAATGTCATGATCATTCTCTCCTGTAAAGGAAGTCCGAAGAATATTGATCTAAATAAATGCCACAAGCCAAAGTTTTCACACGCACACACACATGCACGTGCCACACTCGCATATACTGTATAAAATGTGGTTTAACGAACATTAAGTTTTTATTAACCAATAGTATTGTTAGAAAAAAAGGCATACATTAAGTATATTAATAAAGATGATCTACACATATTGAGAATACAACCTACAGTGCTATCATTTTTTTTGCCAAGGGGGGGGGGGTAAGGGAACATGATGGTTCTAGAACATGGTGGAGATTGCTCTAGGTACTGTTCAACACGGATCCAACTACTCTGAACCATTAGATCTAATAGCCCAACGGTCACGGATTGGTGATATGGATCCAATTCAAAACTACATACCTAACCCCGCCCACTTGAATGACTTTATATCGATTCATCGAAAATAGGTCAAATTTGAACTAGCATAAGTAAATTTTAGGTTACTGTGAAAGTTCTTTGAAAAAGCTTTTGTAGGTACCCATCGGGGGTCACAAATAATATATGAGAGACCATCCAACGAGAGTTTGGATGATAAGTTGGATCAAGACTTGCAAATCCAAACATTTTGCTAACTTTTGGATCTTCTTTTCTATTCTTAGCATCTATAAAGATTCTACTAATAGTCTTGATGAGAACGATGAATGCTAGTATGCACAAACCTCAAAAACACACTTCATTGCACAGTTTTAGGGTCCTTGTGCTAAATGCATGGACTTGGATGCAATTTTCATTTTTTATGAGGTCCTTGATATGTAAATTATACTTCCATCGACCGTGTTCACTCTCAAGCACATCGCACCTACAAGACTAACCATTAGATCAGTCATTCATAGTACTTCTTATCTTATCTTTATCTTGTCTTATCTCTTACAATACCGTACCATACCACGCACTACATATAGTGTATGGATTAACTTTGAACATTGACCATTGGATCAAGACTGGCAAATCCAAACATTGCTAACCATTGGATCTTCTTTTCCATTCTTAGCATCTAGAAAGATTCTACTAATAGTCTTTAGCACAATAACCACTAGTATGCGTAAACCTCTAGAACAAAACACAAACTTCATTACTCAGTTTCAGGGTTGTCCTTGTGCTACATGCATGGACTTGGATGCAATTTTCATTTTTTATGTGGTCCTTGATGTAAATTGTAATTCTACCCACCATGTTAACTCTTAAAGCACCTCGCTCCTACGAGACCTACCATTAGATTGGCCATTATTCACAATACTTCTTATCTTATCTTTATCTTGTCTTATCTCTTATGTATAATAATACCATACCACTTCATATAGTGTACGGATTAACTTTGAAACATTGACCATTGGATCAAGACTGGCAAATCCAAACGTTGCTAACTATTGGATCTTCTTTTCCATTCTTAAAATCTAGAAATATTATATTGATAGTCTTTAGTACGATGAACACTAGTATGCACAAACCTCAAAACTCATAGTACTTCATTACTCGGTTTTAGGGTCCTTGTGCTAAATGCACGGACTTGGATGCAATTTTCCTTTTTTATGAGGTCCTTGATGTAACTTGTACTTCCACCGGCCGCTCGAGCACCTCGCTCTTACGAGACCTACCATTAGATCGGCCATTCGTAGTACTTCTTATATTATCTTTATGTTGTCTCTTATCTCTTACAATACCATATATACCACCACTACATAGTGTAGGGATTAACTTATTTTGAACATTGACCGTTGGATCAAGACTGCCAAATCCAAACATTCTAACCGTTGGATCTTCTTTTCCATTCTTAGCATCTATAAAGATTATATTGATAGTCTTTAGAATGATGAACACTAGTATGCGCAAACCTCAAAACACACAGTACTTCATTACTCGGTTTCAGGGTCCTTGTAATAAATGCATGGACTTGGATGAAATTTTCATTTTTTATGAGGTCCTTGATGTAAATTGTAATTCTACCCACCATGTTAACTCTCAAGCACCTCCATCTTACGAGACCTACCATTAGATCGGTCATTCGTAGTAATTCTTATATTATCTTTTATCTTGTCTCTTATCTCTTACAATACCATACCACAACATAGTGTAGGGATTAACTTTGAACATATTAACCGTAAGATCAAGACTAGAAAATCCAAACATTGCTAACCGTTGGATCTTTTTTCCATTCTTAACATCTAGAAATATTCTATTGATAGTATTTAGCACGATGAACGCTAGTATGCGCAAACCTAAAAACACAAAGTACTTCATTCCTTAGTGTCAGGGTCCTTGTGCTAAAATGCATGGACTTGGATGCAATTTTCATTTTTTACGAGGTTCCTGATGTAACATGTACTTCCACCAACCGTGTTAACTCTCAATCACCTCGCTCCTACGAGACCTACCATTAGATTGACCATTTGCAGTACTTCTTATCTTACCTTTATCTTGTCTCTTATCTCTTACAATACCATGCATACCACCACTACATAGTGTAGGGATTAACTTATTTGAACATTGACCGTTGGATCAAGACTGGCAAATCCAAACATTGCCGAAAAGGCTAGAAAAAGGGCGCGCTCATGGGAGGTTGAGGCCGTGCCGCTACTGCTGCCTGCACGTGGTGGGCGCGGAGTGCCGCACACGCTGTACCAGCCTTCTCCTGCGCGACACGTGGTGGATGCGGAGAGGGTCGCAAGTCCCTTTTCCTTTTCTTTTTGTAGATTTGAACATGAAAACTGCGATATCTTTCAAATAGGGAGTCCAAATTGATATCCGTTTTCATAGCTTTGCTAGTCACGTCCAGAACTTCCAAATTAGATCCATTGTTGATATGTTTCGACGAACTTTTTTCTCATACTACCTTTGATGCGTAGGTTGTACTGCCTTTTGGTCTAGTACACGGTGCCTTCGGTTGCAATGCACGACATGGTGTCCAGGCAGTGTACTACGCACTGTCTAGGCAGTGCACCGTCCATGCATTGCCTTGTTGTTCTATGTTGTAGTGCCTTAGTACGCAGTGCAGTGCGCGGTGTCCAAGCAGTGCACCGTCCATGCACTGTCTTGTTGTTCTGTGTTACACTGCCTTAGTTTGCAGTGCACTGCGCAGTGTCCAGGCAGAGTACTATGCACTGTCCAGGCAGTGCACCGTCCATGCACTGCCTTGTTGTTCTGTGTTGCACTGCCTTAGTTCGCAGTGCACTGCGTGGTGTCCAGGCAGTGTAGTACGCACTGTCCAGGCAGTGCACCGTCCATGCACTGCCTTGTTGTTCTGTATTGCATTGCCTTAGTTCGCAGTGCACTGTGCGGTGTTCAGGCAGTGCACTACGCACTGTCCAGGCAGTGCACTGTCCATGCACTGCCTTGTTGTTCTGTGTTGCACTGCCTTAGTTCGCAGTGCACTGCGCGGTTTACTGGCTATGTACTGCCTCGTTGTACTGCCTTGCACTGCCTTCGGTCATAGTGCACTACACGGTGTCTAGGCAGTGCACCGTCCACGCACTGTCTTGTTGTACTGCGTTGCACTGACTAAGGTCGTAGTGCATTGCGCGATGTTCTTGGAGTGCACAGTGTATTGCGTTGCACTGCTTTCGGTCGACAGTAAACGAGTTGCACCGCTCGTGCACTGCCTTATTGCACTGCATGGAACTGCCTTTCGTCGCGTGCACTGCATGAGCAGCTAGGCACAGGTCGGGTTGTCGTGTGGCCGGAAATACACGCGCTGCCATGCGGCCGAAAATACACGCGCTGTCGAGCGGCCGGAAATACGCTCGGGTGAACTTCCACACACCACGTGTCGGGCTGCCGTACGACCGGAAATACGCACACTACCGAGCGGCTAGAAACATGCGCGCTGTGGCCGAAACGCGCGCTTCCTGAAGAGCGCGCTCCCGCTAGTCATTCTCAAAAATTGCTAACTGTTGGATCTTCTTTTCCATTCTTAGCATCTAGAAAGATTCTACTGATAGTATTTAGCACGATGAACACTAGTATGCGCAAACCTCAAAGCACATAGTACTTCATTACTCGATTTAAGGGTCCTTGTGCTAAATGCATGGACTTATTAGATGCAATTTTCATTTTTATGAGGTCCTTAATGTAACTTGTACTTCCACCGACCGTGTTAACTCTCAAGCACCTCGCTCTTACGAGACCTACCATTAGATCGCCCATTCGTAGCACTTCTTATCTTATCTTTATCTTGTCTCTTATCTCTTACATAACCATACCACTACATATAGTGTTGGGATTAACTTTAAACATTAACCGTTAGATCAAGACTAGCAAATCCAAATATTGTTAACCGTTGGATCTTCTTTATCATTCTTAGCATCTAGAAAGATTCTACTGATAGTCTTTAGCACGATGAATGCTAGTATGCACAAACCTGAAAACACAGTACTTCATTGCTTAATTTGAGGGTCCTTGTGCTAAATGCATGGACTTGGATGCAATTTTCATTCTTTATGACGTCCTTGATGTAACTTGTACTTCCACCGACCATGTTAACTCTCAAGAACCTCGCTTCTATGAGACCTACCAAGGTTAAAAGAAAATGCAACCGCCCCACCAATTATCACACAAACTGGACCACGTTTTCTTATACATAATACCCAAGTTTTTAGTACTAGGATTCCTAGCTAACTTCATGAACTTCGGTGACTTCTTGTAAATTTAACGAAATTAAGTCAAACTTTAGCTACAAGTAAGTGCGATAGATTTTTCTTGAATTAATTGTCTTTTCAGAGTTAGATGTGTGCATCTTCTGTAGTAAACAATGTCGTCGGTGTGAGTTTCCAACTATCAGGAAAGAAAATTCTCAGTTTTCTGAGTGATGACGAGATGATTCTTTTTCGTAAAGAAAGTCTAAAGAATATGGATCTCAATGCCATAAGCAAAGCTTCTAGACATATTAGCTAGGTGGACCAATGTGTTTTACTTACGATTCCCATGTTTTATGAGTTTTCAAGGTTCCTAGCGGACCCCATCCACTTGTTGAATGACTTTATGTAGATGTATCAAAATAAAAGGTCAAATTTGAACTACAAGCAATAAAGTGTAGGTTAGTTTGAAAGTTTTATGTAAAAAGCTTTTGGGGGTACCCATCGAGTGGTCAATTAATATATCAGTTGAGACTGTTCGACTTCTAGCTACTAAGATTTTGCATCTTGAAAATTTTGAACCCCTTTTGAAAACGATCACATGAAATAAGGAGAGAGGGGAAATGATTTTTCTATTCTCTATGGTCAACACACATTCTTGAGGTGCCCCTTAGGCTTAAAGACACTTTATAATTTCCACTATGTATAAGGTGAACCTTAGCGGATGCCACATAGTAGGCCTTATTAAGGTGTGCTTTTTCTCTACTACTATAATGGAGCAGTTTTGAATTGGATACATAACACCAATCCTGACCGTTGGGCTCTTAGATCTAATGGTTCAGAGCAGCTGGATTCGTGTTGAATAGTACCTAGAGCAAACTCCACCATGTTCTAGAACCATCAGGTCACCAACCCCAAAATTTCAAAGCACAGTAGGTTGTATTCTCAATATGTGTAGATAGTTATTATTAATAGACTTAATTTATGCATTTTGGGGGTGGTGACATGATTGTTCTAGAACATGGTAGAGTTTGCTCTAGGTCTGTACTCCCTCCGTCCCAAAATATAATATGCCTAAGAATTGGTCAAAAGTCAAACCTTACTAACTTTGACCAAATATTTAGAAAAACATATCTACATCTACAATATTGAATGGACATATTAAGAAAATATACTTTATGGTGAATCTATTGATAGTAATTTAGTATTATAAATTTTTATATTTTTGTGTATAATCATGGTCAAACTTAAAAGATGTTGACTTTTGACTAATCCTTAGGGGCCCTATATTTTGGCGGAGGGAGTACTATGCAACACGAATCCGGTAGCTCTAAACCATTGGATCTAATAGCCCAACGGTCATGATTGGTGATATGGATCCAATTCAAAACTGCTCCACTATAGTAGTAGAGAGAATACGGCGGATGGCTCTGAAATATAGCCATCTGACGTCCACATTTAAACTGGATATTAGTCATAGTCTTGATGAAATATCTCTCTAAACCCTGCCACTAATGCTAATATTCAAAGGGGTATGCAATCCTTTCTTTTGTATTTTTCCTGCATAGATAATGTCATTTAAAGGAGGCAATCACTACATTAAAGTCAAAGATACGAGATTTCCAACTACCAGAAGAAACCAGGAGCCTGGCATCGGAGGCAGACACCATAACGACAAACTATATGATTGGAGAAAAAATTCTGACCGTATAGCTCTGGTCGTATAGTTGGCACCGCCACCGTTAGTTCAAACATAACAACTTTCATGAAGGAACCCCTATATAAATAAGCCTTAAGCAACGAGACACATAGCCGAGAAGAGATGCACCATCCATAAGTCCCTGCCACAAATCACCAGCCGCCTCCACATCTCCAAACCCTTCTCCATCTCCATAGCCATACTCCACCACTTGTAATAGTAGATCTCTTCTCCGATTGGCGACATTGTAAAACTATTGCTATCAATCTGATGATTTTTATTACAATGTTTGTGATTGTTGATCTCATCTCTATGTGTGAGTAATTCTCCTTAGGCTAAGGGTTTCGGCCTAGCCATGTAGCTATTGTGCATGTGAATTATCATAGATGGGATCGTGTATTAGTTTGTATGACATGATGATTATTGTATCCTCTCTTGCCTCAATGCAAGGACTTGTCAGGTACCCAAGACCCCGAGGGTTGAGCCAGGTATAGGGAGTATGAGTGATGACTGATCTGCATGTTGGGAACCCAGTGACAGAAGGGGTAGCATGGCTGTATGTGAGGAATTTGCTTGCGATTAACAGTGACATCACTATGCATATCATTAGTTTTCTTTCTTCTATGGATGAGACTAGTAGGTTATTGCTATAAGAGGTTGCGGAGGCAATAGCAATTATGGATGCACTGCCCACATATAATCTATCTTGCTCTAACAAGTACACGCATGCTTTATTTCTATCTTTTATTTCCATCAGATATTTTTGCACAGCTATAGCTGAAATCGAACGCCCTAGGCCCTCTCTCTCCATCATCAACAACAACCAAAACATGCAAACTACCGGTCCGATGAAAACAGAAAAGGAATTCTAAAACTCCCGCAAGTCCGTTAAAGTAACTTCACTACGCATTCGCTTCCCGGGGATTCGATAACTTAGGTCTACTAGAGAAAAAGAAGCTATACAACATCCGTAATCCGGATCAAAGGTATCAACAGCCTACTGTGTTATGAAATTTTGGGGATGGTGAAATGATGGTTCTAGAACATGCATGGTGGAGTTTGCTCTAGGTACTATTCAACACGAATCCCGCTTCTCTGAACCATTGGATCTAATAGCCCAACGGTCAGGATTGGTGCTATGGATCCAACTCAAAACTGCTCCATACTAGTAGAGATATCTTACCACTATATAGTGTACGAATAACTTTGAATATTGAACATTGGATCAAGACTCGTGAATCCCAACATTTCGAGCCGTTGGATCTTCTTTTCCATTCTAGCATCTAGAAGATTCTATTGATAAGTCTTCAGCATAATGAATGCTATGCACAAACCTCAAAACACACTTCTCCATCACACTAGAATCTTCTCCCTCGTAGCTAATAATCATTGACCTCCACATGATCTTATTTTATCTTATCTTATCTTACCATTATATAGTGTATGGATAACTTTGAATATTGACCGGTTGATCAAGATTCGCGAATCCCAGCATTTCTAGCCATTGGATCTTTTTTTCCATTATAGCATCTATAAGATTCCCTTGATAGTTTCCGTCATAATGAATGCTATGCACAAACCTCAAAACATACTTCTCCATCATACTAGAATCTTCTCCCTTGTTTCTCTAGACCATGTTATCAAAAAATTCATGTGTTAGGTAGCTAATAATCTTTAACTTCTACATGATGATGCAAAGTACAAGGACCAAATATACACCCATACTTTGTAGATATTGATCAAATTTGTATTTTTTGTGCTTTAACAATTATAATTTTATATAGTGATGATATGTCATACGTCTACTATTTGAGTCTCACGTGCAAGGCACATGCAACTTACTAGTTTACACAATGCTGAAGTAGTATATTTCTTTGCTTAGACATATGGTCACCTTTGTCCACGCGCTGTAAATGCTGACAGAATAAAACTTTGGCAGGGGAAGAGGGCAGCAGCGAAGAAAAGTTGAAGGCGGTTCCATGTGAGAGCAAAGTTATCATGGGTTTCTGACACGAGGTACTCCTGCGGCCTTATAGTGTACACTCTACTAGTAGTAAATTTCAGGTCCTATGCACACAAAACAAATTGTGTGTTTTCTGTCTCCTTCGCTATGTGATGGCTCTGAAATATACCCATCTAACATCCACATTTAAATGGATATTAATCATATTCTTGATGAAATGTCTCTGTAAACCCTGCCACTAATGCTAATATTCAGAGGGGTATGCAATCCTTTTTTAAATATTTTTCCTGCACAGATAATGTCATTTAAAGGAGGGAATCACTACATTAAAGTCAATGATATGAGATTTCCAACTACCAGAAGAAACTAGGAGCCTTACAACGGAGGCGGACGCTTTAACGACCAACTATACGGCCAGAGCAAAAATTCCGATCGTATAGATCCGGTCGCATAGTTGGCGCCGCCACCGTTAGGTCAAACAAAACAACTTTCGTGAAGGGACACCTATAAAATGAAGCCCTAGGTGATAGGAAAACGAGAGACGCTCTGCCCCAAAGAAGCCAGACTCCGCGAAAAGCTGCCCCTAGATCTCCAAACCCTTCTCCATCTCCACAGCCATATTTCACCACTTGTAATAGTATATCGCTTCTCCGATTGGCGACATTGTAAGACTATTGCTATCAATATTATGATTTTTACAATGTTTCTGATTGTTGATCTCATCTCTATGTGTGAGTAATTCTCCTTGGGCTAAGGGCTTCGGCCTAGCCATGTAGCAATTGTGCATGTCAATTATCATAGATGGGATCATGTATTAGTTTGTATGACATGATGATTATTGTATCCTCTCTTTCCTCAATCCAAGGACTTGTCAGGCACCCAAGACCCTGAGGGTTGAGCCAGGTATAGGGAGTATGAGTGATGACTGGTCTGCACGTTGGGAACCCAAGTGACAGAAGGGGTAATACGGTTGTCTGTGAGGGATTTTCTTGGGATTAACGGTGACATCACTATGCATATCATTAGTTCTCTTTCTTCTATGGATGAGACTAGTAGGTTATTGCTATAAGCGGTTGCGGAGGTAATAGCAATTATGGATGCACTTCCCACATATAATTTATCTTGCTCTAACAAGTACATGCATAATTTATTTCTATCTTTTATTTCCATCAGATGTTTTGCACAGTTACAGGTGAAACCGAATGCCCTAGGCCCTCTCTCTCCATCATCGACAACAACAAAAATACGCAAGCTATTGGTCCGGCAAAAACACAAAAGGAATTCTAAAACTCCCGAAGGTCCATTAAAGTAACTTCACTATGCATTTGCTTCCCGAGGATTCGATAACCTAGGTCTACTAGGTAAAAAGAAGCTACACTACATCTGTAATCCGGATCGAAGATATCAACCCTTTTTTGGCGCTGTTGCCGGGGAAGTAATAGCTACCCTAGTGAGGTTATTAGGAACCTTGCTAGTTTTAATTCTTGTTTTTAATTTTGCTAATTTTAATTAGTTAGTCTTTAAATTCTTGCTTTACTATTATAATTCTTTATCTAAGAAAAACCAAAAACATAGGAAGTATGGCTGAAAAGAAGCTTGGGTGTTTGCTACTCCCAATAATGATTATTTGCGTACTCCTATTACTCAGCCAACAATTGCTGCTGATGACTATGAAATTAAGCCCCATTACTTAAGTTTGGTTCAACAGAATCAATTTGGAGGATCTGTTGTTTAATACGCAGGTATGCACTTAAATACTTTCACTGAAATATGTGATATGATCCGTATAAAAGACGCTGCCCCTGATGCGATCAAATTGCGTCTATTTCCTTTCTCTCTAAGAGGGAGAGCTAAAGAAAGGTTGCTATATTTGCCTAAAAATTCTATTACATCATGGGTGGGATGTACTTCTTTATTTATGAATAAATTTTTCCCACCTGCAAAGACTATGCAACTCTGATCTAATATTACTGGTTTTAGATAGGAAGAGCGTGAGGCACTAGCGCTTGCATGGGAGAGGATGAAAGAATGCTTGAGAAACTGTCCTAGTCATGGGATGGAAGATTGGTTAATCCTCCATTTATTTTACAATGCTCTTAATCCTGTGTCTAACTCTATGCTTGATACTGCAGCTGGAGGAACATTTATGGTTAAACATATTACTGAAGCAAAGTAGTTGCTAGACAATATGCAAGATAACCATGCCCAATGGCACGTGGAAAGATCAAAACACGAAGAAGGTGAACTCTGTCTCACTACAAGAGAACAAAGGTCTCAATGCTAAGTTGGATGAGATCATACTAGCCGTTAAAGGTAAGGAAACTCAGGTAAGGGCCACCCCCGAAACAAATATTAAAGAAATAGACTTTGTAGATCGTAATGATTATAATCCTACTTGGAAGAAGAGTTACAATCCTAATTTTCAGAAACACTATGCTAGTCCTGCAGGAAACTCTAATAATAATATGGGAACTAGTAATGGTAGTCTCCAAGAAATGCTTAAGTCTTTCATAGACTCACAAAACGAACAAAATAATACTCTAGTTAAAATTACGGAGAATCATGATGCTATGCTTGGTAAATTATCTAACCAATATGTTTGTTTGAGAAATGATTTATAGGCCCTTCAAGAAAGAACAAGGATCGGTGAGGCATAGCTAGGTAAGATAAACGAGAGTCAAACTCTCATTCTAGCTAAATTTGCAGGTAAAGTTGTGCCTAATCCTATTGAAGAACTCAAAATGATGAGGATCCAATGGGAGGAGCCTGGAGAACTTGAATATAGTAATGCTCCTTCACCGAGTTACACCGTTGAAGATCTCGTAAAAAGGATCAACATCAAGATTCCGGTAAATGAAGGTAGTGAAGAAGCTACGTACCAATATTTTGTCAATCGATTAGCAATAAAGGTACGTGCGCTTGAAGAAGAATACAAGCAAATTGCTGAAAAATTACCTGTTAAACTAGATGACATATTTGAGCCTACTATTAAGATTAAAATTGGAACCAATGAGATAGCTACACTTTGTGATCTAGGTGAAAGCGTCTCAATAATTCCAAAGAGTCTTTTTTAACAAATTAAATCTTGGCTCCTTTGAAATTACTGAGCTAAAATTGCATCTAGCAGTTTCTACCTACAAACAAGCTGTAGGGATTAAGGAGAACACTTTAGTATACATTAAAGGTTGTCCCGCTCTCATTGATTTTGTTATTGTTGACATGCCTGAAGATGCTACCGCTCCTATTATTTTAGGTCGTCCTTTCTTAAGAACTATTAAGCCTTTGATTAATCTGCATGAAGGGAATGCGAAGTTGCAATTTCCTTCACGGGATCCTTTTGTTATTCATTTCCCTATGAAGAAGAAAGCCAAGCATGATGAAAAGGAGGTCATCACTTTGAAGGCCAATAACTTTGGAGTGGGTGTTCCACTCATCTGGCCCAAGTGAGTATCTTCGAGGTCAAGCTATTGACCATAAAAGAGCGCTCCATGGGAGGCAACCCATGTGAAATAAAGGTTTGAGTTAAGTTTTTAGTTTTAGTTTAAGTTTGTGTTAAATAAAGAGTGCTAGAAAAACTCCATTTGAGGAGAAGAAGTTTGGTAGTACTTGAAATTCTGCTTTATTCATGCTATTGTTGGTCGACAATATTTATTATCAATTTTCTGTCAAAATCAAGGTATATCACTAAGTTACATGAAAAGAAATAGTTTACGAAGAAACATAATTTTTTTTACACATAGAGAGTTTAGCGACCAACTATACGGCGGGAATAAAAATTCCGGCTGTATAACTCCGGTCGTATAGATATCTTTGCCATCGAAAATTATTCTACAATATGTACTGAGAGTTTAACGACCAAGCATACGACGGGAATAAAAATTCCAGCCGTATAGCTCCGGTCGTATAGATATCAATGCTTCCGTACAATTTCTTTTCATATGTACTAAGAGTTTAACGACCAATTATATGACGGGAAAAAAATTCTAGTCATATAGTTCTGGTCATATAAATATCGATGCCTTTGCAAATTTTCTTTCGCAGGCACAAACAGTTTAATGACCAACTATATGGCCGGAACACATTGTTCCGCCCGTATAGCTGCATCCGTATAGTTGCGCCGCCAGGAGGAAAACCTAATTTTTTGACAAAAGGTCAACTATACGGCCGGCACACATTGTTCTGACCATATAGTTCCGCCTGTATAGTTGCGTTCGACCACAAAAACGCACGGGAAGGTACTCCCAACTCCAAAACTTCAATCCTTTTTCTTTATTCTATCTCCAATATCTCTCGAAACCTCAAGGGATCTCCATCTCTACTCAATTTCGTTCGATTTCCTCACACACAACCGATCTACGGTATGTTTCTCCACCAATCCTCCAATTGCGTTTTGCAAATTCATCTTCGATCTATTTTCATTATCAATCTAGGGTAAGACCTACTATGAACCAATTGCCATGATTTTCTTGCCTAGATTATTATTTTGAGGAGAATTCTTTAGTGTGTTATGATGACGAATATGATGCACTTACTGTTGTTGGATCAAAAAGTTTTATTTTTTCCTTTCTTCAATGTTTTAGATGATGACCACAAGGAGACAAACTCGTGCTCGTGCCACCGCTAACGCTTCTTGGGTTGCCACTCAGGAACGCATGGGATACGATTCAATAATGAGGCCCATCGTGATCGCTTCAACAGGATCAAGAACCGCGAAGTGAAGGCCACCAAGTGGGCTTGGCCCATCATATTGAACCAACTCGGTATTGCTGATAACTTCAATTTACTTTGCAATAGTGCTGGCCTAGAAAACTTTATATACAATGATGTACCTACTTATCACCGCTTAACCATTGAATTACTTAGTTCATTGCAAAGCACCGTTAAACAATGGCAGGGAGAGGATACTATTTCTTTCCGTCTAATGAACAACAACAACACCTTAAATTTAGATGAATGGTGCGCATGTTTTAATTTGCCAAACATTGATATTCATGCTTTACACGCATCCTTTACTGGCTTGGAACCAACCCTTGAACAATACTTTAATAGAATGAGTTTCACTACTAGAATAAACAAGGGGAAGAATATTCAACTTCCTGCAATTCTATATTTGTTCTATGTTATTGCTAACACCCTGCAGACACGTAATGAGTTCACGAGACTCAATGAGGAGCACATCCTAGTCCTCGCAAAGGCTGCTTACATCAACTACAGCGTAAGTGAGTCATCACCGTACTTTCCACTTGGGCGCCATCATTATGCACTACAGGGGGAGGAGTCATCACCGTACTTTCCACTGCCCTAGGCCTCGACCTAGGTGAGTTGCAACCCGTACGAGGTGAGACACGTGTTGGTTTCTCCACTTTGAGAGCTTGTGGAATGCTCACTAGGAGAGGTGGTGTTTATTATCTACATATTGCTGGAGCTGGGCGTATTTATCCCTCTCCTTTGCCTAATGGTCTTTTCTCTATCGAGGAAGGACGTTTGCTATATGATTCGCAGGTTGAACAACACCAACCCGACGAAGAGATTTCGGAGGAGGATGATGACCAAGAGGAGAAGCAAGAAGTTCCTTATCAAGAGGAGCAGCCACAAACCCGGTTTGCGACATACCAAGATTTCCAATGACTTGGAGGGACTATGGAGAGGATGCATAGCCTCTCTTTGAACCTCCGAGAATCAACAAGTAACCTCTCAACTCAATTCGCGAACTGGAGTAACGACTTTTTCCCACCACCACAATAAATTGAAGGGCTTGCAAAAGCCAAATGCCTAAGCTTCGGGAAGTTTCCTCATGTATCTTTACGTAGCATTCATTTTCTTTTATTTATTTTAGATATTGTGTTTTTATTTGAGTTTATAAGCACTTGTGTTGGTTTCCCCAACACTTTATCTTTAGTGCTTTCGATTTTGCTTTCGAAATTTTCTAGCCGAGCTTTGCCACCAATTTTTCTATTCTTTAAAGTTCCTCTCTTAAAAAACTACAAAGAGATTTCTCCATTTTCCCTTATTTTCCACCTTTCGTTTCTTTCCGCCTCGAGGTCTTCATATATTTGCAGGAGAGTGGTCGACTTCGAGTTTCTAAGAAACAAATAAAAAAAGAAGAGAGAAGTGGAACCAAACATGAGAGGTATGCCTTACGACTCCCCACCTTTTGAAGTTTGATAAACCCATGCTAGTTAGTAGTAAATGTTGAGATATCATATTGGTGGAGTGAGTCTTTGTAATGTAGTAAGACTTTCATTTGCATGGGTATTTAATTGGGTACGTTTTGTTCCAGCTCTCATAATTAACCGAGTCTTGCCTAAAAATTGCTAAACAATTCTAATAAGAAAGTCTCCCAATTGAAGGCTTGGGTGTTGTAGTTCTTAGTCTTGAAGGATTATTTCTAGAGACACTCACCACCACTGAAAATGCTGATTGACTTAATAGCTCTCTTTGAAAAAATTTGTTCGATTGAATTAATGTTTAGTGGTTCGATTGAAAAAACTTGTTAATCATAAGAATGATATATCATTACGCGTGTCAAAGTTCATGGGATGCCAACAACTCCGCTGACCTATGAACGATCTTCAAGGAGGAAACTCCAAGATTTCGGCTATGAGTTGATTAAACACTTGTAGCAACAATGCTATAGTGGGTAAGATTCTTGGTATTCCCAGGTAGCTATAATCATGATGGAATCACTCCTCTGGCTATTATGAGAAATCATTATACAAAAGGAACAAAAACGTTAATGATTCCACGAGTGTCCATCACAACCCAATAAACTAAAATAAATTTTTAGCATGCTCTCAATTACTTAAAAATTGTAATTCTTGAAGGATAATGAATAGAAAAGTAGTGCTTGAAAAGTCTTGATTTATTGATGTGGAGAATTAAGACACTCTAGTGTATATGCTTTTCATGACAACTCTCACACTCTTAATTTACATGATTTTACCTTACTGTTCAAAGGCAAGCCTATGAGTTGATTACTTGACATGGAACAAAGTTTACTCATTTGAATTATCCATGTGTACAATAATTTTGCTGCAATATAAGGATGCATGAAACCCGTATGATATGCTTGCCATTACTCTATCTATGCTGAAGTTTTTCAGATTTATAAAGTGGAGGAAACATGAGACTACTAATAATGAGTAAGATCACCATCTCGTTATTTCAGTTTAAATGATGAGTTCCTTTTTGATTTTGGTTTTCTTGCTCGGGACGATCAAGTTTAAGCTTGGGGAGGTTGATGGCTCTGAAATATAGCCATCTAACGTCCACATTTAAAATGTATATTAATCATATTCTTGATGAAATATCTCTCTAAACCCTGCCACTAATGCTAATATTCAGAGGGGTATGCAATCCTTTCTTTTATATTTTTCCTGCGTAGATAATGTCGTTTAAAGGAGGAAATCACAACATTAAAGTCAAATATATGAGATTTCCAACTACCAGAAGAAACCAGAAGCCTCGGGCGATGGGAAAACAAGAGACACTCCGCCCCAAAGAAGCCAAACTCCGCCAAAAGCCACCCCCAGATCTCCAAACCCTTCTCCATCTCCATAGCCATATTCCACCACTTGTAACAGTAGATATCTTCTCCGATTGGCAACATTCTAAGACTATTGATATCAATGTTATGATTTTTACAATGTTTGTTATTGTTGATCTCATCGCTATGTGTGAGTAATTCTCCTTGGGCTAAGGGCTTCGGCCAAGCCATGTAGCAATTGTGCATGTGAATTATCATAGATGGGATCGTGTATTAGTTTGTATGACATGATGATTATTGTATCCTCTCTTGTCTCAATCCAAGTACTTGTTAGGTACCCAATAACCCGAGGGCTGAGCCAGGTATAGGGAGCATGAGTGATGACTGATCTACAGGTTGAGAACCCCAGTGACAGAAGGGGTAGTACGGCTCTATGTAGGGATTTGCTTGCGATTAACGGTGACATCACTATGCATATCATTAGTTCTCTTTCTTCTATGAATGAGACTAGTAGGTTATTGTTATAAGTTATTGCAGAGGCAATAGCAATTATGGATGCACTACCCACATATAATTTATCTTGCTCTAACAAGTACACGCATACTTTATTTCTATCTCTTTATTTCCATCAGATGTTTTGCACAGCTACAGGTAAAACCAAACGCCCTATGCCCTCTCTCTCCATCATCTACAACAACAAAAAGATGCAAGCTATTGGTCCGGTAAAAACACAAAAGGAATTCTAAAACTCTCGAAGGTCCGTTAAAGTAACTGCACTACGCATTCGCTTCCCGAGGATTCGATAACCTAGGTATACAAGGGAAAAAGAAGCTACACTACATCCGTAATCCGGATCGAAGTTATCACTATGCTCCATCTCTCCTTCCCTTTCCCCTCGTGATCCGGTCCGGCTGATCTCTCTCCCCTCGTCCATAGCGCGGCGCTGCGCATGTGTTCCTTGGTACGGTGGCTCTGTGTCTCTAGCATGTTCGGCAGCCGCATGCTGGTGTGGAGTAGTAGTAGTACATAGGAAGGAAACCACTTTGGTCCTTAGCGGCACAAAAATTCAAAGTTTTCCAGTTTTCACTTGCTTCCCAAACATCGGGAGGGAAGGTTATTCAAAAGATCGGCCAAACATCGGGAGGGAAGGCAATTTTGAACCCGTTTTGAACATGATCACATTGAATAACGACAAACAAAAAACAAATTTTTTTCTCATGATGTCCTATCATGTCTTGTGCACCATGTGCCATGAAAACTTTAATCATGGGATTAGATAAGTTTTGGAAAAATAGCTTCACAATATTGTCCTACCATGTGTATGGACATTATCGGGTTTATATCAACCTGAACCACCAAGGTCATTAAGGCCATATTGACATCATAGTTTACAATTTGATAGAGTTCCCATGATAGTTTAGTAGATGGGTGCATTTTGGCGTAGTAAGCATTGTTGCATGTGGGAGTTTCCAACAATTAGGAAAAAATTCAATTTTCCCAGTGAGGACGGTGATGTTTTTTTGTGAAGAAAGTCCAAATAATATGGTTTAGAATGCCACAAACCAATAGTTTTACACATACTGTAGTTGATCATGGTTCCTATCTAACTTCAGCATAAAAGTTAGTACATATTATGATGGGTCGTGACACGCGGTACTAGTACACATACTACTAGTAGATTTTCTCTGTCCTTCGCCCCCCTCTCACCATCCATCTACTATCCTGTCCATTTCTCCTTCCTTCCCGTCTAAGCTTTCACGCAATGATTATACTTCTAGCCTGAGATACAGTGGTGCAGAAAAAGATGAGGCCCACACCATATCACCATCAATCAAGTTTGGTGATGCAACTTTGTGAAGAGTATATGTATACTAGTAGTAATGTAGCTAGATAAGCATGTACTACTATAGACACTTAATTTTTAATGGAGAAAGTAAGAGACATCAAGTAATTCAGCATGATCTGCATGATTCTCTTCATTTTTGGATAAAGTAGGGTGCCTCCTGAATTCTCTGGGCCGAGAAAAATCAAGAACCAACAAGTCTGGTATAATCCTTTTTTTGTTGACGGGACGAGTCTGGTACAATCTATTTATGATATTTTGGGATAGTTTTCAGGGTATTAACTCAAGAACGACTATAAATAGATATTATAAATTACAACAGTACGCACCTCTACTTTCACCCAAAACACCGAACCTAGCGTTGCTTAGAACTCGATCTCTCTCTCTCTATTTCCTTCCAAAATGTCATATGATAACTCTATCCAGAACACGTCGATTGACCTGACAAATGGGAAAGGCCACGAAACTCTGCCTGGAAGCCCAAACTCAGTCAATAGACCATGGGTACTGCAGATGTCTGACTCCTCTAATGAAGAAGATAGCCACTAGAAGCGCTTTTTCGAAGGGACGCTACCGCCAACACAGAGCGACTCCGATAAGATGGAAGATGGGACTGAGGAAGAGGAGGAGTCTGAGGTCGACCTTGAGGAGGAGGCCAAAGACGGAGATAGGGAAGAGGTCAAGGATGACGACAGGGAGGAGGCTGATACGTTGTAAACGTATCTATAATTTTTGATGTTCCATGCTTGTTTTATATCTACTTTCTTATGTTTTGTCCACACTTTGGAGTATTTTTACACATTTTCTGGAACTAACCTATTAACAAGATGCCAGAGTGCCAGTTGCCTGTTTTTTGCTATTTTTGGTTTCAGAAAAGCTAGTAAGGAAATATTCTCGGAATTGGACCAGACAAAAGCCAAACTCAATATTTTACCCGAAGAAACACGGAGTCTGAAGGGGAGACGAAGTGGCGCACCAGGGCAGCCACACCTGGTGGCGGCACGGCCTGGGAGGCCACCAGGGGGTGTGGGCCCCCTGGAGCTCCACCGACCTTGCCCCTTCGCCTATAAAATTCTCCTGGGATGAAAACCCTAAGTACCCGATCAAAATTCCACGAAAGAGTCTGTAGCCGCCACCATCTCCCTCCCTATATCGGGAGGGATTTGAAGCTCTTCCCGGCACCCTGCCGGAGGGGAGATATCACCATGGAGGCCTTCTTCATCACCATGCCTGCCTCCGGTGTGATGCGTGAGTAGTTCATCCCTGGACTACGGGTCCATGTAGTAGCTAGATGGTTGGTTCTCCTCCTTTCTGCTACCATGTTTAGATCTTGTGAGCTTTTTTCATGATCAAGATCATCTATTTGTAATCTAACATGTTGTGTTTGCGGGGATCCAATGGATATGGAGATGCTATTTCAGATTGATTATTGATTCTATCATGTCTATGTTATTTGTGATCTTGCATGCTTTCCGTTGTTAGTAGCTATCTTGGCCGAGTAGATGCTAGCAACTCCAAGAGGGAGTATTTATGCTCGATAGTGGGTTTATGCCTCTAGGAATCTGGGGAAGTGATAAAAATCTCTTAGGTACTAGATTTGTTGTTGCTACTAGGGAGAAAACAACAATCCTTTGACCATGGGGTAATCCTATTGTTTACTTTACACACTTTTCTTAATGCAATTATCTTTTTCTTGCAACTTAATACTGGAGGGGGTTCGGATGATAACTATTAGTCATAGATGTAGTTGGATTACGGTCTATGTATAATGTTGTAATGCCCAATACAATCTCATAGGAGTCAAGATGATTAGTATATGCATGAATGCTTTCTCGGTGTCTGTCAATTGCCCCGCTATAATGTTTTCACTCAACATGTCATCTATCTTAAGGAGAATCACCTCTAGTGAACTATGGACCCCGGTCCATTCTTTTACCATCAATCTACAATCTATTTACTATTTACTGTTTACTTTCTGCAAGCAATTACTATCTTTCACACAATACGTTTAATCCTTTGTTTTCAGCAAAACCGGTGAGATTGAAAACCTCACTATAAGTTGGGGCAAAGTTCTGTGGTTGTGTTGTGCAGGATTCCAAGTTGGAAACAATACCATGGAGGTGTTTCCTTGCTCCTATTGGTTCGATAATCTTGGTTTCATAACTAAGGAAAAACTTGTTGCTCTTCTCATTATACCTTCCTCTTTGGGTTCCCCAACGAGCTCGATATAGTTTGAGCCATCAGAGGCCGAGGACGACGACAGGGAGTAGGCCTAGGATGATGACTAGGAGGTCTCTCCCCCCCCCATGAAAAAGCATGCCCGGGTGCAAAATTAAATGGCATCTAGAGAAGAGGTGGGTAGTGTACTATATCTCATTCTAGGAAGCATCTTGGGTTTGGTAAATAATGTTGTCAATGAGAGTTCTGAGCTTTTAGGAAAATGCTTTTCAATTTCCAAGTGATAGGATTTTTTTAGTAATTAAGTACGTCCAGATAATTTGGCTTAGAGTGCACTCACTATATTCTAGCAAAATATAAATAATTTCCACAGCATGTTAGTACTATATGAAAATACTTATTTCAATGTGTGTAATGATACATAGTATTTTTGGGGGGAGGGGGTGTAATGATAGATAGTTGAAACTTAAATGGTGTCCTCTTATATTTGTGCTTGTTTGGACAAAAACTACAAACATTGATTTGGACAACTTTCAAAAAACTTGCTACACAATATGGTCATAACCATGTATGAACATTGTTCACATTTTAAGCCAAGTTACCAATGTCAAGTTCATATCTGTGTTAGTAGTCCCGTTTGTTGGGATAAATTAAAGAAAAGTAAAGAAAACAATAAAAAAGTTAAGAACTTATGTATGGTGTCCTCTTCTGTAAATGATAAACCTAAATTTTGACAAGGTTTAAAAACACTTCTTCACATTATGACCAGCGATGTGTCAACATACTTGGGTTTCAAGTTAAATAATGTTCATTTCTGGTAGATAGGGTGCATCTTGGCATGGCATACTAATGTTGTTAATTGTACTTTTCAACTTTTATGTATAAAATTTTGTTAAATAATTTTAGAAGTGCCACATATAATTATTTTTTAAAGAAAGGGCAAAGAGTATGGCTTTGAATGCCACAACACACTAAATTTCACACAAAATAGAGTATGTTTCATGGTTAACAAGTTTCATTAATTTTCAAGCCTTCTAGCTAATTTCGCATAATTAAATGACATCTTGTCAATAAAACCAAAGTAGGTAAATTTTGAACTACAAGTGCGTGATAGATTACTAGTAAATTTGTCAGAAATTCATATATACTTATTATTGTACCCACGTAGTCATACTGAAAACCGACTATTGTTTTGAAAGATACAACTTCTTTGTATGAATTTTCATGCTGACACATCTGACCATGTTTCAAAAAAGTGAAAGAAAATAAGGAAACATGCACATAGCCTTTTTGTAGGTTTAAAAATTCATACTTGTAAAACAGTAAAGACGGTGCTATTAAAGTTTCAATACAAGGGACCTGGGCACCTTCACCGGCCCTCCACAATTAACCTTTCTTGCTCTTCTTCCCCTTGCTCCTTTAAGACTTTGCAGCTGTGGCTCCGAAGACCGGAGCTCCCCGTGGGAAGAAGAAGAACATGTCACCGGCTTCCAAATCCTACCCTGGCCACTCCAAGTCGCAGTGTCGCACCAGGTAGCCGCAGGAAGAAGCAGGTGTTGAGGTCCATCAAGGCCGGGCTACATTTCCCCGTCGGCCGGATCGGGCGCCCGCAAGGCTGTATAGTTGGTCGTTAAAATCTCAGACACTTTTGATTCTTGATGTTTGTATCTATACGGTCACAACTATACGACCGAAGCCAATTTTCTGGCCGTATAGTTTGTCATTAAACTCTCAGACACTTTCGATTTTTGATGTCTGTATCTATACGGTCGCAACTATAGGACCAGAGCCAATTTTCTGGCTGTATAGTTGGTCGTTAAACTACCAGACACTTTTTTATTTACCTTTTCGTTTCTATTTGATATCTGAAAAAAAATGTTATTGTCGGTTCCGAGTCGTGACTTAATCGACCTGGACTCCAGATATTTGGAAATATCTGCCTGGAACCAACTATACGGTTGGATCTATATGTGCCACGCCCGTATAGTTGGTCGTTACCCGGCAGGACTCTTCCAAATCCATGATTTCTTTCCCTGTTTCATTAAGATTCTTTTCTTGGGCAACAATTTGGTGTTTCTCGCGAGTTTTACCAACCTCTGACCCCCCTTATATACTGACATTGTCTCTCTCTCTAATCATAATCTCTAGCAATCCACCTCTTATTCACACGTCCGGACACGCAACCAAGGGACAGAAGCCAAAAAGAAAGGCTCCTATGGAGATCGGGAGCAAGAGCGAGCAAGGGAAGGATACCAAGACCATCCCTATGGAGTTCCTCGACACTGACAATGCACGCCGAAAGAGGGATTTAAAGGCCCTCGAGCTGAATATTGAAGAGATGGATAGGGAGACGCCAGGGACACACAAACATCTTTGGTTGCTGCGACTTTTTATTGACAAACTTGACGAAGATATCAAGCAGACAACCAAAGCAGGTTTTTCTATGAGTCTCAAGGAGGTACAAACACTTCAGGATAACAATGAGTTCATTAAGGAATAAGTGAAAGTGCTGGAGAGGAACAATCTTTTCTACAAGCAGCGCGTTAAAGAATTAGAAGATGTCAATCAATCCCTCTGTCTCAGGCTGGCCCGTGAAGATAAGATACCGTGTGCCATGGAACCACAGTGATCTACAACAATCACGGTATCAAATAATCGCAAGGGATTATTTGATCCAGCCTGGCTTGATTCCAAGCTTGGGGAGATCTTTAAGACCTTGTAATCAATCTTATAAGTTTTACATTAATATTTTAGTTTTGCATCAGTTCAAACTAGAAATAAAGTTTACATCATTAGAATTCCCTTCAGGAATAGTTAATCCCTTAATGAAATTCCGAGTTTATTATTATAGATGGAGCAATATTGAGTTTGTGCTTGTCTTATTTGATATATGAATGGCTTGAATATAATTTTACTTGCACTTGATGATAGCAATAGGACTCTTCCGAAACATTCCTATTAATGGAACACATAAAGATAATTTGGTCAATATGGTGTAAGTCTACGGCTTGATTTACAAAGAAAAAACTATCTATGCAGTTAAGTTGAAAAAGAAACCTTGAACAAAGGAAAATTAAAATTCTATCAAAATAGAGTGAGAACAAGTCGAGGTAGAATCTTCAAGTCATAATAATGCTTCATATACAATTGGAGTTTGATAATTGAGATCGTTAAACTTTGAATTCCTACATGAAGTGGAATGTATGACTAGCTCCTTTGCACAACACTTAAACAAAAGTGCAAGCATATACACAAAAGAGAAGAAAAGAAAGAAGAAAAGGAGCGAGTGTGCAAAGAGCAAATAGGCATATACCACTATATTGTAGTATGACAAAGAGACACTTTTGAGATTTTGAATCCCAAGTGAATACATTGATCCTAAAACACTTGGGACTACCTCGCTAACTCATTCGGTTGAACGGGATACTTTTACATTATATTGAGATTCATCTTCATGAACTATTGATCACTAAGGTGTGGAAGCCTGCTAATACTATTCAGATGGTTCGAGTAAGGTACTATTCTTGAACTCATTCATATGTATCGTATATGATAAACACATGCTGCAACTGTCTCATTTATTTTATCGACTCAGCTTCATGAATATGAGGATCAGATCCATTAAGCTAAACTTTCTCACGATGAGCAAGAGTCTAAGCTTGGGGAAGTTGATGAGTTCATATTTGCATCATGTTTTACACTATTATTTTTCATTGTAGATGTAGGATCTTGGTATTTTACGGCGCTCGCACGCACATTTTATGTCTGTTTTCACCAGGATCAGGACAGATGATGGATCCAATGGACACAATTCTTGGAGCAGTTGTACTGAGGAGAAAATGAGTCAAAAACAATGTAATCTCTTATTTGGGAAATATTAATAATACCAGAAGAAAACCCGAAGCAAACAAAGGAGACATATGGTTCAATGACCAACTATACGACCGGAATAAATTTTCTGGCCGTATAGTTCTGGTCGTATAGTTGGCGCCGCCACCACCTCCTCAAATAGTTTCACACCGTGCTACTGGATCGGAGAGACGACATACATAACACCCAGAAAATGTTGAAACCTCACCTCCGGAAGGCATCTGGAGGGGGAACTCATCCATCGAGGATCCATCTTCGCCCTGCGTAGATCCGGGTGGCTAAGGGATCGATCTTCATCATCCACCGCAGCATCACCACCATCTCCATCCATCCGATCGACATCTTGTCTAGATTTTGTTGTAATTTCTGTACTCGTTGTGGATTTATACAAGTACTATTCATCTATGATAGATTCCATTATTATTGCCGTGATGTTTATTGCCTCCATGTCTGATCTTTCTAGTATGATATTGAAATAATATAAAGTCTATTATGATATTCATTGTTGTGACCATGTGTTAGATTGTCTTCATCTTGATGTTGAGAGAAGTAAACCTCTCAATATTTGCCTCTCATGGGGACTTGATGCAGGGAACTACTTGTTGGTAGACGGAGGTGTGTTAGCACTTACAGTGACTATAAAGTTGTTGGCACTCCTTACGTATCAACTAGGGAAATCGAGGAAACTCACGGAACACTATCCATGCCATGGGATACGTCCTGCGGGATTAAGTCCCTTAATAGCGCAGTAATTCGATTGATGTCGATTGCTCACTGATGTGGTTATGAGGATGATGTGAGCAGCGGTTGGTGCCAATTTGTCCAAATATGGAGTTCCTCCCACACATACATAATTGAGAATGTTCATGATAATAATCTTTATCTTAGCTCCTTATAATGCTAGTGGTGTATCCGCTACTCCCTGAGGACGCCTTTTCCCCTATTGCAGTACCAATCTCTCGTACACACGCGATACTTACTTTCTGTATTCAGTTGTTTTACTTTATTTATTGTTGCTCTTATACCAAAAAAAACAAAACACATTTCTACATAATACTCGCATTTTATCTTGTCACTTAGAACTTTATTTAGCATTTCTATTGTAATATTTATTTCAAGAGTTATTAGACTTCAGACTCCTTCTCCATGTGGGACTGATATCTTTATTTCGAAACTAGCTACAAACGATCTATGCACTTGCAGCCATCATGGGGTAGCGCCAACGAAGGAAAACATTCCATCATACACAAGTTTCTTCTAATAAGAGGATGATAGTCCCAGGAGGTTGATTAAACGATAGATGCATCGAGCAGCGTATCAACTTCGGGATAGGGTAGCACGAGCGAAGGAAAAAATTCCATCGTACACAAGATCCTTTTAATGAGACGCGGACATGTGGGACCTAGCATCCTAACTAAACGTTAGACGTATCAAGCAACGTTATCGAGTTCAAATCAGGGAGGCATGACCGAAAAGTATGGTCCGCTAGAGACACTGACGTCCGGGACCCACACACCTCAAAAGACTGTAGCGAGTCAACGTCGTGCGAGGAAATGAAAATCTTGCTTCTGCCACGCGCTGGCCGAGCTTCCTCCATGTTTTTAGCGGATCTGTCGTAGTAGAGGGCCGCGAAACCGAGAAAAAAAGTTTTCCATCAGCCACGACCGAGCTGAGAATCTCGTCGCGGAAGACGCGCCTTCTACAATGACCGTCGGGCCAAGTCGTTGCGGAAGGAAACTTTTCTTGTAGTGTTTGCACACAAAATCCTCTTTTCCAGGAACTATGAACCCTTCAGGTTGGTCCATGTAAATCTCCTCCTGCAGTTCACCATGCATGAAAGTAGTCTTTACATCTAGCTGCTCAAGCTCAAGATCATGCATACCAACAATACCAAATAAAGCACGAATAGAACTATGCTTCACAACCGGAGAGAAAACATCATTATAGTTAATACCTGGAATCTGGTTGAAACCTTTTGCTACTAACCTTGCCTTAAACCTTTGAGGTTCATTAGGATACAAACCTTCCTTTTTCTTGTAAATCCACTTACAGCAGATGACCTTCTTTTGTTTAGGAAAATGCACAACTTCCCATGTGCCATTCTTTTCAAGCGATTGCATCTCTTCTTGCATAGCAGAAACCCACTTCATCTGGTCAACGAATGCAATGGCTTCATTATATGTAGTAGGTACAGAATCATGCTCCACCTGCTCAACACAACTCAAAGCATAATGAGCAATATTACACTCTTCAATTAAACGAAATAGTGGAACTATGTTATGCCTCGGTCTATTACCAGCAATAGACTCACGTGGTTGCTGCAAAACGGTAGGTGAGTGCTGAACAACATTATCATCAATGTTTTCTTCATGAGTATCATCAACGAAAACCTCATTATCAACAGTTTTCTGTAGGCGCTCCACCTGCACATTAACTCTCTCGTCTTCACTGAAAACAGGAGTAGGATCTGAAGGCAAACTATGATGATACATAACGGATTCATTGAAAAACAACATTCCTACTCAACAAAACCTTTTTAGTTTCAGGATTCCATAGTTTATATGGTTTAACTCCGGAACCATAATTAAGGAATATGCACTTAATAACTCTATGCTCAAACTTTCCATCATCAACGTGATCATATGCAGTGCAACCAAAAACTCTCAACTATGAATAATCAGTAGGCGAACCTGACCATACCTCAATGGTAGTTTTCTTCTCAAGTGGAATAGAAGGTGACATGTTTACGAGGTAACACGTTGTGTTGGCTGCTTCAGCCCAAAAACATCTATGCATACCTACATTGGACAACGTGCAGCGATCCCTCGAGATGATGGTTCTGTTCATGCATTCAGCCATGCCATTCTGTTGAGGAGTGTAAGGGATGGTGTGGTGCATGATCATATCATCGTTGGTGCAAAACTCCTCAAACTCATTAGAACAGAATTCCATACCATTGTCAGTACGTAGTACCTTTACCTTCTTTTTAGTTTGCTTTTAAACCATAACTTTCCACTTCTTAAAAGCATAAAAACATCATATTTATGTTTTAGAAAATATGTCCACACTTTTCTTTAGTAGTCATCAATAATAGGAAGCATGTAATTAGCACCACCAATAGATGTCTTACGGGAAGGTCCCCATACATCAGCATGCACATAATCTAAAATGCCTTTGGTGGTATGAACGGAAGCATTGAATTTAACTCTTTTATGCTTACCAAAAACGCAGTGCTCACAAAACTCAAACTTACTCAAGTTGCAACCATCAATCATCTCTCTCTTGACAAACTATGCCATGCCATGTTCAGTCATATGCCCAAGACGCATATGCACAGATTTGTTTTACCACAATCATCAGAATCATTAGAAGTAATAGCAGCAACAATACCACACAAAGTGCTACCTCTAAGAACATATAACTTAGTAGAATTCATATCACCTATCATCTGAATAAGAGAACCTTTTGATAACTTTAAAAATCTACGCCCACCAGAGTACTTGTATCCATCAACATCCATGGTACTCAAGGAGATTAGATTTTTGGTCATGCTTGGTATGTGCTTCACCTCAGTCAATGTAGATGTCATGCCATCATGTGTCCTGATCTTAACAGATCCAACGCCAAGAATATGGCATTTGTTATCATTCCCCACACGCACAAATCTCCAGTATGCACTCATATGAACTGAACCAATATTTGTTACAGCAAATATGAAATGAACATGTAGTATCAAGTATCCATTCATCATCACGAGAAGCACAAGCAGCAAATATGGCTAAACATTCACCATCAGAACTATCACCAGAAACAATAGCAACCTTGCCAGCACCTTCAGACTTATCTTTCGGTTGGTACGTTCCGTTCCTTTTCTCCTTATTCTGCAGCTTCCAATAATCATCAATAACATGATTAGATTTCTTACAATACATGCATAACTTGTCCTTTCCCTTGGACTTTGAACTACCTGTTCCGTACTTACTCTTATCTTGATTGCCATAGTTGTTAAATATCTGATTGGTCCTTCTACGAACCTGTAGATCTTTAGCCTTGGATGACGACCCTTCTTCCTGCACCATAGGTTTCATCGTTTCCCTATGTTTGAGGGACTCTTGTACTTCATCAAGGGTTAGTTCATCATGGCTCAACAATATTGTATCACGTAAGCGTGCATAAGAACTAGGCAGCGAGCATAAGAGTAAGAGACCTAGATCCTCATCATCATATTTTACCTCCATAGATTGCAAATCAGAAACGATCTCTCTAAAAACGGATAAGTGATTCATTACCGGTCCAACTTCTTGTAGCCTATGCGATAACAACTTCATCTTCACATGCATCTTATTGGTTTGATCCTTTGACATGCAAATCGATTCCAGTTTCACCCAAAGGGCAGCATCAGATTTCTCCTCCAACACTTTGTGCAACATATTATTGTACATATGAAGTTGAATCAAAGACAAAGCCTTACGGTCCTTCCGCTTCTCATTGTCGGACCAGCCCTTAGCATCCTTTCCATCAAATCCATCCAGTGCTTCATCTAGATCTAAAGTTTGGGCGAGAGTCGCCCGCATCTTCACATGCCACAAGGAGAATCTTGTGGTGTAGTCCAGCTGCGGTAGATCGAACTTCAATGACGACATGTCGCAAACCCTAGATTAGAACCTGGGGATCTGATACCACTTGTTAGCTTTGTGAAAAGTAAATAACAAAGAACAAAAACGAAATCGCAGCAAGGGGGACACAGATTTAACATGGAAATACCTCACCAACAAAGAGAGGAAAAAACCACGGGCGCCATCCAGCAAAAACTTCACTATAACCGGGAGTGTTTACACAATGCCGGGGATTTTCACAGATGCAACTTATCCTAGCAAGCAGCTTACAAGAGGTATATATAACGGTGGAACCTAGGTCATCAACGATCCATACCGCGGTGGGGGGGGGGGGGTCGCCCCCCCCCCCGAACCCCAGGCGTCCCTGTTGGGCATGGTATGGGATAACTTTAGACCCGCATCGGCCCAAGCCTCCCACGACGGGCCTCGCTCCACTCCGTTAGAAGTTAGCCTCCTTAACAAAATTTGGATCATACTTCAACAACCCCCAACCCTCACCATGGCAGTGGCTATGGAAGGAACAAGGGGAAGAATAAAGACTACAAACCCGTCGGTGGTGCTGGCGGTGCTCCTTCCATGACGACCCCCTACAACCCATGGACCGGCACCATCCACATATGGCCTATGCAGGGTCATAGCATTCTCGGGCGTGGCCCAGGCGCCCACCCTCACGCCTACATGGCACCCCCATGCTTGCCATGCCGCCCCCTACGGTGGGGCCACGTACAATGCCCCGCATGACGTCACCTCCTACGGCGCCCCACATGGCGTTGCCCCCTACAGCACTGCCCCCGCATCGGCCCTGTCACAGGATCCCTCCGCCCTAGCACAACACTTCACCAACATGATGCTGCAGCATCCCACCCTCGAGTGGGTCACGGACAACGGCACCACCGCTCACCTCTCCAACGACGCGGGTATCCTTTCATCTCTCTCTCCACATCCTATGTATCGCCATGTCACTGTTGGAGACGGTTGCTCCATTCCCGTCTCCACATTTGGGCATGCATCTCTTCCCTTGTATGTATCTAATCGTTTTCTTTATCTTCGTGATGTCCTTGTCACACCTAAAATAATTAAAAATGTTATCTTCGTCCATCAGTTTACTACTAATAATAAATGTTCTGTTGACTTTGAACCTTTTGGTTTTCGGTGAAGGACATTCCCACCCAGCATGAGATTCTTCAGTGCAATAGTACGGTGGAGCTTTACTCCTTCCAGTGTCCGGTGCCCCGTACTCTCACCATGAACACCACCTCCCATGACGTTTGGTATCGTCGTCTCGGTCACCCTGGTCATGATGCTTATCGTCGTCTTTCGCAACATATTTCTTTACCTTGTGTTAAACAAATAAATCATACTCCCTCCATTCCTTAATATAAGGTGTATAGTTTTCTTGCACGAATATTAGCGCATAGGCTGGGAGGGAAAATTTCATTGTTTTAGGACGTGATATAGAGGGAACATACGAAATCGGGGTATCCTCTCTCTCCTGATCGGATTAATTGCCTCCTAAATAAGAGGAACAAATCCTAAAATTATCTATACACCTTATATTATGAAATTTTTCATAAAAAACTATACACCTTATATTAAGGAACAGAGGGAGTAGTACTCTTTGTCATGCATGCTAACTTGGACGTCATGTATGTTTGCCTTTTTCTTCCTCAACTACTAGGACTACTCGCCCTTTTGAATTAATAATTGTGATCTTTAGACATCACCAATATTGAGTATTTTTGGCAACAAATATTTCTTAGTGATTATTGATGATTTCACTCATTTTTTATGGACTGTTCCTCTACGCCAAAAGTCCGACACTTACATCATGCTCGCCTCCTTTCGCGCGTTTGCCCATACATAGTTTCACTTGTCTCTTGTGTCCATACAGTGTGACAACGGTCGCGAGTTTGACAATGCCAAACTCTACTCCCTCACTAACAAGCACGACATACACGTTCACTTTTCGTGTCCATACACCTCCCAACCGAATAGTAAAGTCGAGTGTATTATACGTACAATCAATGACATCATGTGTTCTCTCTTATTTCAGGCTAGCTTACCGCCTTTTTTGGGTAGAACCGCTCCATCACGCCACTCACGTCCTTAATCGCCTCCCTACCAAAACCATTAGTTCTCTATCTCCATATTTTGCTCTTCATAACACCCATCCCAACTATTCCGCTCTTCGCGTTTTTGGTTGTCTTTGCTATCCCAACACCGCCTCCACTATGCCTCACAAACTCGCACCACGCTCTAGTGCTTGCATTTTTCTTAGGTATTCTTCTCACCATAGAGGGTATCAATGCATGGATCTCGTTACACATTGCATCATCATTTTTTGACATGTTGTTTTTTATGAGTCTACTTTCCCTTTTGCGTTGCTGCAGCCACCCTCTGCTGCCACGTACAAGTTCCTCGATGATGATATCCCTCCTCTCGTCGCCTCGCTGGCTGCGGCCCCTCCACGCGCGCCCTCGCACCCGTCCGCCACGTGGCCCCTCCCGGCGCCCCAGCCTACGCATCGCATGCGCAGCACCTTCGGCATTCATAAGGGCCCCCGCGAGCGGCTTAACTTGCATGTTTCCTCTATCAGCAGGTACTCACCGGTTCCCACCTCGGCATGCGTGGCTCTCAAGGATCCCAACTCGCTCAATGCTATGACCGCAGAATATTGCGCTCTCCTAGGCAATGACACTTGGGAGCTCATGCCTCCTCCAAGGAATGCCAACATCATCATAGGAAAGTGAATTTCCACCGCATGCTCAGGCCCGATGGTTCTCTCAACTGCTACAAAGCCCGTTGGGTGCTTCACGATTTCTCGCAGGAGTAAGGCATCGACTTTGACGAGACGTTCAACCTAGTTGTCAAATCAGTTACGGTCAGCATCATCCCCTCCCTTGCTCTCTCCCATAAGTGGGAGACTCGCCAGCTTGATGTCAAGAACACCTTCCTCCATGGCAAGCTCGCAGAGGTCATATACTGTCGACAACCCACCAGCTTCATCGACTCTACATGCCCCGAGCACGTCTGTCGACTGAACCGTTCGCTCTACGGTCTGAAGCAGGCTCCTCGCGTGTGGTACCAACGGTTCGCGACCTTCATCACTTTGACCGTCTTCACATGCCTCATGCTCCCACATGTCGTTGTTCGTCCTTCAGTGTGCAGAGTGCATGGCCTTTCTCCTGCTCTAAATCGACGACCTCGTCCTCACCGCCTCCTCAACGCAGCTCCTCGACTGGATTGCAGCCACTCTCTGCTCTGAGTTCGCCATGACGGACATGGGCAACATTCACTACTTCCTTGGCATCACAGTGACCCACAACTCCAACGGCATGCACCACTCGCAAGCCAAGTACACCATAGAGATTCTTGACAAAGCCAGCATGACTTCCTGCAAGTCCGTGATGACACCAGTTGACACGTCGCCGAAGCTTGCCGCCACCGTTGGCCCTCCCGTCGACGACCCGACTGCGTACCAGAGCCTTGCCAATGCGCTCCAGTGTCTCACCTTCACGCGACCCAACATCACGTACGTTGTCCAGCTGGTGTGCCTCCACATGCACGACCCTCGCGAGCAGCGCCTGGTGGCCATCAAGCGCATCTTGCGCTATGTCAAGGGCATGCTCTCTCATGACGTCTAGCTTCACTTGTCCTCGCCGGACTGCATTGTCACCTACACCGATGACGACTGGGCCGGCTGCCCTGATACTTGTTCTACATCCGGCTTCTGCATCTACCTCGATGGCAACCTCGTCTCATGGCATTCGAAGTGGCAACACACGGTCTCCCAATCTAGCCTGGAAGTCGAGTACCGTGCAGTGGCTAACACCGTTGGCGAGGCTAGTTGGATTCTCCAACTTCTCCACGAGATTCATCGATCATCCCCTCTAGCTACCATTGTGTTATGTGACAATGTTAGCACCGTCTACATCTCCATGAACCCTGTCCAGCATTAGTACACCAAACACATTGAGATCGACCTTCACTTTGTTCGCATAGTGTTTCCATGGGCCAAGTCCGCGTACTACATGTTCCCTCGTCACGATAATTTGCCAACATCTTGACAGAGGGACTTCTATCACCGTTGTTTCTAGATTTTCGGTCCAGTCTCAACGCCCGTCCTCCTCCCATTGTTACCAGGGGGAGTGTTAGAAAATTATGTCATATTATGTGACATACCACCCCAATCCCCTAAATCACGGAGAGTAATATTTGTGATCTCCCGTTTATGGTTGGAATTGTAATTTCTCTATATATAGATGCAATGGAAAAGGCCTAGGTGTGATCAATTCTCCTAGTCTATCTTTCTCACACAAATGAACCCATAAACTCATTGGCATCATGTTTTTGGGTCTTCAAAACCGGTTGGTCGAGTGAAAATAGACAAAAATGACCCACTTTTCCCAGACCCCCATGTAATTCCTTACCTCTTCGTCTCATCGAATAGAAATAGGAGCACATAAACGATTTGGTCCACCTCTCACCTTAACCACATCGGCGACCAGAAGGACTTTGTTAGGGTGTCACATGAGACTCACCATAGAAGATTTGAGGATGACCCTTTGAAATTATTGAAGCATTTACCCTTGCCACAACTTAGTATTTTCTGTCATTTGGGTGTGGTTTAGCTACTATTTCTCAAACCAGCTAGCACAGTGGCCCGCGCATTCGCGCAGGCAACATCTTTATTGGTATTTTTGACTGAAAATGCAAATTAGACTCAAATTGGAGTTCATGAAATCTGTTTGTTGCATTTTAATTTTATTACCATATATATAGTTCCGTCGCAAATTGAGCAAATGCTTTACCCATCAAACTAAAGTATATTGTTATGTAAATTTGTAAACATTCATATGAACTTTTTTTAATGTTGCACATGCGCGGTCAATGTTTTTATTGTCCTTATGTTTATTTGAAAATATACTAATAAAGTTCCTTATTGTTAAAAACATGCCATGTATGAAACTGTCCTTCCCAGGAATAGCACATCTGTAGGTATCGTAGAAACACAATCAATAGGTTATATTAAAACATGAAATCAGTAATGTGCCAAAAGATCACAGAATATTTTGATATTATTTTCAGTCTAAATCTAAATCGGTAAGTATCAGTCACACAAGGCTAACATACATCTATATACACATGTTGATACTCATATGTACACAAAATAAGAAATGTTTCGACACAACAAGTTCTGCTTTCTTACAACATCATAACTACATGAGCTAAACTTGTTCAGATGAGTCATATATATATATATATATATATATATATATATATATTAAAAACAAATTACATTGAAATTTGGACAACATCGAAGACTGGACTTAAATTGGATAGATACATAGTCTGTTTGGACGTATGTGAGACTGCTCTCAATTTTTGCATGAAAATCAGAGGTGCAGATTAATTAAAAGATAAGCCTAGCTTTATATAAGCATAAGATAAAATGTCTCTGAAATCGAGAGATCATGATGTTCACAATCTTTTTAAAAATCAGCTCATACCTTAAGTGTCATATATTTTTGTGCCTACTTAACCCTTTCTGAATCTGAAATGTGGAGATCGTAAGCATTAATGGTTGAAAACAATTCAATGGAATTTTTCTCCTTCAGTTCCTCTGAATAACAAAGTATAATGTGTGTAGATTAGAGCAATCAAATGTCCAGGCCAATTGTAAAAAAACTGTGATATGTATGCACTAAGTTACAGTGGTTTTGTTTTATCGTAAAACTCTGATGTTTTTGTCGCTGTGTGGGTATTTGATAGATCTAAGAAACAGAATTGGAACTTACAGTTGCTGAAACCATACGCTATTATATTCTATATACATATGTATAATCTGGTCATCCATGTATAATATAAACCTATTACATGTACCAAGTGAAAGAGGTAAACGTTTATTGTGAAGTACCGTGACCATCTGTGCAAGTAACGTTTATTGTGAAGTACCGTGACCATCTTATGACTCACACCGGGTCAAAGGAATTTTTGCAGTAATTTTTTTTAAAAGTTAACTGTACATTTTTAGAAAATCTATAGGTTAACTATGGATTTTTAAAAAATTAACTATAGGCTAACCAAATATTCTATTGTCGATGAAAAGGAATTACTAACAACAAAAATTGACTCTTTTTCTTCTATAAATCACAATCACGTGAGACATTTGGTATCTTTCGTATTATAATGTCTCAAGAAAACAAAATTAAGTTGTAGCTGGCAGCTTAGTGATGTCACTGTTTGGCTATCTCTGCAATGTGAAGAATCGGCTAAATTGATGCCCAGGTGCGAACAAATTAGTTTGCCATTGCTGAACTAACTACTAAGCATCATCATGCAGGTATTAACATTAGGAATACAAATATTCTTTAAACAAAACCTATAAAAATATTTTGAATAACCGAGCAATGTAATGCCATATATAGGATAGCCAACAGAAGAGCTTAATCCATAGCTATAATGAGGTACATCCCGACCTATTAGTACTTGTTAGTCCTGTTTGCCTTGTGAGCCACTGAGACGTTTCCTTGACTGCGGCTGAATAACATCTGATGGTGCATACTTTGCGTGACGTGAAGTCGTGTTCTCCCATCAAGAACGATAGATAGCGCTTGCCGCCTTCACCGGATTGCTCAGTCCCACAACTCTTGTTTCGTATTCAATCTTAATATAAATAAAGTACAATCATAAACAAATCATATCTTGGCATATAAGGCTAACACCTGACTCGCACCTTGCCCAAGATATCTCTGTGAGAACAATCATTTATATAATAACTATAGGTCAACATATTTATCTAGGGTCGACAAAAACACGATTACTAACGACTAACTATTATTTTATGAAACAAATAATTCATCCATTACTAATTTCTCATGTATTTCTCAATTGTGTGAGATATTTGGTATTGTGATATCATAAGAAGCATACTACACACACATGCAAGAAGGATGTGCCCGGAATAGCTAATAATGCCATAGCTGCGATAAATCAAGTAATCTTTTGTACAGAAGGGCCATTCTCATGAATTTCGAGTATATGTGTGATTCATGTAAATTTCAAGAGTACAAGTTATTTTCCTCCTACCCGCTAGCCGTTTAGGAAAGTCTGGACCATGAGGCCATGTCTCTTTTTTAACAAAAAAATAAGTACAATTCAGGATGATATGCTACAGAGCTGAAATTTCGTGACAGAGCAATTTGAGATGCAATATTTTTCCTACATAATGATAGATACACACCTCTTGCTATGCATTATGGATGCCGATGTCGGCGTCGATGCTAGGGAAGTCCCAAAGATTGAGACGTGTCGAGTATATGTTGCAAACCTGAAAATTCGCACCTTAAATTTTTTCTAAAACTTTGCCACCGTAAATATAATTTTTATGAAGTCCCAAAAGAAACTTTACCATGCATTGGCCGTCTAGCTCTGTGCATGAGGCTAATCTTAATTTCATCCATTGATGTTCAAAATTGAAACCTAAAAACGTTAAACCATGTGCATGTAGAGGATAGTTGGCCGGCGAAGTGCAGCGGCGCAAATGTGGCGGATCCATCTTGTATGGTGGCATGTCAAAATTCGAAACCTGACTATCACGACATGGATCCATGTGCATGCTCAAGAGGAATCCACGGCCTGTGTGCACCGTGGAGAACTACTTGATGAGGATCTGAATACGATGATGATCAGTGCAATAGAGTTCATGAGGACAAACATCACCCTAGCTGATTTGTTTTGACGGCGGCGTTGATAATGCTCTGAATATCCTTTCCTTCTCTGTAGTATAGTGCTTGATAACATACCTGATCCTCTTAATGTGTAGAGACTGCTCCCATCTTCAGCTCCATGGCTGTCATATGCTATGTCTCCATTGATGTGAACACCAATCAGGCCCACCTAGAAACCTTGGAGATCCATCGTAATATACCTTTGGGCTGTTTGTATGAGGCAACCATCCGAACAACCTTGCAGACCTGCGTGTGCACCGATCTGGTGCATGCATCGGCAAAGAAGATCACAATCTTAGCAACTGATCACACACACTTGGAGGAGATCAGCCAGCCGAAGGAATAAATGAGAATACGGCCAGAGCGGCACGCGTGGTAATCTGGTGATTGAAATATTAGGCTGTGATTGACGCACTAACTTGGAGGAGGTTGGCTGGCCCGGCGGCCGAAGGCAGAATCGCGAATACATCTGCGGCGGCACAGGCGTGCGGATTCTTGGAGCATCCGTAGTGTGGCGGCACAGGCATGAGGACTCATGGAGCATCCGTAGATTAGGTTTTCCTTTTCTATTACAGAAGACGTAACCTTTTTAGCTAGAATATTAAATGGGTATTGGTGGGTAATTTTGTGCAACTTAGATCCATCGGTTGTCATTACCTAATTAAGAAAATTGATGGTCGGATGTTTCTAATTATTGTGAGAATTTCTAGAGTATTTCTAATTTTCTGGTGAGCCCGTAACTTACTTTTAATATATAATAGATGTTCCACTCAAATTTTAGGCGCAAGTGGTGATACAGTTGGTTACGTTGTGTCGTTTGAAGCTTTTCAGCTTGCCACATCCAGGTTTAGCCGCTCATTCTACCCACGTACTTGTTGATGAGTAGACCTAGAATTGGTTGTGATATTGTGTGATCAGTTGTAATTAGTTGCATAAGTAGTATTGCGGGAAAGATAATTGATTTGTGACTTGTAGTTAGTTGCTAGTTCACAAGATGGTTTCATGTTTTGGTAATATAAAATAGAGCAATGTATGACATCTAAATATACCAAATTTTTCTTAGTGCTTCCTTCAGTTGAGAGCAATGTACCAGTACTAATATTTTGTGCATATGTGTACACAATTGAAGGTGTTATGTCCTACACAAAATAACTATAAGTGTTTTTACAACTAGATGTTCATTATTAATGGTTCTTATGCGTTCAACACTTCATCTATTTGAAAGGCTTATCAAAGTCAGAGAGATGACAAGAATACTATACAAGTTTCGATAAGTCAAGAGAATCAAAGTAAAGTTTAATATAAGTAGAAATAACTAGGATTGTAACAATCAATCCAATTCTTCTAGTTAACTCTCAGCTTGCCAAGGAACACTGGGATATTTTAAATAGCATCATTCAGTAAGAGAGTCCATGTCCTAAGTAGCATAACAGTGAAGTGTCTTATTTACACCCGCATTAATAAATCAATTATATCAAAAACACTTCTAATCCAACCATTGTCTTCCAAGAAAATTCATAAAGTAGTAAGGATACCATGCCAAGGACTTGTTATGTGGATATTCATACATATCTCTTTTTTATTCTCTTTTTTCTTCCTATTTCAAGGATCATTGGTGGTTGTTTAAACAAGTGTTTGCACCACCTGTGAGAGTACCAATACTTTTCCCCATATATTAACACGTATGCCACTCATGTCATCAACTCATAGCCGAAATCTGGGGTTGTACCATAGATCGTTCAAAAGCTAGCGGAGTTATTGGTATCCCAAAGGTGTGCATGAGAAACATAGAACTTTTTCTCTTTTTTATATGCTAGTACCATGGTTTGATCCACAATGTTAGCTTTGGCATGCATCACAAATACCATTAGACTTTATTTCAATCAAACAACTCCATTCAAGAGTGCCGTCAAGACTATCAAAACATCTATGGGGTTATGTATCTTCAAGGGTATACTCTCAAGACAATCATTCCTCAAACAAGTCATAAATTTCAGACTTTTTCTTATTATACTTGTTTGGAAATATTATTTCCAAGGCAAGACTCGGTTAGCTAAAAGAACAAGATAAAAAGCTTCCACAACGAATCATCATACCAATAAAAAGACTTACTCTAACTATATTAAATTACTCCCACTAGCATGGCATCTTAGCAAATCAGCCAACTAAGATAGACAACTCAAACTTCAAAAGTGGGAGACATAGGACATAACTCTCATAAGTGATTCATAATCCTCTTCCTTCTAGGGATGTGTTCCTTCAAAACTCAAGCATGATTACTCCCATAATAATATTAAAGCAAAGAAGCAAAGTGCAAATCCATATTTACGAAAAAAAGGAAAAACGGAAAAATCTTTTTGTATTTTTGAGGATGGGGATTAAAGAATAGAAAAGGACTTGAGACCAAGCAAGGAACTAAGAAAAGAAAAACAAACAAACTAAAGCAAACTAAAAACAAAAGCAAACGGAAAAGAAAAGTGTTGGAACAAGCCAACATGAGTGTTTCAAAGCTCCCAATGAGATAGAGGACAACCTTGTTATTACACAAATAAAATTGTTGGGGGAACACATCCCCAAGCTCAGGATTTTGCAAGCCCTTTTGTTTCTCATTCTGGTGGTGGTGGATAATCTCCCATGTTCCATTGGCTGCTGCAATCATGGAACTGGGTGGCGAGGTTCGCAGAAGCATCTCAAAGATTGATGGATAGGTTGTTCATGTTTTGGATATTTCCTTCGAGTGCATAAATATCTTCATAGGTGGTGTAGTAGTTTGGTGGCTACACATCTTGTTCGGGTACCTCTTGTTCTACTTCATCATTTTCTCCTCCTGCCACGGGTATTTCTTTATCCGGTAGACCTGCCTCAACTTGCACGTCAAAACAGAAACGTCCATCCTTGATAGAGAATAGACCATTAGGCAAAGGATCTAGGTTCAAGTGATCCGCTCCATGTATATCAAGGAAGTATCTACCATTAGTTCTATAAATCATACCACATGCTCTTAGAGTAGAAAAACTAAGACAGCTACTTCTTGTTAATGGTTGGATGTTACCTAGGTTGATGTGAAGTGCGCGTGCAAGAACGGTCACAACTCCTCCTCCGTATATGGGTCCTCAAGATTGCAGATCTTAGATTTTACGAGGACCATCATGTCCTCCTCATTGACTCTAGTAAACTCACCACGTGCTTGCAAGGTGTTAGTAGTAACATAAAACAAATAACAAATAGCAGGATGATCAATTTGGTTTCCCTTGGGTGTGTTTCCATGAATTCTCATTAAATTAAAGTATTCCCAAGGTGCAGGATTTAAATAAAAGTGGTGGAGCGTATGTCCGTGGTGCTGTTGGCAAACCCAAAACATTGAGCCCATTGGTCGAGCATCAAGGAGTACTCACAGTTCATAAGACGGAAGTTGATGCGATCAAATCCAGGCATTTGATCCTCGGAACAATAGTGAGAGCACACCGTATGCGTCAAGGTGTTGAGGAACTCAAGCGTCAAGCGGTGATACATGGCGACATAATGGAACACAAAGTCAAACAAACCAACATTGTTGCAAAGTAAATCAAAATCAGCATGAATGCCAAGTTGATTTAGGATATAGGGACATGCCCACTTGGTGAACTTGATTTCTCGGAGCTTGAGACGGTCGTAACGGTTTAGGTGAAACTCCTCAGTGAACTCGATACCAAGTGACTCGGGGGTCATTGTATAAACGGGTGGTGCGGAAGGTTCCACAACCATCACACGTGTACGGCTCCTCGTATTCATCTAATACAAAATAAATAAAAATTGCTAATAAAAAATATAGTCTAATAAAACCATAGCATATCTGATCCTCTACACTATTTACAAAAGAAACTCCTCTAAAAAAATACTAAGCATGCTCACTATCAAGATTAGATCAAGAACAAGACCTAAGTCTAGATTGACAATGATGAAAGATTGAGTGAAGCTTTGGTACAAATAAGTTGGGGGTTAGAGGAGAATCATACCTTTGATCGATTGGGTGCGAGGAAACGAAGAAAGATTGAGAAAACTTGAAGATCCAATGGAGGTGGTTTAGAGTTTGGAGGAAGAAGAAAGAGAAACTTTGTGTTTGGGGATTTTTAGGTTACCTCCTCGTGGTTGATATGACGGCTGTATACATGGTATGACTGGGCGGTACGGCAGGAGCCCGCCCGTACCGGGTGACATACCTTGGGGGTGAAGAATCCCTTGCGGTGGTGCACTTCAGACGGGCGCGCGGTACGGTCACGCACGCCTATACTACTGGTCGTTATGCGTTCAGTACCTTTGCTTAATTTCTGATGGTTTGCCCGAGGGTACGGTATGGGCACGTAAGGCCGTACCACTGGTCGTTACGACCCCTATGTCCCGCGGCAAAAAATCAAAGTTTCTACTTTCCAATGCCTCGGGGTGGTACATGGTCATTATACAGCCAGTAAGCTAAAAAACTCAAAGAATTTGATTAGTAAGTTCGTGCGTCTTTGCACATCTTATCAAAGGAAAAAATAATAGAAAATAGACTTCATAAAAATCAGCAATACTTCTTAGGCCATGTGTTAGTAAAATAAAAGACAGAGGATTGCCTTATTTCTTATCCTCTCTCCAAAGGTCTTCTTGAACACTCTTTATTAAAGACAAAAAAAATAACATACGAGTAAAACCTTTTATTTAATATGGGTTGCCTCCCATGAAGCGCTTCTAGTTAAGGTCAATTAGCTTGATCTAGATGGTGATAATTTAGGTTTAATGAGTGGAACACCCACTCCAAAGTAATTGGCTTTCAAAGTAATTATACCATCGTCATCATTAGGCTTGGCCTTCTTCTTCCTAGTGAAGTGGACTATAAAAGTATCTCTAGATAGTAGTCCAATTCTCACATCCCCTTCATGTAAATTGATTACGCTTTAATAGTTCTTAGGAAAGGCATGCCTAGTATTATAGGTGCTACGGGATATTCAGGCATGTCCACAATAACAAGATCAATAAGAGTGGGACTAACTTTAATTTCGACAACTATATTTTCTTTTATCCCGACACCTTTTTTATAAGTTGAATCCACTAGATGGAGTCTTAATGCAGTAGTTGTACTATTACATCTACGCATAGATCAACTTTGATACCACTGAAGGGTTGTGAGGAAGAATTTTTTCCCTAACGACACGAACACCATAGCCAATATCTATCTATGTTGATGTAAAGTAATGAGATGGATTCATTATTCATACCCTTGAAGACCGAAAGCATTTAACATTTCATGAGAAATATGGATGATGTAGTCGAATGGCGTAGGTGATCTCAAGGTCGTGTAGACGTAGAAACTCCATTCTCCAAGCTCCAAGCGTCTAGTACCACAACAGGCGGCACCTTAAAAGTTCTACACACATCCCATGAAGAGTGTCCCCCGGGCTCTGGTCCAGCAAAGCAGCAGAAGAAGATTGATCCAGACCGAATATCCAGCAGCACGATGGTGTGCGTATGGTGTAGAAACCCCTATCCCTGTATGCATGATCCTACTTGGGAACCACACGTGAGGGACAAAGTGGGAGAGAGAAATAGGCAAGGACCAATTGATGTGCGATTGAGGGGAGGAGGCTCCCCTCTTCATATAGGAGGAAGGGAGGCACCACAAGGCAGAAGGGGGCAAGGTGGGACTAAATCCCATAAATCCCTCCACCAGCCAGCCCCCACATGCCCCCCTGGAGGGTGGTCCCGTTGTGGACGTAGGCCGCCTTGGCTTCCTCCTTGGGGCACATGGTCCCTTATTGGGCCTCCCTTCAGGTGAGTCCCAATTAGGTGGGTTTTCCCATAAATCCAATTAAATATTTTTAAAATATTAATTCACTTAATCAATTTTAAATACATATTATTTAATTCCTATCACTCCAAAACACCTTTCTAAACCCTATGATCTTCATCGTATGTCCCCCACTTTCGGTATCATCCCAGAACAATTCCAATGTTCTCTCTCTTTTCTCCTATGACCTTCAATCAATACCTAAGTGTCTCTACCCTTAAGCATGCCACCCTTATGGTTCAGGATTACGCAGACATGATTGCAACACCTCTCCGATCATTGAACAACAATGGGATCTAGAAACCCATGATGGCCCCATGCATTCCATGAATTAACATGATCGCTTGAACCTTGAATGTCGAGTCTCATTACATTTGCTACACGATACCTACTTTTTCCAAGACCTGATCTTTCGTATCTCTATACCTAGTTCAATCTTGTTACACAAAAACACATTTACTCATTTTGGTGATATTACATCCCCATGACCTAGTCACATGTTTACAAACTTGTAGATGTAATCTCACCAAGTGGGCCCAGGGTATCTATTCATCACTCAGATGGAAAAATCCCGATCTTGATGCATATGCCTCAACATACCCCTTTGGAATACCTGATAGACACCTTTATGATCACCTTGTTATGGTGTGACAGTTGACGCAGTCAAAGTAGCCTCGGGTGGTAGTGATTAAATATGATCTCATGGTAGTGAGTTACTACGCTTTACTAGATATTGCAATGTTGAACTTTGTGACTGGATCACATTGCAATACTATGGTTTGGGTGTGTGTCCATCACATCATTCATCCAATGAAGTGACCCCATTGTCAATCGACATAAATGTCCATGATCAGGAAACCTCGGTCGTCGGTTGCCCAACAATGCAAGCTAGTCGACTAGAGGATACTTGGGACTTGGTTTGTTTACATACCACATGTGTATTAATGTTTCTGCTTAATACAATTATTGCATGGTATAAAACTATTATGAACTAATGAGATATGTAAATAAAAACCTCTTTATTATTTGGCATCTAGGGTGTATCTCCAACATAGTGGTCATGAGAAGAATCGTGAGAATACCAAAGTATCACCTCGGGTTTTCATCAGTATCGTGAAGTAAAGGGATTATCATTTGTATAATGAACAATTTCACTCGATATTATTTGTGTAATACATGGTATCCGTCAAGATGACCATGGACTCGTTGTTGGTTATTGATCCGAACTTTGTGAGAGTTGTGTCCATATATTATATAACCCGCTAGGTCACATGCTTAAGGCGTTTCAATCTAGTTGTGAGTAGTTTCATTTGGGGTATGTGCAGTTCAGATTTGTATGTAACAAGTTTCAAAGACATCAAAATAATTTCATGTCGGGCAAAAGGTAACCAGGGTACCCTGGCCCATCTACCGGTGGCCCCCGCATCAAGGCAATCACTGAGCCTCGAAGAGACATCACTGTCGAGCTTCAAAGGGTAGCCTCCACGAGGCCCCTAGGCGAAGCCTCCCTTCAAGGGGACCACCGTGAGGCAAGAAGTACCTCAACGAGGGTGTTGTATGCAAAGTTGTTAGAATCGTAATTCTAAATCGGATCGGAACCTCTATGGTAGGATCGTAGTCCGTAGGATCATAAGTTTTAAAATCGTGAAATCGTAGATTCTACACAGTAGAATCGTAGAATCGATCCACTCAATTTGGGTCGTCAAGTCGTAAAATCGCATGGTAGAATCACGATTCTGACAACTATGGTTGTATGAGACATATCCTTGCCCCTTGCGCCTAAGTCACAAAAGCCGTGCAAGGAGGTTCAGAACAACTCCTCCCTAAGTCTAAGTAGAAGCAACTTCCTTAACACGAGCCATACTGGGAGCCACCTGCTAGGTCATCAATTCAAGCTCTCTTTGGAAAGTCTCTTGGATTCTGAAGTGGCGTCATCATGCGAGCGGGTCATCTGCAAGAGTTGGCCTTGGGCTGCTCAGAGTCGTTTTCCAGTTCGCACTTCTCCACCTCAAGACATTCCCTCTTGTGGAAAATGCGTTTCTCCTACACTAACATCTTGTCATGATACTCCTTGTGAGCTCACACTAGGTCTACAACCAGTAGGCCTTCGAGCTGCGCTCATGCTCATTCTACGCCTTCGCGTGTATACGATCATTGGCCCTTTGCAGTGTCGGCATCGAGCTTGCCCTTGCAGTGGTCGAGGTTCATCTGGAAGTCATCTGGCTACCTCTCCTTCTTGTCAAGGGAAGCCTTGTGGGAAACCGTTCCTCCTCGTCGAGCCGGAGCGCTTGCTCCCTGGTGCCATACCCACCTAGCGAGTGGAGAGATCCTTATTGTGCCTCTCCACGACCATCAGGCACGCCGCAAGGTCCGCCTCACTGGTGGAGAGGTCCCTCTCGTGAGCAGCGTTGACCCCCTTGCACATCGTCACTACTCCGCTTGTAGCTATTTGGGCTGCTCGCATCTGAGCATTTTCAAGGATATCCTCCACCTTGGTTTGGGCATCATCCAAGGCCTCCTGCGCCTCGATGAGGGTGCTCACGCTAATCCTTTCCAGCTCCCGGAGGATCTCATGACACTAGAGGCATTCCTGCGCAACCTCCTCCAGGAGATGCTCTCTCCCCTCTGTGTGGCGCTTGCGCTTCGTGGCCTGCTGCATGATGACCCACAAGTATAGGGGGTGTATTGCAGTATTTTCGAGGGAAGTGAAACCCAATTTATTGATTCGACATAAGGGGAGCCAAAGAATATTTATAAGCCTTAAAACTGAGTTGTCAATTCAGCTGCACCTGGAAACAATCTTGCTCACAGCAGTTTATCAGTAGCAATAGTTTTATAGTAGGAATAGTAAAGTAGCAGCAGTAGTGAAGTAAATAAAGTAGTAACAATAGTAGTAAACAGTAGGATTCGAGTGCAGTAGGCATAGGGATGGATGGACGAGCGTTGCATGGACAAGACAATTCACATAGCAATCAGAACATAGGGCAATTGCAGATAAATAAGATAAAGCATCCTAGTACTAGATAATCCTAGGCATGTGTTCCATATATAGTCATACGTGCTCGTAGTGAGAACTTGCACAACATCTTTTGTCCTGCCAGCCCGTTTGCAGCGGGGCCTCAAGGGAACTACTGGCAATTAAGGTGCTCCTTTTAATAGAGCACCGGAGCAAAGTATTAACACTCCGTGAACACATGTGATCCTCACATCAAAGACATTTCCTCCGGTTATCCCGATTTCTGTCACTTTAGGGCCATTGGTTCCGGACAACAACGTGTGTATCCAACTTGTAGGTAAGACCATAAACAATACTATCATAATGAATCAATAACAAGTTCAGATCTGAAATCATGGCACTCGGGCCCTAGTGACAAGCATTAAGCATAACAAGTCGCAACAAAGTCATAAAGCACTAATAGAAGATACTAGGCACCATGCCCTAACAATCTGATGCCATTACATGAACGATCTCATTCAATTCCTACCATCCCCATAGCCTACAGCGGGGGATTACTCACTCACAGATGTGGGAAACATGGATGGTCGATGGAGAAGCGATGGTGACGATGATGGCGATGATCTCCTCCAATTCCCCATTCCGGCAGGATGCCAGAACGGAGTTTCTGGTGCTGTTTCGTGGAATCTGGTGGTGGCGGCGGAGCGGAACTCCTTATGGAAAAACGTCGACCCCCTCTGAGTTTTTAGGTCAGAAGGCAACTTATAGGCGAAGAGGGAGACCGAGGGGAAGTCTTGGGCGGCCAGACTACCCCCTGGCGCGGCCTGGGCTTGCCCGTGTGGCCAGGTGGTGTGGCCTGGGCCCAGCCCCCCTCCGTCTCGTATTCTGGCTCCGGGAGTCTTCTGGTAAAATAGGATTTTTGGCATATTTTCCGGGATTTTTCCTGATAGTTGATTTTCTGCACAAAAAGTAGACACCAAGGCAATTCTGCTGAAAACAGCGTCAGTCCATGTTTGTTGCATCCAAATCACACAAGTTTAGAGGAGAAACAATAGCAAAAGTGTTCGGGAAAGTAGATACGTTTTGGACGTATCAACTCCCCCCAAGCTTAGCTTATTGCTTGTCCTCAAGCAATTTAGTTGAAAACTGAGTGCGATAAAAGAACTTTCACGAACACATTTGCTTCATATGATCAACTACTTAGTAAATTCATAGTAAGGAGTATGCAACTAAGTTTACTTAATAGGCATTGCAAGCTATGAAGAGATTCCAACTCAAAAATAATAATTAGCATGAAGCATAAACATAAGCAACATTACAATGCTCATAAAAAGGTATGATAGAGTGGTATCTCGCTTGCCTTTGATTTAAGGCACCTCTGAAGTTCAGGTGAAGACTAGAAGTAAAGATATCAAAGATACAAGCATCAAAGTCATAACACAAATAATCAAGTTTTGAGACAAGCACAAAGAATGACAACTATGCTCCCAAGAAGGTGCTCAAAGAATATGTGGAGACTCAACAAGTAAAATGAAAAAGGTTTTAAATAGTTTGAAAGGCTTCCAAATGCTAAAAGTATGGTACTCGTTAGCTTTGAGCTCTCATTGCCCCTATCATAAGCATATTTAAGTGGTTAAGGTTAAAGTGACACAACTAAGAGGATATGCTTGACAAGTTATAAATCGAAGTCTCATGCCCCTTACTTACGAAGACCGGTCCTCATGCTACTCAACTTCAGTCACGAGTAAGCTCTTGTCATTCTAAGTATATACGTATCATAGAGAACCGCCAACGGGGTACCCCTTGCACATGATATAGGAGCTATCCCATAATCAAAATGACAAGGCAAGCAGACAATGAGCATCTCAACGATCTTTTTATTTACTATGTGAATATATTTTTATTGAGGATGCCTCATAGAATGCTCATTATGGTTATGCTGCAAGTTTCCACCATGTGAGGCATGGCTGAGGCTAGCGGCCCAGGCGTTTCTCTAACATACATACAAACTCCATGATCTTACAAGTTCCACTTTTATTTCACACCGCTGGGATCCATAAGCAAAAGAACATGATATCAACGAGGTACTAAGTACCAGTGCAATGTTGAAAACGTTCCCCATGATACATGGTTCTGCTAACTTCAACTTATAAAGTGCAAGCATATAGGCAACAAAGAAGGACGCAATGGTTCAGGTTTATTAAATGCAAGAAAGTAAAGTGTGCCATCAAGTTCGTGAGAGCTCTACTAACTAACTTTCTCATAACAAGCAAACATTTTATTCAGAAGAAAACAAGGCATATTGAATATGCACGGAAGTAGCAAATGATGCTAATAGGTAGGTATGGTGGACACTTTGGCAATATTTGGTTTTAGGGAGTTGGAAACATGAGTAAAACATACTCAGTGAAAGTGAAGGCTAGCGATAGTAAGGGAGCGACAAACGAGAGAGCAATAGCTGTCATAATCATGCTTGCAACAAAACAAGACTAATCATGGCATGAAAGTGATTCAAGATCCTCAAGGAAAAATAATTCATCGAGGCTTAACTGATTATTACAGTCATGTGCATGCGTGAGCATGTGCCAAGTCAATTCAAATGAAAAATTCAGAGGAGGATACCACGGTGTCATACCAAGTTATGAATAGAGTAATGCAAGAAAACATTCATAAGACATGCTACAAACTATTAGCAAGCTAGAACTAATCATATGAAAGCAAGAACTACTAAGCATCCAAACACCCTACATGAACAGACTAAGCATGCCCACAATGATGAGTATATGTACAAAAATGAAAACGAATAGAGTTTGCTACCAGCCTCTTACCACGCCTTTGTCATTAATCCTCGTTATTGCTCTTCACTTGTGTGGCTTGAATAATAATATGAAACAAATATCCACTGAGGACTGCTGAACCCTGTAGCAAACTCACAAAACCAAAGAAGAACGACAAATATTTTCTTGTTTTCGATTTTAAAACAAGGACCAAAATGGAAAAACAAGCAAAGCAAAATCTTTTTGGGTTTTCCGAATAGTTCAAACAAAGCAAAAGGGAAAAACAAACCAAGGAAAAAAGAAGAAGAAGCAAACCAAAGAGAAACAACAGAAATATTTTTGGTCTTTTGTGTTTTTTAGAAAGCAAAAGCGAAGAAAGAACGAAAACTAAAAAGAGAATGAAACATGAATATACAAAGTACCGATGGAACATGATAGAGAAATGAGTGCGATGCTGGCGTACCTCCCCCCAAGCTTAGGCTTTTGGCCTAAGTGGGTATCACTCCAGATACGGGTAAGGGTTCCAAGCAGGAAGATCATGATAAGAATGGTCATAGTTGGGCCCGTGGGAAGAAGAAGAAGCTCCCCAATCATAAGCGGGCTGCTGATAGGAAGACTCCCCCTCATTCGAGGGCTGGACCAAATCATCCGTGACCTCCCTTCTAGTATCCTGCTCCTATTGGGAGAGCTCTCCCAGGTACGTGTCAAGCTCCTCCTCAGTGAGGGACCATCCTTCCCTGTTATCAAGGTTAAACAAAACAGGTGCAGGCAAAAGAACAACATGGTTGAACTTGCTCTTTCTCCAACCAGCTTTGAGAAAGGTTATTTCATAAGACAACTCATTCAAACTAGCCCAGGAGGAAACAAATTTATGCTGTATCATGGAATTAAAATCAAGCCTTTCTATGGGGAACTATAGGTGACATGGGTATACCCTATATTCGAGCTTGGTATATACGGCCTGAATACATAGAGGCCCACGGTGTCGCCAAGGCCCAAATGAAGAACTCGAGTAACCTACGGACTCTCGATTGCTTGAAGAACAAGAAGAAGCTAGAGATAGAAAGTTAAAAGGGTAAACCCCTAACCTGTAACCGACTCGACCTGCTACCCGAGACCTGGCCTATCTATATAAAGGCTAGGAGGGGGTGGCGAGGAGGACACACGCAACCCTAGTTTCCACAACCCTCGTCAGATTGCATCTGTGTACCATTGTAATCCTCGATTCCTTTGAGAATTCCACGAGCAGACAAGTAGGAGTGGGGACCTCTATGAGGCATGAACCTGGGTAAATCTTCGAGTCCCCTATGTGCTTGTTTGCTAGCCGATAGATGTCTCCAGCGCTCCCTCCTTCTCCAAAACCCAAGTCCATAACAATGGGCATTGATGAGTTAAACCCTCGTCAATTGGCGCCGTCTGTGGGCATTGGGAGTGCTGATGTTGCGGCTTCTTCGGCCCCATCAACCATGATCTACAACTCCGCAACAGCGGAGATTCGCCAGCTCTTCGGCGCGTTCGACTTCACCGTCCACACGCCGGATACTCGCCCGGCTTTCGAGTCCGTGGGCAACGGAATCAGCCTGGCGATCAGGAGCTTCCACTTCCAAGTTGGTCAGATGGGCACGCTTCGCATGCCTGACCAGCCAACAATGCCATCGATTGCCCCAGCATCATGGTTCCCTCCATCGATCGACACCCTCAGTGAGCTCAACGCCCCGACAACAGTCGAGAACATGGTCATCGATAGCAGTCGCGAATCCGATCTAAGCAATTTGGCAACTGAAGATGGGGCCTACAGCTCCGGATCTGAGAGTTGCAGGAGCAGCAGCTTCCCTAATCACTTCATGTGCCGTCATCAACGCAGGCGACACCTCCACCAACTGCGACAACACGGGCAACCGTGGTAACGAAACTGACCCATCTAACGGCGGCAACGCTGGCAACGGTGGCAATGGCACCCCCGTCAATAATGGAGGAGCAATCGAACCTCCAACCATAACAAACGAGCAAACCGGCAAATGCGTCGTGATCAGGCTCAACAAAAAAGAGTGGGCTTGCTGCCAAGAGGCCTTACGAGGCAACCCTCTACCCTTTGGATCTCCGCAAGAACTGCTAATGGGCTACCACTGGCTCCTGAAGGAAGAATTCAAGCGCCAAGTGCAAACAATCGCACAACTCGAGGCCCGCAAAAAAGCGGCAGACGAGTCGAGCCTTCGTCGTGCTGGGCTCTCCTCCCACGGAGGATCCTCCTCAAAGGGAAATGAGTACATCACAAACAAGAGGTGATCTCGGAAGGCCCATCTCACCGAGCAAGAACGCATAGAAGCTGCAAAGGTCCTCGACTTCAGCTCTATGACAGCCGATACACGGGGCAATGTGGTCCCCAAGACACCACAGGCCACGGTGACAGCAGCCACCATGTACCTCCTCAACAACCAGCCGCCGGCTAGAGATCCCTGAGCCGCCATGCACCGATCTACGATCGCGGGCTTGGGACTAATCGAGGCCGCCCTCGACAAAGTGCCAGCACCAGAGTCAAAAAAAGGCAAAGTGCTAGCAAAGCGCTATTCCTCGCCTTCACGGCCTGTCACGTCCTGTCTCAACGTCGTCGTTCACGGCGACACGATCATGACTATGATGCGCGAGATGACCTCACACAGCACAAGATCGACAAATCAAGGGCGCGACGTGCTCGGTCGACTGACTCAGAAGACGAAGATGTGGAGCTCTGTGGAGCCAGATGCTTCAGCAGGGCCATCAGGCAAAAGCGACTGCCCAAGGGGTTTAAACTCCCATCAGAGAACCCGAAGTTTGACGGCCTACAGGACCCGAAGATCTGGCTGGAGGACCACATCTCCTCCGTCAGGCTCCATGGTGGAAGTCGAAGCACGGCCATGCAATGCTTACAGCTACAGCTGCAAGGTGCCGCCCGAGCATGGCTCAACAACCTCCCACGCGGATCCATTTGTAGTTGGGAAGAGCTGGTTTATAGCTTCGTGCGCAACTTCAAGGGCACATACAAATGGCCCGCATCAATCGAAGAGCTGAGATGTTGCCAGCAAAGATCAGGCGAATCCTTACGCTCCTACATCCAAAGGTGGTCCATCATCAAGAACTCCGCAGAGATTATCTCGGAGGACCGCGCAATCGATGCATTCATCGGCGGCGTCCGCCGCATAGAGCTCAGGGAGGAGCTGGGCCGTTTGAAGCCCAAGACCATCGACCACCTGATGGAAATCGCGAATCGGTGGGCCGATGGAGAATATTCGGTGAAGAATCGCGTTCACTCCGACGAGGAGGAAGAACTCGAGCGCAGACGCGACCGCCAAGGCAAACGCCGCATGCGCATTTATGATGACCGCGACGATGTCAACATGGTCGCAGCTGGCTACGCCAACAAACGCGATGATAACCGCAACAGCGGATACCGCAGCGGTGGATACCGCGACTCCGGGAAAACTACGCAAGTGTGGCAACGCCGCAATCGTGATGAGGCACCCGCGACATCCATTGAAGACAAACTGTCTGGGCCATGTACGGTGCACTTCTACATCGACAAGCATGATGGAAAGAAGAAGTCCAGCCACCTCCTCAAGAACTGCCGCGAGTTCCTCAAACTACATGAGGGATTGGTTCGGATGAATCGCAACGCAGTCGAAAGGGGCTACGGAGCCGCTCCAGGCGCCATGGCACATGGTGCTCCGCCACCACCACCCGGCCTACCCCCAAATGCAGCTACGCCAGACCAGCACCAGGGAGGTGAACCATACCCACGAGCCATGGGTACCATGATGATCCAAAAGGGATGCCCTTTGAATAGGGTGCAGAAGGCCATCACTCGCCAAGTCAACTTGGCCACAAACTCACCACCATCTATCACTGAGTACCTCAGCGGAAGCGAGTCCTGCAACACCTTCGACAAACGCGATCATCCGCCTCAAGTACCTCATCCAGGCCATTGTCCCCTCGTACTCGAGGCGCAAATCGGAGGTTTCGGCATGAGCCGCGTCTTCATGGACGGCGGAAGCGGCATCAACCTTATATTCACGAGTACCTTGCGAGAAATGAGGATCCCTCTGACTTTCTTAGAAGCCTCGGACACAACATTTCACGGCATCATCCCAGGCAAAGGCATGTATCCCCTAGGCAAAATTAAACTCAACGTCATCTTCGGCACGCCAAAAAACTTTTGGCGCAAGTGCATCGACTTTGGGTTCGTCGACTGGCCCTCACAGTACCACTGCATCCTTGGACGTGTCACGTTCGCTAGGTTTATGGCAGTACCACACTACGCCTACCTGCGGATGAAAATGCCAGGTCCCAATGGCGTCATCACAGTCAACGGGAGCTTCGAGAGATCCAACAATTGCGATAGGGAATTCAACAGAATTTCTCAGTCCTTCGGCATGAAGGAGGAACTCACGAGACTAAAGGAGTCGACAGACAACAGTCTGCCTCCCCTAAGCCGGCCAAGTTTGCCCGACCTATCTTTCGACTCATCGGTGCACACAAAGAAACTGTAGGTCCACCCAGTGGATGCCGCCAAGACGGCCCTCATCGCCAACAACTTGAGTCCTGCATAGGAACTCGCGCTCGTCGAATTCCTCCGTGAGCACTGGGAAATCTTCGCCTGGTGTCCAGAGGACATGCCAGAAGTTCCCAGGGAATTTGCCGAGCACGCACTCAACGTCAACCCAGACGCAAGGCCAGTCAAGCAAACAATCCGGAAATTATCTGAGCCAAGAGCAAAGGTAGTCGGAATGGAGATCAATAGACTCCTCAACGCCAAATTCATACGCGAGATCAAGGAAAGCACTTGGCTCGCCAACACGGTGCTAGTACCAAAAAAGGACACGGATATCCTGTGGATGTGCGTGGACTTCACCTCTTTAAATAAGCACTGTCCAAAGGACCACTTCCCGTTACCGCGAATCGACCAGATCATCGACTCCACCGCGAGATGCGAGCGCCTCTGCTTCCTCGACGCCTACTCAGGCTATAATCAGATTCAAATGAAGGAGGAAGATCAAGCAAAAACAGCATTTACAACACCCTTCGGTGTGTTCTGCTACAACACAATGCCCTTCGGGCTAAAGAACACAGGAGCCACCTACCAGAGATGCATGCAGGCTTGCCTCATGAACTAGCTCGGTCGCAACATCCAAGTCTATGTCGACGACATAGAAATCAAGACCAAAGAGGAAGCCTCACTAATCGACGACTTACGCGAAACCTTCACCAACCTCGACCGCTACCGGATCAAGCTCAATCCGGACAAATGCACCTTCAGCGTACCATCTGGGCAACTACTCGGGTATCTCATCTCCGTGAGAGGAATCGAGGAAAACCCAAAGAAAATAAAAGCCATACTGGCCATGGAGAAGCCGAAAAACATAAGGGGCGTCTAGCAGCTGGCTGGGCGAATCGCGGCTCTTAGTCGATTTCTCAGTCGGATGGGTGAAAAAGGCACTGCCCTTCTACCAACTCCTCTGCAAAGCTGACAAATTCTAATGGACCAATGAGGCGCAGGAAGCATTCGAAGACCTCAAGCGCCTGCTATCCACCTCGCCAGTACTGGCGACCCCACGAGAAAGGGAACCATTGTTGCCATATATCTCCGCCACCAACCAGGTGGTCAGCACTGTGCTCGTGGTCGAACGAGCCGAGGAAAACAAGGTCCACGGGGTACAGCGCCCAGTTTACTACCTCAGCGAGGTCCTCACGCCAACAAAACAGCGGTACCCGCATTACCAGAAGCTGGCATACGGCGTCATCATGACCGCCCGGCGACTGCGCCACTACTTCCAGGAACACCCAATCATGGTGGTCAACGACGCCCCGCTTGGGCATATCCTCAATAACCCCGACGCCACGGGGCGAGTCGCGCTTTGGGGAATCGAATTATCTCCATGAGACATTACATACGAAAAGTGCGACGCAATCAAGTCGCAAGTTCTCCCTGAATTCCTCGTGCACTGGATGGAGAACCAGCTCCCCGAAAAACCAGACATGTCCTACCTCTAGACAATGCACTTCGATGGATCCAAGCGGAAGGACGGAGCTGGTGCAGGTGTCATACTGACATCGCCCCAGGGGACAAGCTGAAATATATCATGCGAATGTAGTTCACTGCCTCCAATAATGAAGCTGAATACGAGGCCCTGCTACACGGGATGAGGATGGCAAAAGCCTGCGGCGCCAAGAGGCTCATTATATACGGCGACTCCAAGCTGGTTGTCAACCAAACAATGCATGAGTGTGACGCACTGAACGACAACATCATCGCCTACCACGACCTCTACGACACACTCGAAGCGGATTTCGACGGCTGCGAGCTGCGGCACATAGGACGCGAAAGCAATGAAGAGGCGGACACACTCGCCAACATAGGCTCTACCTGCGCCCCCATGCCACCTGGGATATTTCTCGAGCGCATTTGTGAACGCTCCATCAAGCCAAAGGCTGCAGAGAAGAAAACAAGCGCAACAACGGACTCGGGGGGCTACGCCGCCCAATGAGCCAATGGCACTCGACGACTTGGAGCTGGACATGGGACTCGAAGGACCAATGAGCGTCATGATGATCGAGCAATCCTAGACCCAACCATACATCTCGTACCTTCTCAACAAGAGGCTACCAGATGATCCGACTGATGCATGGCACATCGCGCGGCGATCCAAGGCATTCGCTGTTATCAACAGAAAACTATACAAGCGCAGCATCACAGGAGTACTCCAACGATGCATCTCCACGGCCGATGGAAGAGCTGTCCTCCTCGACATCCATGAGGGGACTTGTGGGCATCACGCTGGCAGCCGCGCCCTCGTGGCCAAAGCTCTATGAGCTGGATTCTAATGGCCTACGGCCATGCGCGACGTCAAGGACATCGTCCAGACATGCAACGCGCGCCAGCAATTCACGGACAAGCCACACACACCTGGCGCAGAGCTCTGGCCAATTCCATTGGCCTGGCCCTTCGCGCAATGGGGACACGACATGGTCGGCAAGCTCCTCAAGTCCTCACGAGGAGGCTACGTCTACCTCCTGGTCGCAGTCGACAAGTTCACCAAGTGGATAGAGGCCATTCTAGTGACCAATCAATCAGGGCACATCGCAATCAAGTTCTTCGAATCCATCGTCTACGGCTTCGGAGTGCCACACAACATCATCACAGACAATGGGACGAACTTCACATCCAAGGAGTTCCAAGAATTCTGCGAGAATCCAGGAATCAACATCAGTTACGCCTCGGTAGCGCATCCACAGACCAACGGTTAGGTCGAAAAGGCGAACGGGCACGTCTGCGGCGGCATCAAGAAGCGACTCCTCCGGCCACTCGAACAAGCCGCGGGTTGTTGGCCAGACAAACTACAATCAGTACTATGGAGCCTTCGCACAACTCCTAACAGTGCTACAGGCTACTCCCCATTCTTTATGGTGCACAGGGCTGAAGCGGTACTACCCGCCGAAGTACGGTACAAAGCACCGTATGTGGTCGCTTACAGCGAGAAGGAGTCAACCCTTGCACTCGAAGAATCCGTCGAGCTCCTTGACGAGGCAAGGGAAATCGCCGCGGAAAGATCAACGATCTACTAGCAGAACCTGCGAAACTACCACAGCAGGAGGCTACACCCCAGATCCTTCGTCGAAGGCGACATTGTCCTGCGACTGAAGCAGGAAGGGCATCTCAAACTCGAGTCCCCCTGGGAGGGACCATACATGATTATAGAAGTAATCCCAGGTGGCGCCTATCGCCTTCAAGATTTAGAGACAGGAGTCGTATACTCCAACCCCTAGAACGTCGTGCAGCTGCGACGCTTCTACCCTTAGTCGTTTTTACTTTTACATTGCAAATAAGGCTACTCAGCCAAGGCTACTTAGCCACACATTGTACTTCGTACTGTCCCGCGAATAAATAAAGCTATGTGCCCCAAAACTCTGTGTTTTCCTTTATTTTTTGCAACTTATCCACTTGGGGGCTCTGCCACCCTATACACATATGTTCTACGAACTAAAACGCGATATCCTGAGTAGCTGGCACACCAATCAAAACCCTTGACACACATCAACCCAGTTGCACCGCACCTGTCAGGTTGACAAGGGACTGAGATAAGCGCATGTCAAGGCTAACGAAAAGGAGTCGCATAGTGCAACGCACTCACAAAAAAACATGCTAACAAGCTCTGTATACATCATCGACAATCAATTATACACAACGTATATATGAACTTTACAACATTGGTACACTTATGTGCAGGATACAAACTAAGCTACTATTGCAACAAGAGAACATTGGTTTGCTCCTCGAAGAAGTCGACGATCTCCTCTGCTGGGCGATCCATCGCCTGATAGTGCGGCACCATATTCCAAGCAGATCCTGCTGGTGGCGCAGGTGGTCCAGCCGCAATGTCTACATCAGGCCTATGCAGTCGCACCAGCGACAGAGCGGCCTTGGCACCAGCCACCAACTATTGTCTTACACACTCGCGAACCGCAGCAGATCTTGGAACTTGGCAAGGAGGGCCAGCAGGCTCGATGGCGCAACATCCAGCGGAAACATCGTCTAATAAATGTTCTTCAAGCATGATTGCCACTTCTTTAGGAAGTGCAGCACTCGCGACACATGATCCTATAGGGTCGCCAATGCGATTGCACGATCATGATCCACCTAGAAATATCCACTCTCTTGAAGCTGCCCTTGGGTCAGATCGTTCATGCGAATAGCAATCCTATCCTTCTCATCCTGCGGATGGCACGCGCTGACAACTATACAAGGCAAAAGCGGAAGTATGAGGACAGCACACCATCGCGAGTGACTACAAGGAAAAGATAAGAGTAAGAAAGCGAACATTTAAATTGGTCGCCCAACTGCGTCACCTCCCCCAACAGATATTGTTCTCGGGCGGTGGCCTTCTCTGCCTTCGATTTCCAAACATCTGCGTTACCGCGGAGTACGGGCAATTCACGCTCCAACTGCTTCACGCGATCGCGGAGTCGCGAGAGAAGAGATAGCTCATCCACCCTTGAGCGCGGCGGTGCCAAAGTGTCATCAAGGGGTGGCGAATCCTGAGGTTCCCTCAAAGGATCACTTGATGTGCCCTATCACAAGCCAAGCAAGAAGCAATAAGAAGACCAAATCGATGCACAGACAAAAGATTCGAGTGCATTCAAGATTAGCAAAAAGTATCAGCAGATACACTCGCCAAAAGGCATGATTTCGACAAAAGACATAAGCTATCCAAATATTACAAAGCTACTGAGGAGAAACTGGTTTCTTCGACTTGGACTTTGGCTTTGGGGGCCTCATCGAGTCCGTGGCGGTATCAGATGCCACTGACTTTCCGCCGGCCCCTGACGCCACAGCCTTTGCCGCCTTCTTGGCTCGCTGCAGCTCCTTAGAGTACTTTGCAACTGTGTTGATCAGCTGTGGACCATACTTGCCACAGGCAGTCGCGAAAGGAGCAAAGACTACCTGCTGGCCATCCGCGCTAACGGGCATCGCTGTTGAGACCGCTTCAGGATCAACTTCGACTCCGTGGGCCTGCACCATAGCGAGTGACATTGACGCACCAGCCGCACGAAGCAAGTTCTTGAAGCTTGCATGGACGCCCCCGGCAAGAGACTCCACCAGTGCGTCCATGTTCTCGATCAGCTCAGCCTTGGGCACCAGCTCTTCCCGGAGGCGACTGAGCACGCCCTTGGCCTTGGAGAGCATATCTTGAACGGCGGCACTGCGGTCCTCGACTGCTGAAAGAGCACCCGCCAAGGCATCGTCACGACGGAGGGCCTGAGGGTCGAAGCTCAAAACTCCAGCATCTGTACAGAACCCACACATGGGCACGAAAATTTAGCGCTAACGACAAATTCGAACAGAGAACAACAATGATATCCAAGCAAGGTACCTGAGAGAGCATTGGCAATCGAGAAAAGCTGTTCTTCGAACAACTTCTCCCTAGCTGCAATGGTGGCACGCAGATCCTCTTCGCGCTTCTGAGCCTCGTCACGCGCCATGATTGCCTCATCACGGCTCTTCACAGCCGCGGCGAGTGTCTTTTCCATGGTGGCGGTGTTGCGCAGAAGGGCATTATGTTCAGCTGCAAAACAAAATAAAAGGGATAGACTATCAGTCGACTACATAACAACGATGCAGTAGAAGAAGAAGTAAAGGGAACTTACTTTCCACCACGCGATAGCGCGTATCCAGCATGGCATGCTAGCGACCCATCGCAAGCACCTGCTCCGCCAGGTGAGCGGCTTCCTTCACAAGGAGCTGTCGAAAAAGGAAAACACCAGAGGATCAGCAGATGACATAGATAAAATCAACTGCAATACCAAAGGAAGAGATGCTACACTCACATGATCCTCTAGTGACTCCGAAGTCGATTGATGAGCAGTCATTCGAGGAACCATCCGATGCTCCCCATCGTGCGGGGAGCTAGATAAGTTGTGCCCATAGTGGGCCACCAATGGAGGGGAAGGAGAATGCTCAACCTCTTGCTTGGCCCTCGAGGTCGCGACTCCAGATTCTTTCAGAAATTGGACGTCGCCAGAAGATGACGACGCCTGCTGACTGCAAGACCAAACCAACATCAAGAAAGGGGAACTCCAAAGAAGAACCAAAAAGGAAGACTCGAATACCTACCAATCAAACTTATCAAAGTCGAAGGTTGGATCCCGCGACTCTGACGACGATTCCTTCGGCAGCCGCATCTTCTTGCGAGAGGATGGCGCCATGGCACTCACAGGAACGGCAGGGATTGGCGACTCCGCGCCAACGCCTGCACCTTTCGGAGTTGAAGGAGATGACGCATCAGAACCCTCGATGCGCGAACGCTTGCGAGTATCCGGACTATCCGACTCGGGGGCTTCCTCCTCCACATCAGATGGGACGGTCGACTCTGACTCGTCCTCTTCTAGGCCTTCACGAGGGATAACCCCCTCAGGAAGAGGGGGCATACAGGGTGATACCGCCCAATCCTGCATACAAACAGTAATCTTGCACAAAGTCAAGACATAGCAAAAGAAGCAATCAACAAACAAAGCTACTACGTAGCACAACTGTACCTCAGGAGGAGGGTTGGCAGCATCGAACGAAGGAACAACTGGTTCACTAGGGAGCACATCCTTGACGGTGTACTTGGTGACCAATCGCACCCTTTTGTCTACCTCACTCGCGGACATGCCATCGTCAGCGCCAGCCCACTGAAACATGGGGTGGACTCTGGCCTGCAGGGGCTGGATGCGACGGCGCAGCCATGTGCGAATGAGGGCGCAACCTCCCTCCTCTTTGCCCATGCGACTCTCGAGGTCACAGACGCGCTCGTAAAGCATATCTGTCTCCGCGGACTCACCGGGCATGATCACACTCTTCCAGGAGCGCCTCCTCTTGCATGGCGTCGCGGGGTCGAAGGGCACGAATCTGAAGTGGTCTCCGTTAGCCTTCTCGTCGCGGACGTAGAACCACTTGTCCCTCCACCCTTGGACGGACATCGTCAGCTTGATGTCGAAGTACGTGGCGGATGGATCGACGTGGATTCCGCAGCTGCCTACATCGTAGACTACGGAGCCAGACGCCGATTGGCGCTTCAAATTGAAGAGGCGCTTGAAGAGGCCGAAGTGCGGCTCGATTCCGAGCCAGCACTCGCAAAGGGTAATGTAGCAAGCTACATGGAGAATGGAATTGGGGGACAGCTGATGGAGCTGGAGCCCGTAAAAACAAAGAAGGCCGCTTAAGAAAGGATGCAGGGGCAACGAGAGGCCGCAGATGATGAAAGCTAGGAAAATCACCCGAAAACCGGCAGGAGGAGAGGGGATTACCTCGCCGCCAGGGACGCGCGCGTCGGCAACTGCAGATAACAAATCTCTGTCTTAGCGAAGTAGACAAAGTTCTGAGGACTTGATCACAGATGGACGCCACGCGCCATTTGTGACGCGAGTGCCCGTGCCCTTCTTCTTTCCGCCGGCGGTGGTGCTGGTGCCCGCAGCGGCGGAGCCGCCCTTCTTCTTCATCGCAGAAGTGGCAGCAGCGGAATCGGCCATAGCACCTCCCTTTTTCTTCCCCATTCCGCGGCGGTGATGTGACCGGAGGAAGTATCTTGGAAATACGCGGAGCTGGTCCAGCGCCACGGAGGAAAAAGAGCGCAAAGAAGCAGAGGAGCAGCGGCAATGGTGATGGAAGCAAAGGATGAAAAGAAGTAGATGTGAATTTTACCGTCGCCACATCGCTACTTAACCCCCTAGAAGATGCAATCCAATGGCTCAAAAAACCCTACCAGATGCATGGCGTTCATCGTGCTCGACACGTGGAGGAGCTAAAGCGCGAACCGTCCCCCACTACTCCCATTACGTGCGGAAATCGAGGAGGTGCAGTTAAAATAAAGATTACGCACGCCCGGTCAAATCAGAGTCAGGGAATGGGACCCACCGCTCGTCACGTCCCGTCAAACTCACTTACGCGGGCAACTGAGGTCATGAAATCGTCAGCACTGACGTCATCAAAAACTACGCAGCAGAAGACTTCGACTACTTTAGTCCTTGCTCGAGTCTTTGACTCCACCAAGCACTCGGGGGCTACTCCCATAGGGAGCGCTGGTCGCGCACCCTACGATTTTTTCTTCTTCTTTTGCAGGAATATGGACAATCAAAGCAAACCCAACCACTCGAAACACGATTTGACTATGGAAAGGGGTTACTCCCATAGGGAGCACCGGAAGAAAATTTGACTGAAACAAGCAAACAAAAGACGACAGCAGTCGCAAAAATTCTTTAGTCCCTGCCTGAGTCTACGGCTCAACCATGCACTCGGGGGCTACTCCCATAGGGAGCGCTGGTCGTGCACCCTATGATTATTTGTACAAAGTACTGTATGTTGATAACATATACACTCGAAGCTTATCGCGACACCGCTTCATGATTTTTCCCTACAAAGAGACTGCGTCTCCTGGGTCACCCGAATCGTCTCCGCGATGATAAAATTTCAGATGTCGCACTTACAGCATGAAGATAAGACCTGAATAAGGCCTGGCAACGCATTTGCTGTGCACTACCAGAAATATATCCGTGCCTACAGGTACGATTAACATGCCTTGATGGACGCGTCGAGTACTCATACCCATATACTGGAATTCAACTCCTGTAAGACCTCCGCGGCTTGAGTCGAATTACACCAGCGCTTTTCCGAATTCGAGTCCGGGGACTCGAGTTCGAGTAGATGGCATTGTTTTACCCTAAGGTAGTTAACTTATACCAATACATAGGTTAAATCAGGCACGCACATCAACAATACCTTTGACATAAGCAGAGGAGTTGAAAAATATACTCAGTCATGCACTCAAAAGGCTTCATAAAGTCTCTAGTCGAATCTGCGATTCCACTGGACACTCGGGGGCTACTGACATGGGTATACCCTACAGGTACTCAAGCTTGGTATATACGGCCTGAATACATAGAGGCCCACGGTGTCGCCAAGGCCCAAATGAAGAACTCGAGTAACCTACAGACTCTCGATTGCTTGAAGAACAAGAAGAAGCTAGAGATAGAAAGTTAAAAGGGTAAAACCCTAACCTGTAACCGACTCGACCTGCTACCCGGTACCTGGCCTATCTATATAAAGGCTAGGAGGGGGCGACAAGGAGGACACTTGCAACCCTAGTTTCCACAACCCTCGTCAGATTGCATCTGCGCACCATTGTAATCCTCGATTCCTTTGATAATTCCACGAGCAGACAAGCAGGAGTAGGGACCTCTACGAGGCCTAGACCTGGGTAAATCTTTGAGTCCCCTCTGTGCTTGTTTGCTAGCCGATAGATGTCTCCAGCGCTCCCTCCTTCTCCAAAACCCAAGTCCATAACAATGGGCATTGATGAGTTAAACCCTCGTCAGTAGGTCTAGATGATGAGGCACTAAACCATGCAATGCTAGCAAACGAGAAGAAATGAGGCCTCCATAAATTCCACCTTTCTCACGGTTAGCAGCCAGACGGAAAGTTATCAAAGCACCTAAGTTGTAAGACCTATCTCGTTTAAGAGCAGCAGAGATAAATGCTAGATCATATGAAGATAACTTATTGGCAGTTTTCCTAGCAAGAACACACTTGGCAATAAAGTAGGCAAAGTAGCGAATGGAGGGGAGATGAATGTTATGGATTTTTCCACTCTCCTTCGAGAAGCTGCTCCCTTGGCAAATTTCTGCGTATAAATCCGTAAGTGGTTCAGGTCGCTCCTTAATCCTTCTACATGATCCCCATTGAGGTACCTTAATAGCTGCACAAAAGTCATCGAGAGAAAGGCTGACAGCAATATTGTAAATTTTGTAGTGGACCATGGGGTTAGGCAAAGAGTGACTAAATTGAAAGTCCTGCACCACAGACATGGTTAGCTTCACAAATTGACAAGGTTCATCTTCCAAAAAGTACTCCAACCCTGCATTAAAAACCAAAGTGTGGAAATCTTGGAGAATTCCCGCAGCTCTCATGAACTTAGAGTATGGATAAATGGAAGGAAAAACTTCCTCCTCCCGGTGGACCTTCATGACCTCAAGCACCCATAGTTCATTTTGGTTTAGGTGATGCTCATTCATCTTCTATTCTGAAATTTAAACACCTATTAAACAAGTGATTGCAAAGTGAATAAAATGAAGGATTCTACTCATAGGGGCTTGTAAGAGGCCTAAACATGCATCAAAACTATATCTCTAAGAATCAAACAAGCTTACAAGCTCTCATAACCTGTCATCTATAGTAGCAAAATACTCAAGATATAATCCACTAAACACAAATCTACTTGGACAAGGGGAGGAGTCACATACCAGGGAACAAATGCTCCAAATTTCAGCAAGAAAGATGGGCCGAGCAAGGAGATTGAAAAAATCGAGAGCAAGCATAGCAAGAACGCGATTTTGAGCAATGAACTGGAGCTTACTCGGGAGAGACAAGAAAGTGGCAGGTGAGAGAGTTAGTGGGGGGCTAGGGTGGCCCACACCATGGCATGGCGCCACCTAGGGCAGGCCACGCCACCAGGTGGTGTGCCTGCCTGGTGGGTCCCCTGGTACATCCCAGGCACTCCTCTGCCCCTTTTTTTACGTAAAAATTTAATATGAATTTTCTGGAATTTTTCAAGACACTTTATTTTTGGGCATTTTTCAGGTATAGAAGAATGATTTTCGCACAGACAGATTTTCTCGGAAAATGATGCAAGGACAAAACAAAGCTAGAACTACAGAAGTTCTAAGACAATCTAAAATCCAAGCAACTAACAACAAGAAGAAAACTAAACGAAAGAAAAAAACTAAACTGGATAGAATAGAAGTAAACGGGGATAATCACGGTGAAACCATTGTTTTGTTCAATGAAATCCTTTTGTTAACAAGGTTGATCAGGTCTTGTTACCAAAACAATTCCATATGAGACAAAACTTTGTACTCCACTAATGATGATGTTACCTCAACCTTGATAGCAATGGTCCCAATCATAATAGTTTCAAATTTTTCTCTTGGTATGGGACAATATATCTCTCCAACTTGAATGCCCTCAACATGTTCAATTGAATTCAAAACATAAGTCCTTTCAATCTTCTTGGGGAAATAGACAGTATGTTTCTTATCATTAACATTAAAGGTCACCTTTCCTTGATTAAAAATTAATAACAGCTCCTGTAGTATTAAGAAAAGGTCTCTCAAGAATAATAGACATATTATCATCTTCAGGCATTTCAAGCACACCAAAATAAGTTAATATCAAGCAATTATGAGCCACTTGAACAGGTACATCCTCACATATACCAACATGAATAGTGGTAGATTTATCAGCCATTTGCAAAGATATATTAGTTGGTATTAGTTTTTCTAGTTGAAGCCTCTTATAGAGAGAGAAAGGCATAACACTAACTCCAGCTCCTAAATCACACAAAGCAGTTCTAACATAACTATTCTTAATAGAGCAAGGAATAGTTGGAATCCCTGGGTCTCCAAGTTTCTTTGGAACCTTACCATTAAAGGAATAATTAGCAAGCAAAGTAGATATTTCTTCATTAGGGATCTTCCTTTTATTCGAGACAATATCCTTCATATACTTTGAGTAAGGAGGCAATTTAATAGCATGAGTCAAAGGAATTTGCAGGAATAAAGGTTTCATCCACTCACAAAACTTATTATAGTGTTCATCTTCCTTTGACTTGTGTTTCTTATCAGGGAAAGGCATAGGTTTTTGGACCCAAGGCTCTCTTTCACTACCATGTTTCTTAGCAACAAAATCTTCTTTAGTGTATTTAGTATTCTTAGTGTGTTTTTCAGGTTCTTCTTCAACTTTTTCTTCATTAGGAACTTCATTTTCTTCATCACCACTTTCGGTTTCGGCATCAGAGAGAGATATACTATTAGGATCTATAGCAGGTTCAGAGGGTTCTACAACAATTTTATGTTTCTTTTTTCCTTTTCTTACGAGTAGAACCACTATTTTCAGCTTGTTGAGAATCCTGCTCAATTCTTTTGGGATGCCCCTCAGGATATAGAGGATCCTGGGTAGCAGCACCACTTCTAGTTCTAATTTCATAAGCATGTTTTTCTTTAGCAGCTTTAACAAGCAAGTCTTTTTGCACTTTGATGAATTGATCTATTTGAGTTTGAATCATTTGGAAGTGTTTAACAATCATTTTAACATCATTAGAGGTTCTTTCCACAATATATTTCAACTCAACAATAGCTCTAGTCTTTTCCGTTAGATGATTTTGCACCCTTTTATTAAAATTATCTTGCTTAACAATAAAGATATCGAATTCTTCTAAGCATTGATCAGGAGGTTTAGAGTAAGGGATATCACCTTCATCAAAGTGTTGGAGAGAGTGTACCTCAATAATGGATGAGTAGGGAATAGGCTTACATAATTCTTCTATAGGAGGTAAATTCTTGACAGCTACAACTTTAATTCCCTTCTCCTTAAGAAATTTCTTAGCTTCCTTCATTACTTCATCATTTAATTCAATAACTCCCCTCTTCTTTGATGTTGGAATAGGCACCGGAATAGTTGGTTCAGGTACAATTACTTCAGGTATAGCTGGTTTAGGAGGATTCCAATCTTCATAGTTCTTAATTATTTTAGCCATTAATTCTTCAGCTTCCTTAGGAGTCCTATTCCTAAAAACACAATCAGCACAACTATCTAGGTATGTCCTAGATTCTTCGGTTAGTCCATTATAAAATATATCAAGAAGCTCATTCTTAGGTAATGGACTTCTAGCCTATGCATGAATCAAAGCACAAAACCTTGCCCAAGATTCAGGAAATATCACTGTTTCTCCCTGTTTAAAATCAAAAAGTTCCTGCAAAATAGTATGTCTAGCACTAGTAGGAAAATATTTCTGCAGGAAAGTACTAATCAAGCAATCAGGGCTATAAATAGATCCAGGAGGTAAATTACTAAACCAAGTTTTAGCTTCTCCTTTCAGTGAAAAGGGGAAAATCTTAGCAACAAAGTAAGTACGCATCTTAATATCATCAGAAAACAAGCCACTCATGGTAGAAAGTTCATTCATATGTGCTACCGCCCTTTCATTCTTAGTCCCACAAAAAGGTTCTTTCTCAACAATAGTTATGTAAGATAGATCAAGAGAGAAATCATAATCTTTATCGTTAATGTTTATGGGAGAAGCAGCAAACTTAGCAATAGGAGACAATTTGGGTCTAATAGTACGCCTCTCAAGGAGATTCTTAGCAGCACTCCTATCATGGGTGTTTTTACATTCTTTAATAAATTCATCGGTCATCTCAACATAACCATCGTCAATATCATAACTTTCACTAGACTCAGGTGAAGTCACAGGTATAGTAGTGTCTTCATTAGGAGTTTCAGTATTTCCAGCTATAGTTCTAGCAATCGTAGCATCTAGGAAAGGACCTAATGAACCACTCTTATCAAGCACGGTAGAAGTAGCATCATAAGCATCAGAAGTTTCAGACTCATAAATAGTAGCAGTGTGTGTAGCATGCGTATGTGGTGGTGTAACGAGCTTACTCATAACAAATGGTGAATCAAGAGCAACAGAGGTGTTTAGAACCGCACCTCTTCTTGTAGTGGATGGTAAAATAGGAACCTTGCCATCACGAGACTTACCCATGATGGATGGATAGTAGCGAACAACAGAGAATCCAAGTGAACTTAATAAATAAAGCTATGCTCCCCGGCAACGGTGCCAGAAAATAGTCTTGATGACCCACAAGTATAGGGGGTGTATCGCAGTATTTTCGAGGGAAGTGATTACTGATTCGACACAAGGGGAGCCAAAGAATATTTATAAGCCTTAACAACTGAGTTGTCAATTTAGCTGCACCTGAAAACAATCTTGCTCACAGAAGTTTATCAGTAGCAACAGTTTTATAGTAGGAATAGTAAAGTAGTAGCAGCAGTAAAGTAAAGACAGTAGTAACAATAGCAGTAAACAGTAGGATTCGAGTGTGGTAGGCATAGGGATGGATGGACAGGCGTTGCATGGACAAGACAATTCACATAGCAATTAGAACATAGGGAAATTGTAGATAAATAAGATAACGCATCCTAGTACTAGATAATCCTAGGCATGTGTTCCATATATAGTCATACGTGCTCGTAATGAGAACTTGCACAACATCTTTTGTCCTGCCAGCCCGTTTGTAGCGGGGCCTCAAGGAAACTACTGGCAATTAAGGTGCTCCTTTTAATAGAGCACCGGAGCAAAGCATTAACACTCTATGAACACATGTGATCCTCACATCAAAGCCATTCCCTCCGGTTATCCCGATTTCTATCACTTTGGGGCCATTGGTTCCGGACAACAACGTGTGTATACAACTTGTAGGTAACACCATAAATAATACTATCATAATGAATCAATAACATGTTCAAATCTGAAATCATGGCACTCGGGCCCTAGTGACAAGCATTAAGCATAACAAGTCGCAACAAAGTCATAAAGCACTAATAGAAGATACTAGGCACCATGCCCTAACAATCTGATGCCATTACATGAATGATCTCATTCAATCCCTACCATCCCCATAGCCTACAGCGGGGGATTACTCACTCATAGATGGGGGAAACATGGATGGTCGATGGAGAAGCGATGGTGATGATGATGGCGATGATCTCCTCCAATTCCCCGTTCCGACAGGGTGCCAGAACGGAGTTTCTGGTGCTGTTTCGTGGAATCTGGTGGTGGCGGCGGAGCAGAACTCCTTGTGGAAAAACGTCGACCCCCCCTGAGTTTTTAGGTCAGAAGGCAAATTATAGGCGAAGAGGGAGACCGAGGGGAAGTCTGGGGCGGCCAGACTACCCCCTGGCGCGGCCTGGGCTTGCCCGTGTGGCCAGGTGGTGTGGCCTGGGCCTAGCCCCCCTCCGTCTCGTATTCTGGCTCCGGGAGTCTTCTAGTGAAATAGGATTTTTGCATATTTTCCGGGATTTTTCCTGATAGTTGATTTTCTGCACAAAAAGTAGACACCAAGGCAATTCTGCTGAAAACAGCGTCAGTCCACGTTTGTTGCATCCAAATCACACAAGTTTAGAGGAGAAACAATAGCAAAAGTGTTCGGGAAAGTAGATACATTTTGGACGTATCACTGCACCTTGGTCACCGGCTAATCAGCACTAAGGCGATATAGTCCCTAGTGCACGTCTTGGATTGCGGCATCGACATAACCCTTATGGTCCGTGTCATCCAACGATACTGGAAGCTTCCACAACATGGGGTCAAGGTTGTCGCGGGCCCAAGCAACATCTCGGGGGCTCCCTCGCTCACGCCCCTCTACCGTTGAACTGCCAGTCCTGGCAGGTCATTGCGGAAGGTCACTTTAAGCCTCAGGGTTGACAAAGGGACTTCAGACTCCACCCCACGTTTCTCTTCTCTCGTTCTAAGCGCTCCTCCTCACGGTGTGCGGCAGCCGCTGCTTGAGCAACTTTAGTGGTTCCCACTTCCTCATCCGCTGCCTTAGCAGCCCCAAAGTCAACTGCAGCCTCCGGATCTGACGATCGCCCCCCAAGGTAGCATCGCCGCCTCGGTGCATCTCCACCATCACCACCTCCGGTGCTTCTAGCACCATCATTGTCATTGTCGAGACACCAACTTCACCTCTTGCCCCCATAGGGGCACCTACCTCTGTGGCGCCAACGCCTGTGGGCGCGCTAGTCACCTCTAGCGCCACCTTGGTCACCTCCTTCTCTTCCTTGTTGGGATCCCTGCAAAGCTCAATGAGGATTAGGTCAAAAGGAAAGAAAGAGAGAAATTCATTAAGGATCACGGTGAAGCAATGAGCTTACTCGTCAATGGATACCTAGCATCCGTGACTCACCCTCCTGGAGAGGGCGAGAGCGGCTCCTCTTGGCCCTCTTTCGCATGCACAGAGCCTTCTTGGCCAGACTGGCCTCGGAGGCTGACCCAGTCTTGGCAGCCTCGGGGGCTGGGTCCACCCTAGACACCTTGACCACGACAACTATGTCACGTTCCCTGTGGGGCGCAGTAGGAGCACCGTCGCCACCATGTTGACACTCTGACGCAGGCCCGGATGGGTCCAACCCTTTCTCCATGCTTCCTGAGGTCCCCACCCCCTCGTCAAGTTCTGCTTCAAGAATGGGATCGTTGGGGGCCACGGTTGCCCCCTCCTAAGCCACCTCGAGTATTCCCCACTCGTGGAACAAAGGCATCCTCACCATGGCCTTGTTCTGGCACCTCTCTAGCATATTGTACATCGAAAGAGCTTTCTCGGGCGGGAAGCTCACCTCCACCTCGCTAGTAAAGATCTCCATCATCTTGGTGGCAACTTCTTGACTGAGGATGTTTTAGTGATGTTTCATCATGTAAATGGGGGAGCGTACGCCCACATGCCCTTAGAGTGGGCTTGGAGAGGAGCAATCCATAAGGTGGAGAACTCCATGAAGATGATCTCCCCTGTCAAACCGCCCTCATGGAGAGATTTAAGCCGCACCACCACTTCAAGCACCCCTTTGCTGGGGAGTTGCTGCCGCCTCCATGCGTTGGTCTCCTGGGAATGTGCCTTCGGAGCTTTGAACGAGGGATTCACTGCAAGGGCATCCATCCACACCCAGGTGGAGCGAATGCACTCTTTTCTCTCGTCCACGGCATAGGAATGAACACCTTCTTCATGCCCTCGGCGGCAAGGAAGGAAACACACCTAGAACACTGGTCCTTCGTGATGAGGAAGATATGGTAGAAATGACAGAACAGAGCCACTGAAAGCTTTATCCCAAGGAAATCCTCACAGAGGAAGGAAAAAATGGCTACCATAGCAATAGAGACAGGTGCCAAATGCAGCACCTGGACCTGATGATGCTCTAAGAGCGTGAGGAAGAAAGGGAGAAAGGGGGAACAAGTCCCACCTAGAGGACGTGGATAGAGAAAGGATATGCGGAAGTAGGAAGACGAGTGAGGTTCATCACCCCAGGCTAGGCGGAAGTGACTCCCCACTCATTGTGGGCTCCGGCCATCAGAAGTCGCAGCTTGTGGAGCCCCTCTTTGTTGACAATGATTGACTTTAGGAGGGTTGGGGAAGGCATCAACTGTGTGCGTGGCGAGGAGGGTTCACCTTTCGGGGCATACTTGCTTTTCTTGTGTGCCATAATCAAGAACATGAGAATGCAGGAAGCTGAATTGGGAGTACTAGAGGCAAGGAGGATACAAGCAGATTGGAAATCAATCAAAGGAAGCGACAACAGAGAATTTGGGAAGTGAAAACCCCAAGGGAATGAACCTCTCTTTTGAAGCACCTGTGTGGTTGCCACGACAGCCTCGCCGTGACAAATAGTTCCAGGATCCGATAGTGTGCGCCCCTATTGCAGTTCTACTTCCATAGTGGAGATCAACTGACCGGTGGTGTGCTGCCTGGGCCTAGTAGTTGTTAGGCCCTTGTCCCTTCATCTCCAAGATGTGTGTGGCCTAGGGGCCCGGGGGCTACTGTCAGGCCAATGGTAACAGGGTACCCTGGACCATCTACTGCTGGACCCCACGGCAAGGCAGTCACTGAGCCTCGAAGAGACGTCACTGTCGAGCATCCAAGGATAGCCTCCACGAGGCCTCTAAGTGAAGCCTACCTTCAAGGGGATCACCGTGAGGCGAGAAGTACCATGACAAGGGTGTTGTACGAGACATATCCTCGCCCCTGGCGCCTAAGTAACCGAAGGAGCACAAGACACCTACGCTCCGAGAGAAAGGACTGTGGTTTCCTTCGCCAAGACAGCTGTCACAACACATTCCCACCATGCAAGGGAGTCCTCGATTTCCTCTCCAAGAGTAGAGGTTTCCCCTTCTCCAAGCCATGAGTGTACGACAAGACTATATCACGGGGGGGGGGGGGCACTTCCCTCTCTACGGAGACATAAAGAGCGTGACAAAGGTAGATAGGAGCATCTTTGACTCACCTTCCCCCTTCCTTGTCGCCATGTGGAAAGCCTTCCTGCTAGATTGGTGGGAAGAGGACCAAGGCACCTATAAAAGGAGGGGCAGGGAACCATAGGAAAGGACCTTCGACCACCTTGGAAACCCTAGTTTTCTCCTTCCTAGAGCATCAAACCTAATCGCCTGATCAGCCCTGTATATCCATAACCTTGTCAAGCGATATAAGCAATACAACAAAGTAGGAATAGGATTTTCAACTGCACGGTGGCCTAAACCTGGGTAAAGTTGTTGTGTTTTCCTTGCCATTGAGAAGTCTTGGGGAGATCATGTTCACCCCCTGCGTTCGATTCATCCTACTTCGCGAGATACCCTACGAGGACAAATCTCTGACATTTTGGAGATATCGAAATAGTTTCAAAGAGAAATCATAATTGTTCCAGCTATAACTTATATTTTAACCGAAGTCGTCAAAAGCATTTTTAGATACACCGGAAGTGTTCTAGAGTTATAATTATGTTAGGGACATTTTGAAAAGGTTTTAGAAAATATATAGGATTGATATGTTGATGTATAAAGATTTATTCGAAAGCATTGGATATATCAAATACTTTCCATAAATAGTTTTGGAAAGAATCAATCAAGGATCGGACAAATTAAGGATTTAACTTTAATAAAAGTTTGGGATCTTTTCTTTGATTAAAGGAGAGGATCGTTCATCTAAGGAAGGAGCACCATGCTACCAAACCTTCCTAGGAAGGGCTGGCCATATAGGCTAATTGGGCAACCTACAAGGGCATTTTCTAAGGCCCTCTAGGCTATGCCGAACCTATCTAGGGTTTTGGGCACCCAAGGCTTACCCTTGGGGGTGTTGGCTTCCCCAAGGGTTCCCTTCCTCCAAGTTGATCCTCCCCTCCTTCTCCTATATAAATAGAGGAAACCCCCTCTCTCATTATACACAATTTTATCTCCATGTTGAGGCACAACCTCTCTCTCATAGGTTCTTCTCATACATCAAAAGGCTAAGATACTCTCAATTGACACGATGTTCTGGACAGCTGGATGCTGATGGTTTGGCAAGTTGTGAGCATGGATACTAGTAGAGGGATTACTCTTGTGAACCTCACATGAGACCCGATCGAGTGGTCATCGCGTTCTTCTCAACAATCACCATCAAGTTCTTCTTCTATGGCGAATGTCAGTATAATATCTAGATCTAGATCTAATCTATCATATGTTTTCTCCATAAATCATCTTTGTATTTCGGTACGCCATATTTTTTGGTTTTCCCTATGTGAATCCCTTAAACCATAGGAGATGATTATTACTTGTTCTCGGTGGAAATTGAACACGATGATTTTGTTTTTGGGACAAGTGTTAACATGTCTTACATTAGTGCCACCATTGGCGCGTTTGACAATTTCAATACTAGTTGGTCGATACTATGGATATTGCAGCTAGGTTAATTTACGGGAAGTTGCATGTGTCTTGATGCTTGGTAGGGATTTTTTTTATGGTTTAGAATGGATAGAGAGGGATTCCGACATTTCGGCAACGATCATTGCTACTAAAGATCACATGATACTTGTTCCTATGGTTGATCATGTCAACTTCTTGGGAAGACTTAGGGATGATATATCATAAATGGAGGTCCAGGATTTCCACATGTTATTAGCAAAGTGACCAAGACAGTGGCATCAATTTTTAAGGCACACTATCTAGTAAAGTTGCAACATGTAATGATTTTGAAGCATTTTAATCTAAATTATGCAATGAGAAGATGGTCAAACACCGATCGTACTTTGTAGACAATGGTGATGGTGTATGGGATGGAGATGATGGTCTTCTTATAATTATATGGACAAAGAGGTCGATGATCATAATGATAAGAAGGTAGGAGCTCCATAAGTTTGAGGATGGTGATGAAGATCTGAACCTCACAAAAGAACAAGAGGAAACACTTAAGCACACAACCAATTCTTTCAACCCTGAGGTGGACTTGGACAACCCAATCTTCAAAGTTGGCATGGTTTTCTGCGGTGTGAAATAATTATGGCAAACTTTGAACGTATAATGTATCATGAATAGGGTAAAGGTGAGGAATATTAGAAATTAATCTAAGAGGCTAGAAGCAATTTGCATGCATAGGTTTCCCTGCTTCACAAAACCTCTGAAGATAGCAGTCCAATTGCTCTGATAATAAGAACGTATTGAGAAAATAACATCACTATAAAGTGTGGGAGCTCAAGGAATTGGTTGCAACTCTCATGACATGTAAAATTCATATATGAATGTAGATATAACCACAAGATGGATATGTGAACCTTCAATTCTTAAGTTTAGAGGGAATTCAACATGTTTCGTAATAGGTGGAAGCTTGACAGGGCAAAGTAATAGGCACAAAAAACAATCCATGGCGATGAGGCATGTTAGTCCGACCAACTATTGGACTATGGCTAAGAGCATAGGAGGTCAAATTCGTGCTCTAAATAATTACTATGTATTAATGAAATCAAATATAATGGAGGTGAACACCCAACGAAACATTTCTCAACTTTATGTTGGTCATATGATGCATGCATGAGGGTCCATTGATTTGTGTATCATATCAAAATTAGATACAAAAGACATTTTCAAACCGCAAATGACTACATCTACCCAAAAACTATGGATTTAGTTGAAGTGGAGTGCATAAGTTCTTGAGAGTGGTTTTAACAACTCTGAGAGATGATCTTAACACTACAAACACTACTCTATGTTTTAAGATATTTGTTCTTATCTCCGATTTCTTGTCATTTTATCCATCCAAGGCCTCATTAATGAAAACGGAAAATTTTTACACATAAAAACACACATTTTGTGCTAGCCATTTGTACCAAAACTTCCATAAACTGCATAAAGGAGAAACACTGAAAAATGATTTTTGGGTCAATGCGTGATCAACAAACATTCCAAACTGGGTCAAAGTATGCATAAAAGGGGGAAAATGGTGCTTATGAGTGGGTTGAACATCTGCCATCAAACACATGGATTAAACCATTTTGAGTGATTTTCCTAAGTGTGGGATGTTGCTTAACAATCACTCGGAATTTTTCAACATGTACATTACCATATTATCATGGCCTTGACTTATCATCTTATTTGTTTCTTTCAAAAAAAACTACATATACTAGGGAGATCTCAATATTGTTCATGCGAGAAACTATTAATAAGATATTGCAGAGGACATAGACCAATAATATAGAGAATCACATAACTAGATTAGCAATCTGTCTAAAGATTAAGCAGAAGTTCGAGAAACTTCCAAAATATTGCATGTAATTGTTTTTTCTTGTTGTTGGTGGGGGAATATTTCATGTTAGGTCTGGAGATATGGACAAGTGGTACATTATTGACTTAAGCACTATCACATGTGATTGTAAAACATCGCAACTTTCTGGCATCCTATGTCATAATGCAATTGCATGTAGTAGAGCATAGATGATTGTTCATAGTTCATGTAATTGTTTTGTGCTTTTTGTTGGTGGGGAATATTTCATGTTAGATCTGGAGAGATGGACCAGGGGTACAATGTTGACTTAAGCACTATCACATGTGATTGTCAAAACTTCGCAACTTTCTGGTATATTGTGTCATCATGCAATTGCATGTCGTAGAGCATATAGGATTGGCCATGGTTGTATTTAAAGGGGACAGACGACCAAGGAACCCCAAGCCCTGGTCGCAACCCTCATGGCTGCCGCTTTTCATCCCTCTCTCTCTCTAAAATGGTTCGAGATCATAGCTATCAGCACTCTACTACTCCATTGCGTATATCCTAGGTTCTCCTGATGTGCTAGTCCACATATGGTCGCGGTGTCGCTAATCCAGTACACGTGGATACCTTGGAGACATCATACTCTTGCGTGTTTATTCGGGCGAACCTTTGCAAGGAGAACACTCTAGTTGTTAGGGTATAACCTACCTGCATGAGTAATCTTGTTACCTGCACCTCGATAGTGGATCTTGGTTTTATTCTTGCACGGTAAAATTTTGTTTTCCATACATGTTTCCCAACACACAAATAATATAGACCCCCCTAATAATTATACAATGGCACATGGAGCAACTAAAATTACATATCCTAGTTCATTCTTACCCTTCTTCTCATCTCTTCCTTCTGATTCCTTACCCCGATTTTCCTCTCCTAATTCAATCCATTTATTATAGCTTCCATATAATCCACTTTCTTCTATAGCTTCACATTGTCTTCTCCTAGCTCTCTGGTAATGCTTCTCACCCTAAACATCTTTTTCAAATACAGTTGCACTGGCCATGATCACCCAGGTGCCTCACATTATCCTAACCACGACAAGACAACTTAACATTGTCCCAAATGCATTGATTCTGGACAATATATGATCATCCAAATGCCATACACAAAAATAAATCTTTCACCTGGGAAAATGACCATGGGTCCCATACACGACATTGGTGACCTTATCCTAGTCCTCGCCGTCGAATATGTTGTCATCGCCACTATAACCAGCGGTAAGTTGGCACTCCAAATTAGGCTCCCCAGTCGACCCCATGCCACCGCTTATCTGATCACAACAACCAAGCGTCTCCGTTGGGATCATGATTTTTTGAACTAGGGTTTGGGGTGTGTGCGTGGCGAGGGATTGGGGAATAGAATTGTGAATTTTGTTTTTAAAGATACCAGGGGGTTTCTGCAAAAAAAAGTGGCTGGTGCATACCTATTGACAGTGTAGTATGCTATGTGTCGCTCGGCATTCCCTTATTTAGTACTTTTTAGACCATTTCATCACATGTTGTAAATTGAACTACTACCTTTGTTCCGTAAAACAAAGCACGTACATTTTTCCGAGTCAAACGATGCAAAGTTTGACCAAACTTATGGAAAAATCTATTTAGAACCATGAAATATCTAAATATGTATAAAAATATATGTCATGATGATTCTTATGGCATTGATTTGGCATGATGATATTTAAGAGAACAACCTGGTCATTACATGGTTCCATCACCTTGTATTCTGATCTGCTTTGTAAGGGGCCTCTTCATCACCCTGTATCTTGTTCGGCCGAGTATCTATATTAATATAGCAGGACGAAAGCCTCTTTTGAGAATTACATGGTTCTATTTTTGAAAAAAAAATATACAGGTTATTGTACGGGATGGATGGAGTACTAGCTTGCGCCCACATCACAAGTTCTCGTAGCACCCGTGCAATTACCTCTACATGCATTGGAAAGTTGTTAAGTAGCTAGTACCAACTGAGATGGTTTAGAATTCACTTTTTACTCTCTAGTTTTGCATTAGTGACATAACTAGCCAAGTGAAAATTTGCATAGATTATCCATTTTAGAAGCTTTGGACCCTCACGTTTTCTGAGGCGTGCCCATTAGCAAGGTTTGAGGTGATGACCAGGGTTTTAAAAATATCAGGACGAAGATGGCGAATGGAATAGATGAATAAGAAAAGTTTGGACATGATCATCAATGATGCTCTCCGATCTTTATACATTTTCCCCCGCAACATTGACATAACATGCAGTTCCTACTAACAAAAACATTTAAAATGCTAAACCGGAGCAAAATCATGTTTGAAGTCTCATAGATAGGATACTTTGGTAGAATTTCTACAAAATGGGGTAACATGTGTCACGCAAAACAATAGGGTAAAAAGTGAAATTCAAGTGATGCCGGAAAAGTTTGGTCTGTGTTGAGCTTCTTTTCTGTTAGCCTTTTCGATCTGGTAGAAGTGGTGCTCACGTCAGAAGTTCAGTCATGCAATCATTGGAAGCTACTCCTCTTAAATTAAATGCGCCGAAACGAGGCTGTTTAACTTTGTTCTCAACGGGTCCCTATTCACTTGTTCAATCTACCGGTTGGTCGAACTGCTCAAGACGGAGGAATAGTCCTGTGATGCTTGTTCGCTTTTGCTTTCTGCTGGCAAAGCGTCATTACTTGCATCGTTACCTTGACTCAGAAAGCCGACCTGCCCTTCATTATGTGATACATTGTGATCAATGATGGGATCTGTGACTTGTTGGGGACTTTGGCTCATCGTATAGGTGTTAAACCTCTATTCAAACTGAGGTGTGAAATATTTATTTTATCTAAACCTACGAATGTGTCGTCTTACAATTTTTGCATGGCTAGATGCCTACGTGGACACCAATCCATTCTGACGACAAGTTGCAGTCTTAATTTTTTTTAAACATTAGAAAAACTAGATAAATAGGTACGTTCCGCTGTGCCGTCTGCATGCCGTTGTTGCACAATGTATCGTTGCGGTACGCTCGCGGACATTTTAATTTGCGACACATCCGAGCGTATTGCGAGTGTGTCTTTACTCTTTTGTGTCATGGTCCATAGCGTCACTCTTGTCCACCTCTGGCAACCAGCCTTCTCGGCCAAAATTAGTCATATCATTTGGATGGCAAGGTTCACATCAGGAATGAAATCCTCTTTATCCAAGATTCGGCCAATACAACCTCCTCAATCCACCTTCTTATTTAGCACAAAAGCACCAAAACTTGCAATAGAGAAAATAATAGTTCACAAGTCACATGAGAAGACTGAACAAGAATCTAAAAACGAATATTCAGCATTTGGAATCATCATGGTCAGCTGTGAATTGATGAGGATTAATTAGCCATACGACGAACACCTTCTTGAACATTTCCACACAAATACCAACCACATCATCAAGCTTGTCACTCTTGCAAAGGCTGCGTATAATCAGCCAATAGTTGTAGACCTTTGGAGTGACCTAATTGCCCTACTTCTTCTTGAAGATCCTCACAACAGTCCAATTTGGATGCTTTAGAGAATGCCTTGACAACGGCGGTGTAGATCAAGACCTCTGCGGCTGCACCTTTCTTGCGCATCAGGCCGAACAACTTTGTGGCCTCCTGCACCAATCCATCCTTGCAGATCCCATCGAGAATGGCGATGCCATTCAGTATCAACCTCGTCACTTTCATCTTAAGGAAAATCGCATCATCTTCCAACTGCATTTGTTGCCCCTCAACGTTAAGGCCCTTGCTTGAGTGACTCCCCGATGGCTTTTTGCGCGCTCCCTTATGGACGTTGTTGTTGTTGCTTTGTTGCAACACATCTGATGGATATCCTGCGGGGAGATGCTGACAACAGGACCAGGGTGGTTGTTCTCCGAGCTAGCCCCGAAATTCAGGGTGTGGAGGAAGGAATCGTCCTCATTCTCACTCGTCGTATCGCGGATTAGCCTGCACCGACGGTCGACGGTGCAGTATGACTGCTTGATCCTCTTCCGCTCCCCAGCAAGAGGAGAGAGTGGAGGCGTGATGAGTGCAAATATGATACATATTTAAGCACATAGATTATTCATATTGTCACTCATTTTATCCTATATCCAGCTACAACTATGCCTATTATGCATGATTACATGTTCTCATCCATTCTCATATGAATGTTGCACAACTATTGGTTTTATTAGGATTTTACTACTTTTTTGTGTCTTTGACTTCTGTGTATGTCTTGTGATGGATTATGGATAAATCAAGGCAAGGGGAGCTAAGAGGATGCAATATGGAGGAGTTGTAGGCACCAGACTTAGCCATTTGAGGGGTGGAAAAGTGGATTTTTGTATCAATTCCAAATGAATATCCAAGGCCATAGTATTTTATCCCTCTTCCATATGAATCCAACAAACCAAAGAACACCTAGATCGGAGTTCGTATGAAAAAACAGCGGCCAAAATACGAAAAGCATCTCCAAGCGTAACTAGCGGTATGGGCCGGTACGGGCATACTGCCCACCCGTATCGCGGGTCTAGAGGCACAAAAAAGACCTTTATAGACACATTTCTTCATAAACTTTGTCACTGTTTATTCCTAGACTTTCCTTAGGTCATATACAACATGGGAGGGGCTAGGAGAGACCCCATGGGCCTATATAAAGAGGTGAGGAGCCCAGGGAGAAGGCACCCCTCTCCATAGACATCCATGGAAGATCCCTGCCGCCGTGCCGCCTCCATAGCCGCCACATCTCCAAGATCTATATCTCCATCTACACCTCCATACCATCCAAGCAATAAAAATATGAGAAGGAGGTCATCACCATCACCACCACCACGCACCGAGCACCGGCTTCATGACCATGTCCATCTCCATCAATGCCTCCATCTCCCTCTATCTTGTATTTAGTATTTATTAGATTGAACATGATGGTGACCTCCATGGATTATCCTTTGTGTTATTATTCATCTTTGTTTGAGTGATTTATTCGGTTCCAGGGTAAGGTATGATCTAGTATGCAACCCCAGACTTTGTGGATTGATCTATTATATTACTCTCTTCTAGTGATAAGGAGGAGATAGATGAGTTCATGTGATTTTGATATGGACTGTATTATTGAATTGCGCGAGTGACAACGATGCGAGGCTCTATGTAATACACACGTGTGACAACCCAGAATCATTGAGGATCATATATTTATCTAAAGATATACCTTGTGTAATTCCAACAGATGGCTACATAGTTGCCCCTCTAGTACTAGTGAGACCGAAAGCCTAGCCACCACCTTTAATCTAGTCAATTCTACATCTACAACCCCTTTGTTTACTTTTAGTTTTGGTTTATTTTATTATCTTTTAGTTCTTTGTTATTAGTTATTTTAAACATCTCTCAGTTACTGTTATCCTAGCAACCTATAGAGTATACTATTTCCAAACACCATTTTGGGTGCGAACATGGTCACACTGACAATGTAGATGCGGGTCTATGTTATTTGCATTTGCAAAACTTCCTTGGATGAACTTTCTTATAAATATTTCTTTCTACAAGTACTATAATAACCATGCTATTGGACATAGTAACCCAGTCATCAAATTGGCGTCGTTGCCGGGATCAAAAGCATTTGGTTATTACTTTCTCACTCGCACATAGTTTATTTCCATTTGTTGTTGTTTTATTACTTTTTTTATTCATTTGAAAAGAATAAACAAATTAGTTAATCTTTTATTGATAGTCTTGTTATTTGTCTTAATCAAAAATACAAAAAGATGGGAACTATGGCACAAAAGGATCTTGTGGAGTATGGTACTTTGAATAGTGATTATTCACATTCACCTATTACTTAGCCCGTTGTCATAGTGTAGAATTATGAAATTAATCCTAAACTAACACATATCATCAAAGGTGAAGCTTTTGTAGGACATCCATATAATGATCCATATGAGCATATTGAGAACTTCACTGAATTGTGTTCTACGGTGAGGTTTGCCATTTGGATAGATGATGAGCTGAAATTAATGTCATTTCCATTCTCTTTCAAAGGAAAATCCAAAGAATGGTTACATTCACAACCTACAGGATGCTTCAAGTCATGGCAAGGTATCTCTGATACTTTTCACCATTACTATTTTTCAGAAAATAAAATTTATGACCGGAGGTTTGACATCATGACTTTTGAGCATAGAAGGAATAAAGATTTAATGCCCTCTTATATGTTCTTAACTTTGTTACGTGATTGTCCACCTCATAATTTAGATGTTTGGTTATTGTTGAAAATATTTTATAGGGGATTAAATCCTTCTTCTAAGATAAGTTAGACATGATGTCTAATGGTTCTTTCCTTAGAAAAACTGTGGATGAAGCTTGGCAGCTTTTTAATATAATGTAGAATAATTTACATCAATGGCATGTTGATGCTGTGCATAAGGAGAAACCTCTCCCTACCGATCTTGAAAGTTTGGTCAATGATTTTTTCACGGCTGGAAATAGTAGAGGAGAGATTCCTTATGGTGACACCGTAGTTAGAAATGTTCTTTCTAAAGCAATGTATTTCATAGATAATTATTTTAATCATATTAAAATTTCTATCACTAACAATGGAGGACATCCCTCTACTTTTACTCACATATCTTACACTTGTTGTACTATTGAGATGGGAAAGAAGGGTAAAACCAAGAAGCCTCGTGTTGAACATCTTGTACCTGCAACAAGCTCCCGAGAAATAGGTAAGGAGAATCATGAATTACACTACAAGAGTCTAGACGGTTCATGACGATCTGATATCGTTGTAGATGAGGGTCCTAATGTTGGAGATGAGTGATGGCAACTTTTCTAGATTGCACGGTCCAGATCAAAATGACAGAAATTGCAGGCTACATTTTCAGGGGACACAATAGGTTTGCACATAAGTTTCCACCAAAATAAAGAAAAGACCGTAACAAGTTTTCAGTCACACCATCAGTTCACTTAAGCAACAGAGCTCAAATTGCTAAAGTGATGCATTTATAAGGTCTGCGAAGTTCACAAGTGCTTCCTGTGCTTCTTTCTTTGCTTCTTTCTCCTTTAGCAATGATGCAATGTGCCTGCCTAGTGCCTCATTCACTACTCTCTCAGCCCCAAGTTGGGCTTCAAGGAGAGAGTTGGTTGGTATTGAAGCATGGATTCTTTCATTAGTGGAAGGGAGGGGTTGATCCTCAATGCCATCTTGTGCAGCAGATGGCGCCACCGTGCTTCCAATGAGTGCCTAACAGTTATAGAAGCAAACATTAGGAAACTAGCAAGCAAATTCCAAGCACATCTTCATGGAAAAATAGGGTATTGAATTATACGAAGATGGCAAAGATGGACCTGGTATAGTTTCTTCCACACTTACTGCGCTTCCTTTAGGTCTTCTGCCTCTCCATCTGGTTTCTCGGTCTGCAACCCCACAATGGCACTTCGTAGTATCGTATTCCCTGCTCTCTGAGCCCCGAGTTGCGCTTCAAGGAGAGTCTTGGTTGGTCTTGAAGAATGGATGTTAATGTCCTGCGACAACGCATAGTGCACCATGTCAGCGGAAGTTGGTTGTTCGGCCTCAATGATATCTTCTATAGCATTAGGCACCATCTTGCTTTCCATGGTTTCCTATGAGTTTTAGGAATAGAATCGAACATTAGAAAAATAGCCAGCAAATTACAAGTTGATCATACTGATTTCAGAGACAAATATGGCATTGAAATTTTAGAAGATGAGAAAGATGAAGAATATTCTGGAGGGCTTAGTGTTGCTTTTTTCACATTGTGATGGGAGAAGCCCCGGCTGTCACAGAAAACACATCACTATGATAAGGTTGTTTATTTCTTGTTTTCCTATTTATTAGCCAATGGGCCAACACAAAGAGAGAGCATAGAGTATAAGAGGCAGCCCTGGTTAAACCCAAACTGGGGAAGTTGAGTAGAAAAGACTTGACCTGGTTCTTGGGGTCAGTCCAAGAATCAACAATCTTGCACCACTCTGCATTGTTCATGTGTTCAACAGGAGATATCCTTATTACTTCATTCAGTGGGGTCAAAAAACTACTTCTTCAGGAGATGCCTTTGAATTCTTGCGTGTCTCATTAACTGCTAGTTGCAAAAAACATCGTGCATGAGCCTTTGCATGAATAATAATGAGAAGAAAAGGGCAGTTGAGTCACAGAACATACAAAAACTCTACCGTAGAACTCTGCTCTGACATCCGGCCTCTCCTTGTACTCTTTCCAATATGCGAAGATAAGCATACCAGTCCTGACTGTTTTTGCACACTCAGTGGCGAACTTGGAAGAAATAGTTGTTCCTAGAGGAATGACAAATGGAAGCTTTCCTCCTTTGGACATGTTCTCATGCTCCTTCCCCATGTTTTTTCCCTCAAGACAATTTGAGGATCATCATGTGTAATAGTGTCTTCAGAAGGATGGTGGCCAAAATTATCTACAAACATATAATGTGGAGTTAGTGTTCTACCATATAATAAGTGCCATTCAAAGAATATAATGTGATTTCCTTGGGGAGTTGGTTGCTTGCCTAGGACAACTGTCTACTCGTCTTGGACTGCTGTCTTCTTGCCATGGAGTGCTGCCATCTCGATTTGTGATGCTACATTCTTTCCTTGAGCATCAGGATCTGCATGACTCTGAGTTACTTGCGAAGAGGTCGCAACACTTGGCGGTCTTGGTGGGTGCCGTGGAGAACTTGGAGGTGGAAGTACTTCTGGCTGATTCCCCTTTGACTTGGTCTGTATCGTACTTTATGTCGCGGCAGCCACGCTAGCCAAGACGCGCTAGCCATCATTGTCATGACAACAGGTTTCTTCTTATATTTCCTCTTCTTAGTCTACACAATTCAAAGGTAGTCAATTGGGGATAATAAAAAAGCACAACATATATGGAAAATTAAGTAAGTAAATAATTACACAAAATATGAGTAGGCAAGTAAGGGGACAACCTGCAGCTCATCGTCCTCCTCCTCTTTAGGATAATAGTCAGATCTAGAGCCTTCATCCTTGCTCTTAGGAGAGAATTCAGTGGGAGATGCATAAACAAGGGCCTAACACCCATTTGTTGCATCAGCGCATTGTTTCTCGTGATGTTTTCCAGGCATCTTTCTTCCATGGGATGCAATTGTGGTCCTATCATGAATAAACAACTCCAAGTAAGCTACAAAAATATAACCTATGGTATTGATTGTTCTATACTAATCATAGTGTACAAAAGTCCACTATGAGGAACTTCTACTCCGAATCTCATATCACAAGACTAACGATGAAGCAGCCAAAACAATGCAAGAGACAAGACGATGAACAAGGTGGACAATTCACCAACTGGTTGCAGTAATAAGCAGAGTAGGACAATTTTACAAAAGCATGGAAATGTTGGATCATGGTTGGATAATATGCACGGAACGACAATAAAACATAAGCAGGATAATGATGGCTCAGCGTTGATGTAGAACTCGTTGGGATCCCCAAGAGGAAGGTATGATGAGCACAGCAGCAAGTTTCTCTCAGTTATGAAACCAAGGTTTAATCGAACCAGTAGGAGCAAGGAAACACCCCAAAGGTGATGCTAGCTGAGCCTTTGGCAGGGCGCACTACCGGTGCTAGTAGCAACATGGAGACCTGCACAACACAACCACAGAACTTTGTCCCCAACTTGCGATGAGGTTGTCAATCTCATCGTGTTTTGCTGAAAACAAAGGATTAAACGTATCGAATGGAAGGAAGTAATAGTTTGCAGAAAGTACACACAAAACAGTTAATGGTTTATAGATTGTATGTAAAAGAAAAAGGACCGGGATCCATAGTTCACTAGAGGTGGCTCTCCTTAAGATAGATAACATGCTGGGTGAACAAATTACAGTGGGGCAATTGACAAACATCGAGAAAGCAATACATGCATATACTAATCATCTTGACTCCTTTGAGACTCGATTGGGAATTACAACATTATACATAGACCGCCATCCAACTGCATCTATGACTAATAATCCACCTTTAGGTTATCATCCGACATTATACATAGACCCCCTCCAGTATTAAGTTGCAAGCAACAGATTATTGCTTTACGAATTGCATGTAATGTAAACAATATGATTGTTCTATGAACAAAGGATTGTTGTTTTCGCCCTAGTAGCAATAACACATCTAGTACCTTAGAGATTTTTGTCACTTCCCCAGATTACTAGAGGCATGAACCCACTATCGAGCATAAATACTAACTCTTGGAGTTGCTAGCATCTACTTGGCCAAGATAGCTACTAACAACGGAAAGCATGCAAGATCCCAAATAACAAAGACATGATAGAATCAATAATCAATCTGAAATAGCATCTCAATATCCATCGGATCCCCGCAAACACAACTTGCAGAATTACAAATAGATGATCTTGATCATGAACGGAGCTCACAAGATCTAGACATGAAAGCACAAAGGAGAAGAACCAGCCATCTAGATACTACAAGGATCCGTAGTCCAAGGATGAACTACTCACGCATCACACCGGAGGCTTGCATGATGATGAAGAAGACCTCTAGGGTAAATTCCCCTCTCCGGCAGGGTGCCGGGAAGAGCTTTAGATCCCTCCTGATCTAGGGATGGAGATTATGGCGGCTACAGACTCTTTCGTGGATTTTTGATCGGGTACTTAGGGTTTTCGTCCCAAGGGCATCTTATAGGCGGAAGGAGAGGCCGAGGGGGTGCTGGGGTCGGCCAGACCACCCCCTGGCACGGGCCAAGCCTGGCCACGCGGCCAGGTGGTGTGGCCGGCCCCCAGCCCTCTTGTATTCTGGCATCTGATGACTTCCGGAAAAATGCACTTTGGCTTTTGTCCCGTCCAATGCCGAGAATATTCATTTTCTGACTTTCCTGGAACCAAAAACAGCAGAAAATAGGCAGCTGGCACTGTGGCTCTTGTTAATAGGTTAGTCCAAGAAATCATATGAAAAGTACTCCAAAGTGTGGATAAAACACAAGAAAGTGGATAAAACCAAGCATGGAACATCAAAAATTATAGATACATTTGCAATGTATCAACATCCCCAAGCTTAACTCCTGCTCGTCCTCGAGTAGGTAAGTGATAAAAAGAAAGAATAACTTTTGTGGTGACAAGCACCATCAAAGACTTCATCAAAGTATTTGCAAACACTCAAAGATGGGATCATAGTACTTCAATCATAACATGAAAGACGAAGTTCTAGCAATAAGACAAAGAAACTATGATGCAACATCTAAAGGCACAAACAAAAGATTCATGAATAACAATGCTTTGCAAGACGTTTGTTTGTTTCACATAAAGAAAACATAGCATAATAACATTCAGCTTGTCCCTCGTAGAGTAGCAAACATATGAAAAGTACTCCAAAATAGGCAGCAGAAAATAGGCAGCTGGCACTGTGGCTCTTGTTAATAGGTTAGTACAAGAAATCATATGAAAAGTACTCCAAACTGTGGACATAACACAAGAAAGTAGATAAAACCAAGCATGGGACATCAAAAATTATAGATACATTTGCAATGTATCAACATCCCCAAGCTTAACTCCTGCTCGTCCTCGAGTAGGTAAGTGATAAAAAGAAAGAATAATTTTTGAGGTGACATGCACCATCATAAACTTGATCAAAGTATTTGTAAAACATTCAAAGCTGCGATCATAGTACTTCAATCATAACATGAAAGACAAAGTTTTAGCAATAAGACAAAGAAACTATGTTGCAACATGGAAAGGCACAAACAAAAGATTCATGAATAACAATGCTTTGCAAGACGTTTGTTTGTTTCACATAAAGAAAACATAGCATAGTAGGATTCAGCTTGTCCCTCATAGAGTAGCAAACATAAATGCATAGGACACCTTCAAAGTTTATAAGAGTGACTAGATACAAATAGTTTAAAACAAGAAATATCAAGTTATGCATCAATCAACTAGTTTTGGGACAATGCACATAGAACTAAGAATGGCCACTATGCTCTCAAAGTAGGTGCATAAAGGTAGAAGGTGGAGACTCAATATAATGGTGGAAAAAGGCCTTCATAGAAGGAAGTAGGGATTCAAGTCTCATAAAGAGCTTCCAAAAATTATGGTACGTATAGCTTTCAGCTCTCATTGCCCCTATCATAAGCATGTTGAAGTGATTAAGGTTAAAGTGAACAAACTATGGTGTACATGCTTGACGAAGTATAAGTCAGAAATATCATGTCCTTTGTATACGAGGGCCGCTCCTCATGCTACTCAAGTTTAGTCACCGGTAAGTTCTTGTCATCGTAAGTACATGTGTATCATAGAGAACCTCCAACGGGGTACCCCTTGCCCAATGATACGGAAGAATCCCCATATCAAAATGACAAGGCAAGCAAACAACGAGCATCTCAGCAATCTTCTTATTTACCATGGGAATATGGTGCTTTTTCTCTATTTCCTCTTTTCATAATCTCTTTTTTTCTCCTTTTCCCTTTTTTCTCAATATAGGACTCTTTTTTTATAAGAAGAATGCTTCATAGACAGCTCATTATGGTTACGCTGCAGGTTTCCACCATGTCAGCATGGATTAGACCAGCGGCCTAGGCATTTCTCTAACACATATACATAACTCCATGGACTTACAAGCTCCCCTTTCATTTCACACCGACGCATCCATATACAAAAGAGCATGATATCAACTAGGTACAAGTACCAAGTGCAATGTTGAAAGCATTCCCCATGAAAGCATGGTTCTGCTAATTCCCAACAAATAAATGTAAGCATTTACAACATAGACGACACAATGGTTCAAGTTTATTAAGGGCAAGAAAAGTAAAGTGTGCCATCAAGTTCGTGAGAGCTTTAATCACTAGTTTTCTCATAACAAGTTTAATTTGGAAGGTAAACAAAAGCATGAATATACTTGGAATAGCATAAGCTAATAGGTAGGTATGGTGGAATCTTTAGAATAACTTGGTTTAAGGAGTTGGATGCATGAGTGGAACTCATACTTTGTTCTGGAGGCTAGCAAAAGACTGTGGGCGACAAACTAAGAGAGAAATAATGGCCATAATCATGCAGAGCAACAAAACATCATTGATAAAAGCATAAAGTGATACTACAAGTTGAAAACTAAAGGATCATAAAGGCTATGGTGACTTGAGATAGTCATAATATGGTGTGAGCATGCGCCAAGTCAACCCAAATAAAACATCAAAGGAGAATACCATTATACTATGCTTTAATATGCTAAAACAATGCATGATTCATCCAAGGCACATTAAGCAATCTCAATTGTTTATAACAAGTCATGCTACAACAAAGAATACTAAGCATAAAGCCAAAACAATATCAAGCATGACATCCCAGAGCATAGGACACAGTCAAAAACGAGCTCTTTTTACCACATAAGCATGCACTTTCCTACTCTTTTCCAAACCAAACCAAACTATTTGCAAACCAATGTATGAAAGAGGGGGTCCAACCAATTTATTCAGAAAACTAAGAAAAACCAAAGTAAACAAAAAACCAAAACGAAAACGAAGAAGAAGCTGCTCCAAGAACAACACAACTGTGCATGAAACAATAAAAATGAAGCATTTGGAAGAAACCTGGGATTTTTATTGATGAAGAAGGGGATACCTTGGGCATCCCCAAGCTTTGATGCTTGTAATTATTGGATATTTCTTGGGGTGACACGCGTGGCATCCCCAATCTTGAGCTTTAGTCCATCCTTCATCTCATTACTCATTCCTTCCATACACCTAAAATTTTTCCTTCATACAAAACTTAACACAATCTTTATTAGCAACATTAGTGCACTCAAGATAAATAAGTCTTAAGGTTCAGTTACAACACCAAATAAACTTCCATTAGAACACTAGCTACTGTAGCACATCCCTCAAAAAGCTCAATTCCCCAAAAGAACTCAAAAAGGAGCCAACAAGAAGCAAATGCAGAAAATGGCAGAAATCTGTCAAAACAGACCAGCAGGTAAAGACGAATTTTTTCGAAGACCTTCTGTTGCTTAAATCAAAATGTGTTCAACTAACTAAAGTTAGATAACAACCTGGGTCAGAAGCACAAAAATTGACGCCTCAAAAGTAAGTTCAGAGATTTTACGTGAATTTTTATGGTGAAGCACAGAAATCTGTTTCGGGACAGCAACTTTCCCAATCATTAATTCTCTCTCATTAGAGGTTACTCTTGGCACAAAAGGCAAAATAAAAAATGATAAGGAGCGGTTATTACTTAGGTAATAAATTTCAAGACTCATCTAAAACTTTTGGGTTATCTCCCAATAAGTACATTTCTTTAACGCCTTTAAGTTAGGCATAAGAAGTAAGAAAAAGGATCAAGTATTCTCAAATGAAGAAGCATTAAGATTAATATCAGAAATATCTTCAACAAGGCAAGGTATCTCATCCAAATAAGTTCTAGAGGATCCTCTCTCAGTGCTCTTAGGTTTACTACTTTCACCAAAAGGGTTTTTAGGAACGATCCAATCAAGATTCTTTTCTATGGCTTCATGCATTGCTACTAGTTTAAAGGGTATTGGCATCTTAAGTTCCTCCCCATTAGGTTCGGTTTTGTTCATTTTTTCTCATGTACCAACAACATCTACACATGAGCCTAGCATATTGAAACGTTCAAAGACTTTTCTAGCTTCTTTGGCAACATCATAGAATTCCTTAAACAAAGTTTCTACAATAAAATCCCTCTTTTTAGGGTCCTCAATTTATTTAAGCTTAAGAAACATTACTTGCATTAAGGGGTTGAGGTTAACAAACCTAGCTTCTAACATGTGAATTAAAGAAGCTGCAGCAATCTCATAGTTTGGAGCAAGTTCTGCAAGGGATCTATCCTCAGTATCCTCATGTTTACTAACATGATTAAAGAATTCTTCAATATTATCTTGCCCAATTATAGAACCACTACCAATTGAAAGATCTTTCAGGGTGAATTTAGGGATCAACATGGTGAGCTAAGGAAGAGGCAACAACTAAAGGAGACTTTTTTGTGTGTTTTTGATAAAGAAAGCAAACTAGTAAAACTAATTTTTTTGTGTTTTTGATAACAAAACAAGCAAACAAAGCAGAAAGAAACTAAGAAAAACAAAAATAACAAAGTAAAGAGATTGGTTATGAGGGACTCCCCTTGTGAAGATGTCCTTGACTCCCCGGCAACGGCGCCAGAAATGTCTTTGATGGTGCCTAGTTGACGTGGGAGCTTCTTCTTCTTCGTTCCCCGGCAACGGCGCCAGAAAAATGCTTGATGGCTCAGTGTTGATGTAGAGCTCATTGGGAACCCCAAGAGGAAGGTATGATGAGCACAGCAGCAAGTTTCCCTCAGTTATGAAACCAAGGTTTAATCGAACCAGTAGGAGCAAGGAAACACCCCAAAGATGTTGCTAGCTGAGCCTTGCCAGGGCGCACTACCGGTGCTAGTAGCAACGTGGAGACCTGCACAACACAACCACAGAACTTTGTCCCCAACTTGCGATGAGGTTGTCAATCTCACCGTGTTTTGCTGAAAACAAAGGATTAAACTTATCGAATGGAAGGAACTAATAGTTTGCAGAAAGTAAACACAAAGCAGTGAACAGTTTATAGATTGTATGTAAAAGAAAAAGGACTAGGATCCATAGTTCACTAGAGGTGGCTCTCCTTAAGATAGGTAACATGTTGGGTGAACAAATTACAGCGGGGCAATTGACAAACATTGAGAAAGCAATACATGCATATACTAATCATATTAACTCCTTTGAGATTCGATTAGGCATTACAACATTATACGTAGACCGCCAGCCAACTGCATCTATGACTAATAATCCACCTTCACGTTATCATCCGATCCCCCTCCAGTATTAAGTTGCAAGCAAGAGATTATTGCTTTACGAATTGCGTGTAATGTAAACAATACGATTGTTCTATAAACAAAGGATTGTTGGTTTCTCCCTAGTAGCAACAGCACATCTTGTACCTTAGATATTTCTGTCACTTCCCCAGATTACCAGAGGCATGAACCCACTATCGATCATAAATACTAACTCTTGGAGTTACTAGCATCAACTTGGCCAAGATAGCTACTAACAGCGGAAAGCATGCAAGATCACAAATAACAAAGACATGATAGAATCAATAATCAATCTGAAAAAGCATCTCAATATCCATCGGATCCCCACAAGCACAACATGTAGAACTACAAATAGATGATCTTGATCATGAACGGAGCTCACAAGATCTAGACATGAAAGCACAAAGGAGGAGAACCAGCCATCTAGCTACTACATGGATCCGTAGTCCAAGGATGAACTACTCACGCATCACACCGGAGGCTTGCACGATGATGAAGAAGACCTCCAGGGTGAATTCCCCTCTCCAGCAGGGTGCCGGGAAGAGCTTCAGATCCCTCCCGATCTAGGGATGGAGATGATGGCAGCTATAGACTCTTTCGTGGATTTTTGATCGGGTACTTAGGGTTTTCGTCCCGAGAGCATCTTATAGGCGGAAGGAGAGGCCGAGGGGGTGCTGGGGTCGGCCAGACAACCCCCTGGCACGGGCCAGGCCTGGCCGCACGGCTAGGTGGTGTGGCCGGCCCCCCAGCCCTTCTCCGTCTCGTATTCTGGCATCTGATGACTTCCAAAAAAGCACTTTGGCTTTTGTCCCGTCCAATTCCGAGAATATTCATTTTCTGACTTTCCTGGAACCAAAAACAGCAGAAAACAAGCAGCTAGCACTGTGGCGCTTGTTAATAGGTTAGTCTAAGAAATCATATGAAAAGTACTCCAAAGTGTGGACAAAACACAAGAAAGTGGATAAGACCAAGCATGGAACATAAAAAATTATAGATACATTTGCAATGTATCAGATAAGCATCAATAGTGCAATTAAACAGGAAATATAACCTACGGTACTGATTGTTCTATAGAACTCATCATGTGACAGCTCACTAGCAATTTCTACTATGATCATAGGGCATATGATGAAGCAGCCAAACTAATGCAAAAAAGCAAGATAATGCAACCTTTATCACACGCAAACAGATCATAAGCTGAAATAGTATACATGCAGTTAAAGAGGATAAGCACACTAAAACATAAGCAGGATAAGCAACTATCATGCAAATAAACCAAATATAACTTATGGTGCTGACTGGTCTATAGTAATCATCATGTAATATAGTCCACTATGATCATTTATACTCTAATTAAAAGACATAGGATTTATCATCCAAACCAATGGAACAACCAAGATAATGCAAACTTTATCTGTCTGTAAACTGATCATAAGTCGAATAGTCTGAATCTCACTTATCAATTGGTTGGATGGTTGCACTAATGAGCAGGGAAGGACAATTAAACATCAGAAGGATAAGCATCTTTCATGGAATTAAATAGGCAATTAAACAAGCCATAACATATGATGTTGATTGTTTAATAGTAATTATCTTGTAAAACAGACTACAATGAACAATTTATACTCTGCTGATCAGACATGTCATGAAGCAGTCAAACTAATGCAACAGACAGGATAATGTAACCCTGATGACAAGACTTGTAAAATCACAAGCAATTTCACAAGCAAAACAAATAAGAGAGAATAACTGCAACAAAATAGGCGAATTTGTGGCATGAACAGGATAATGAACATCATTTCACATGCAAAGTAAAAAAACATGAGCATCAAGGATGAGCGTGTTTCCTTGCCTATAGGGAATATGGCCTTTTTGATACCGTGTTTCTTGCAGTGACCCAGGGCATGTGGCATCGAGTTGGACGACGAGGTAGTAGACCTCGTCGATGAGGTGGGTGACGAGGTGGACGGCAAGGTAGATGGACCTTGTCAGTGTGGTGACGGTCCTTGACAGCTAGGTGGATGACGAGCTAGATGGTGAGGTGGACAGCGAGTTGGCCGACTTTGTAGGTGAAGTGTACAACAAGGTGGTACAGCGGGTTGTCAGCGAGGTGGATGACCGGCGAGGTCGACAAACATGGTGGAAAACCGGTACGGTGAGGAGGGGCTAGGGTTTATGCTAGGGTGACGGAGAGGTTACTACTAGAAGGATGGACATAGACGATGGGAGTAAAGGCAGAGGATGGAGGGACGGACCGTGGTGAGGGGGAAAGGAAGAGGACGACAGGGTGGGCAAGGGAAAAGGGAGAGGATGGCGGGGAGGGCGAGGTGGAAAGGGAGAGGACGGTACCGAGGGCGGTGGGGAAATTTGGATCTATCTCATTTTGGCGAGGGGATAAAACGGGTTTCGATTCAATTACGTAAATGAACTTTGGGGGAATGCTTGGGTGGCACTGTGCGGGTGGGCTGAAAGGTAATTGTAACGCGAGAATTATTCATTTGCATAGAAACTCTCCCGGCTAGTGCCAAATTTCGTGTGGGTGGGAGGATATGACCTGGAAATTCAGGGTTGGTGATGGCCGTCGGATGCATGGGGGAGGGTTCAAATAAATTAACCATATTTTACAAAGTCTTCACTAAAAGGGCCTAGTGAAGAAAACTATAAATTATTGACGAATAAATCTTGTAAAGAAGCAATAATGTGGACTACTACTTTATATTCCGACTTGTATAATGATCTCAGGGGAGGTAACAGTATTTTCGATAATATATTAAAATTTAGATAAGATTCAAAATGCGATTTTGAATGATTGATTTCTCCATATTAGGGTTGAACAATGGATTTTTATCATTATTTTGGTTAGTTTTAGGTCATAGCAACACATATGGTAGATATCGAAGTTTGATCCCAAGAAGATGCATCACAGAGAGACCAAAAAACACATAGAAAAGCAGCTACACCCACATTGCATATGTTGCACGAGTGTGACAGAAGTTGAATGCATGCATCATAGAATCCACTAGAGTATATATGTGTGTGGTCATGTAGATCAATGTAGTTTTGGAAAAGAACACATGCAATGTGGTCATGTATGGATCGATGACTCTAGTGGATATCAATAATATGGTTTGTTAGGAAAAGAACTCATGCAATGACTCTCTAGGGGATCCATGCATGTGTCAAATAACCATGGTTGCAGAGACCAGAAACACATATAGGAAATAATAAGCAGCTTTCCACATTGCATGTTGCACTAGTGTGACAAAAGTTGCATCACATTAAGTGTGTGTGTGGTCATGTAGATATCAATGTGGCTTTGGAAAAGAACACATGCAATGTGGTCATGTGGATCAATGACTACAATGGATATCAAAATGTGGTTTATTAGGAAATTAGCACATGCAATTAATTAATTATGACTCTAGGGGATCCATGTCAACCATGGTCACAGAGACCAAAAACACATAGGAAAGCAGCTTCCTCATTGCATGTTGCACCAGTGTGACAGAAGTTGCATCACAGAATAATCCACTAGTGGAGTGTGTGTGGTCATGTGGTTATCAATGTAGTTTAGGAAAAGAACATGCAATGTGGTCAATGACTCTAGTGGATATCAATGTGGTTTTCGAAAAGAACACATCCAATGCCTCTAGGGGATAATCCATGTGCCAAACCATGGTCACAGAGACCAAAAACACATAACACATTGCATGTTGCACCACCAGTGTGACATAAGTTGCATTATATAGAATCTACTGGAGTGTGTGTGGTCATGTGGATATATCAATGTGTTTTAGGAAAAAGAGGACATGCAATGACTCTAGGGGATCCATCTGTCAAACCATGGTCACAGAGAACAAAAACACATATATGGAAAAGCAGCTTCCACATTGCATGTTGCACCAGTGTAACATAAGTTGCAGAATAATCCACTCGAGTGTGTGGTCATGTGTGGTATCAATGTGGTTTAGGAAAAGAGAACGCATGCAATGTGGTCATGTGGATCAATGATCTCTAGTGGATACCAATGTGGTTTAGGAAAAGAACACATGCTATAATGACTCTAGGGGATGATCCATGTGTCAAACCATGGTCACAGAGGCACATACCACAGTGCATGTTGCACCAGTGTGACATAAGTTGCATCATAGAATCCATTGGAGGTGTGTGTGGTCATGTGGATATCAATGTGTTTTAGGAAAAGAACACATGCAATGTGGTCATGTGGATCAATGACTCTTGTGGATATCAATGTGGTTTAGGAAGAGAACACATGCAATGACTCTAGGGGATCCATGTGTCAATCCATGCATGGTCATAGAGACCAAAAACACATATAGGAAATAAGAAGCTTCCACACATTGCATGTTATACCAGTGTGACAGAAAAGTTGCATCACAGAATCCACTAGAGTGTGTGGTCATGTAGATATATCAATATGGTTTTGGAAAAGAACACATGCAATGTGTTCATGTGGATCAATGGCTCTAGTGGATATCAATGTGGTTTAGGAAAAGAACACATGCAATTACTCTAGGGGATGATCCATGTGTCAAACCATGGTCAGAGAGACCAAAAACACATACCACATTGCATGTTACACTACTGTGATAGAAGTTGCATCAGAGAATCCACTGGAGTGTGTGTGGTGGTGATGTGGATATCAATGTGTTTTAGGAAAAGAACACATCCAATGTAGTCATGTGTATCAATGACTCTCAAGTGGATATCAATGTGGTTTAGGAAGAGAACACATGCAAGACTCTAATGTGTTTCAAACCATGGTCACAGTGACCAACACATAGGGAAGCAGCTTCCACATTGTTGCATGTTGCACAAGTGTGACAGAATTTGCATCACAGAATCCACTAGAGTGTGTGTGTGGTCATGTAGATACCAATGTGGTTTGGAAAAGAACACATGCAATAATGTTGTCACATGTGGATCTATCAAAATGACTCTAGTTGGTATATCAATGTGGTTTAGGAAGAGAACACATGAAATGACTCTAGGGGGATCCATGTGTCAAACCATGATTACAGAGACCAAAAATACACATATATATACAACATTGCATGTTGCACCACTGTGACAGAAGTTGCATCACAAAATCTACTGGAGTGTGTGTTCCTGTAGATATATATCAATGTGGTTTTGGAAAATAACACATGCAATGTGGTCATGTGGATCAATTACTAGTGGATATATCAATGTGGTTTTAGGAGAACACATGCAATGACTCTAGCGGATCCATGTGCCAAACCATGGTCACTGAGACCAAATTAAAACATATAGGAAATAAACAAGCAACAGCTTCCATATTGCATGTTGCACCAGTGTGTGATAGAAGTTGCATCACAAAGTCCACTAGATGTGTGTGGTCATGTAAATATATATCAATGTGGTTTTGTAAAAGACAACACAAGCAATGTGGATCAATAGCTCTAGTGGATATCAATGTGGTTTAGGAAGAGAACACATGCAATGACTCTAGGGGATGATCCATGTGTCAAGCCATGATCACAAGCACCAAATTAAAACATATAGGAAATAAAAAGGCACACATTGCATGGTGCACCAGTGTGTGATAGAAGTTGCATCATAGAATCCACTAGAGTGTGTGTGGTCATGTAGATATATATCAATGTGGTTTTGGAAAACAGAACACATGCAATGTGGATCATGTGGATCAATGGCTCTAGTGGATATCAATGTGGTTTCAGAAGAGAACACATGCCATGACTAGGGGATGATCCATGTGTCAAACCATGGTCACAGAAACCAAATTAAAACATATAGGAAATAAACAAGTAGCTTCCAAATCGCATGTTGCACTAGTGTGTGACATAAGTTGCATCAAATAATCCACTGGAGTGTGTGTGGTCATATCTCAATGTGGTTTTGGAAAAGAGAACACATGCAATGTGTCACATGTGGATCAATGGCTCTAGTGGATATCAATGTAGTTTAGGAAGAGAACACATGCAATGACTCTAGGGGATGATCCATATGTCAAACCATGGTCACAGAGACCAAAAACATATTTGAAATAAATAAGGAGCTTCCATATTATATTAATTGCATGTTGCACTAGTGTGTGATACAAGTTGCATCACAAAATCCACTAAAGTTGCCTAGATGATGCCTATCTCAACTTTTGTACATATTCTAGAAACACTAGCAAGATCAGGAGGGATTCAGACACTCCGATGCTCGGTTTTCAACGAAACCCTAGACCGTGGGCCCCACAGACGATCTACCCCTATAAATTTCTCCATATGAGGGTTGAACAATGTATTTTTATCCTTATTTTGGTTAGTTTTAGGTGATAGCAACATGGTAGATATCAAAGTTTGAGCCCAAGAAGATGTCGGATCATGCACATATTGATATATGCGAGAGACTACCATGCTCACCAGGGTCCTAGATAATGCCTATCTTAACAACCCATCACACTTTTGTACATATGCCATATAGGAAAACGCATGCATGCATGCAAGTTCTTCCAATGCTAAGATCCCAAACTGATCTGTACATCCCAAAATATATACTACACAAAATAAACTATAAACTAATCTAATTCAAACACATAATGTATCACCACTCGTTGTCGTCCTTGACTTGCTTCCCCTTCAACCGCTTGTTGTCGCCATCGTTCCAAGATTCTTGCTGCTCCTAATACCGCTTTCTATCCTCCTCGTGCTTCTTCTGTTGGGCTCGCTTGTAACTAGGGCATAGCTTTGTCGCGAAAAACCCCTGAAACATGCAAACTTTCATGGTAATGAACCTACGAATCAACTCGTATGCCATGTAGGCATCTCTGGCTGCATACTCGAGGCGCACCTAGCTCATAGGCTTCCACTCCCAGTAGTTGTGCTCGATTGGCTTCAATTTCTTCCGTTTTGCATAGGATCTATCGATGATTTCTGTTGCCAGATCACCCAGTCCATCCTTCACTTGGTAAGGTTTGATATTGTACAGATTTTGGATGTTGATGTGGTACCCATGTGGGATTTATATCAACGCACGAGAAAGCATAGTTGTGTCATTTGTGATATCCACGCTAGTGAAAGTTATCCCTTTCCTACACAAGAACTCGACCAGAGCTGGATAATGCTTCTCAGTTGGTTTACTCCTGCAGTTAGAGGGTTTTAGGGATGCAAGGTAACAAGGGATGCAGAAGTGGTGATCTCAAATTTAAATTTCACATACCTGCAGAAGTGGTAAACAAGGACCTTCTCATGTATGGCGATTTGCACGACGGCGATCTATTGTGAAGGATTTTTCGCTTACTTGCACGGGTGTACTCCAAGTCTAGCCCCACGAACTTGTACTTCTCTTTCTCAAGAAATTCCTCATACCTGGCGAGAGGTGTCTCCACAGTCGCTTCATCATTTGTGTACACCACTGTCAAAGTCGTGGTGCCATGGGCAGGGACGAAGTGAGTCTCTGTTGTGTGTTTCCCATCGTCCATACCTGCAAGGAAATGGGTGAAAGGAAATGCCTGTGAGGAAGAAGAAGAAGAAGAAGAAACAACGGTTCCAGAACAGAGGAATGAGGGAGGAAGAGGAAAAAGAAGCGCGCCAGGAATAACTGCAGAGATCATGGATACATGGTAATAATGAATAACTATATCTTCGGTTCGAGAACTCACCGTGGTTACGTGGAGATCGTGGCAGTTCCGCTGGTTCAACAAGTGGGGCCAGTTCCTTCGAGAATATGGAATTAGTTGTGCATTTTCTATGCGAGAAATTGAGAGAAATCATTTATATTTTCTCTTACATAATTAAACACAATGAAGTTGGTACAACCCAAGAGATTTGAACAAAGGAGAGTTGCTAGTTTAACATACAACAACACAAAAGTTTCTGAGCATGCATTCTTGAAATTTAAATTCTGATGATTTATTCAGAAGTTCTGAGCTACAATCGACATCATAGAGCCAATGCTCTCGTCTTCGTCCTCCTCCTGCTGCTCGTCGTTGTGGTCTTCCGCATCCTCATGTTCCTCTCCCGGACCGGTGACCACCTCATTAATCATCTTGATATAGTGCCTCATCACCTTGACCTGGACGACGAGCATATCATCAAGGCAAATTATGTTTTCAGCACAGAATTCAGACCAGGGTCAGTGAACTCAATGCAATCGTCATATACTTCCGATATGCGATATCGCCCCAACATTTTCAGGCCTTTCTTTGGTATACACAATAGAACCCTTTCTTTGGTATTTGGTGTTCCCTTGTGCATCTCAAAGGAATTTCTTGAGTAAAAAAATATATAACAGATCTTAGTTAACTGACCATCCTGATAAATTTACAAAATAGGAAGGAAAAGCATAGGAAAAAGTGATTAACTAACCATCTGATGAAGATCATCTTCATCCTGCACCCGCTGCACCATGAATTGAGGGATCTCAAAGACCTCATCTTCATCCAGGTCTCTTACAAACTCCTTGTAGAATGCCCAAGATATGGAATTCATTTCAGAGCAACTAACATTACATGGGTGCTGAAATATGGATTTCTCTAGTGTCACCTTGCAACAATCTTCGGTCTAATAACACCCTGATCATGTATATGAAATTGAAGAAGGTTTGTGTGTAAGGAACATATATAATTAATAAACTAGTCATGTGTGTAACAAAAAACCAGTTCAATGCAAAGAAGTCAATATATAAACTGGTCTTGATCAACCCAAGTTTTGACAACATTATCAGCATTTGACACATCAACAATAAAGCACATGTCTACTCTATCGTATGCAAATGTGAGAACATCAGTCTGTTCAATGTTATAAGATGCACATAACCCCCTCCAATATGGCCCACATAATGCTACTGACCTCCCAAAATTCCCACCATACAGAACACAGAAGTAGTATTCATCAATTGTTCTGTTTTGATCATGGTGGTCACTCCGAGCAAGGATCCAGGTCATATGTGGACCAAGAGAGAATTGTCGCATACGCATAGCAAAACAACAAGGAATACCCTGCATAAATTTGTGGAACAGAAAAAACCCATAATATCATGAACATAAAGCAATATATACGGAAATTTAAAATAAGATATGTATATGAAAATCGAGAATACTTACAAATCCCTCTGGAAAAAGGGTGATCTTACCCTCATTCTAAAATACATCACATGGTCTATGTTTCTACTCCCACACCAGGCAAGTTGCTGCTGACATGTCACACATTCGTTTTGAGCCATATTCCTTTTTTCTGAAGACAAAAATTATAAAAGATCAGGAAAATAAATTAGATGATATTACTAATATCATCTCTGAACACTACTACTAGTGTCAAAATATATAAATGGTATGATGTTACTAATATCACTACTACTAGAGTAGTTAAAAATATCAAAACTAAACTCTAAATTTGTAGCAATGATCTTATGAGGAAAAACTACATTATCCAAGCTAGAGAAATTTATGGGATTTGTACCCAAGCTAGGAATATGCATGATACTTATTACATTTTACTTTATCTAGTATATATACTACTAACTACAACTAGTACTATATACATGTAGAAATACATCCAGTCTGCAGTTCTACATAGATAATCCTGCAAAAATACAACTAATGATGTGTATATTTTACTAATCTGCAGTTCTACATACATATACTGAAGATTGTTATTAACAAAATATCAGCATAAATTGTACTAACAAAAAAATCTACAGAAATTCAACCCAACAAAATCTGTAATATTTTTTGGCACATCCTAGATTTACTCAAGGGATTCGATGAAGCAATCTTAGAGAAAACTCTACGGATTCGATGAAGCAATCATAGAGAAAATGCTACAGATTCGATGAAGAACAAGTACTATTTATGCAACTCTGAAACCCTACAGATTCATCGAGCTGCTACTGCTGAAGATCTTTGCCGCCGGTTAAACTCCAGTGAAGGGGATTCTTACCGCTACTATAGAGCCTCGCCATTGGTTATTACATGGCTGATTGCGTCCCTCACTGTGTCGTCATCGCACGTGCCCATTGATGTTGCAGCTCCCCTGCATTCATCAAGAAAATGCATGAGATCGAGCGTCGCGTCGTGCCCTACTTCCGATGAAAGCTCGCCGGAGATTGGAGAATATATATGTCACACACCTGCTTCCGGTGAAAGCTCGCCGGAGGCAGTGATGGGGCACACCCTCTCTCTCTCTAGAAGAGCTACACTTGTCTTGTCCACTCTCTCGCTATGTGTATCTTCGGTTTCGACAAAATGGAGCCAAAATAAAGTCCAAAGAAATTCAATAAAATGGACACCTCAAGGTCTCAAACACGCAACCAAGAGGTCCATGGCCGGTGGACTCACCTATGATGAACCCCATGTGTTAGCTGGACAAGTAAAGTTTCTTTCACTGACTTGTGGGACCCATCTCTTTCCCGCCCACACACTCACCTGAACTCTACCGGGGAGTTTGAAATCAGATATGAAATCCGGTCCACCACACGCGGCGACGGCTAGGGCACTGCTACCTTTGTCGGTCCACCACACGCTATCGTTCTCTGTCTCCCCATCCATTTTGGTGTCTGCACTCCAAGGCTATCTGCTGGGACTCCCCTTCCATCCGACGTCTCCACGCACCTTGGTAGCTCCTGTTTCGGGTGCCATCTTTGTACTCAACTCGCTCGTCTCCGTGTCTGCCAAGGTAAAAAAGTTTGTTTAATTGTTCAACACATGGATATCACTTGGATTGTTCATCTACATAAAAATCTTCTTAAAAAGGAATATTCTTCTTAGAAAATGTGATTAGTTTTTTTAATTGTCCAACAGATGGATAGGAGTTGTATTTTTTCATGATAAAGTAAATTGTTCTAAAAAAAGACTAGCCTGTTCTAAAAAAGAGATTTGTTGTTTTAATTGTTCAATAGATGGATAGGAGTTGGATTTGTTCATGGTAAAGTAAATTGTTCTAAAAAATTACTAGCTTGTTCTGAAAGTGTGATTTGTTCAATTAATTCTTAATAGATGGATAGGAGTTGGATTGTTCATGGCAGACAGTTTACTGAACCCTACAAAGATGGCCTGAAACAGTTTGTTAGATTTGTCAAGGAGGGATATGGCGAGAATGTTGAGGTTCCATGCCCCTGTCGTAAGTTCCTGAACTTGAGAATGGTACATGTAGGGCTTCTTTATCACCACTTAGTCCTTGGTGGCATGTCGCACACGTATACTCGGTGGATACATCATGGAGAGCCACTTGATCTTGCTATTCTTGAAGATGCAACCAATGGTGGAAACAATGGTGGTCATCCCGGTGATGCCAATGACAATATGTATACGGATGACAAAGGAGATGATGATGGAGGTTACAACATTCCAGATATGTTCTAAGACCTTAAGCACGTAGGCGATGCATTAACTGTAGAGCAGATTGCTGCTAATGTCCCAACTGACGGTAAACATGAGAAATTGTTTGCAAAGTTGATGGAAGAGGCAAAGCGCAAGCTTTACCCGGGAAGTAAACACTCGGGACTTGCATTTTTTGTGAAGCTCCTTCATCACAAGTCAAATCACCGGATCACCAACACTGCTTTTGATGATTGGATGAAGCTATTTGCTGATGCACTGTGGGATCCCAATACCCTACCGAGATCATACCGTGAAGCAAAAACTTATCTGAAGGAGCTTGGACTTTCCTATGTCAACATACATGTGTGCAAAAACAACTGCATGCTTTTATGGAAGGACAATGACAAGATGGACAACTACGTTACGTGTGGCGCCTGAAGGTGGAAATTTCGGGAAAGAAGTTCGTCGGCTTCCAAAGTCTTTCGTCATTTTCCTTTGGCGACATGGCTGCAGATATTGTTCTCTTCGAGGAAAACAGCGGAGAACATGCAGTGGCACAAGTTAAAGAGAATACCCAGAAATGGTATACTTAGTCAATCGGCTGATGGTGAAGCATGGAAGGATTTTGACAGAACATGGGAGGACTTTTCAGCTGACCCTAGAAACGTAAGGCTTGGCCTTGCCACTGATGGCTTCAATCCTTATGGAACCATGAGAACGGGCTAAGTATGTGGCATGTATTTGCCCTGCCATACAACCTTCCACCATGCGATTGTATGGATGAATCAAACTACATGTTTTTCCTTCTAGTCCCTGGCAAATCAAGTCTTGGAAAGGACTTTGGTATCTTTATTGAGCATCTGCTGGACAACTTGCAACAACTTTGGAAGGGAGTGCGCTCTTATGATGCATTTCAAAACGAAACATTTGATCTTCAAGTAGCGGTTCTTTTGTGTACCCATGACTACCCAGCTGCAGCACTATGTCTTGGCGTACAACAAAAGGATGTTATGCATGCCTGCATTGTGAGAAAAAACCTCTGTCTAAATCCATAAAGAGCAAAATATGCTACATTGGGCACCATCGTTTCCTACCGAAGCGCCACCGTTTGATGCGAGAGACAGAGCTTGCCAACATTCATGATGACAACTCGAAGCCAGGTAAATTTACTATAGTTGAGTTACAAGCTGAGACGGAGAAGGTTAGGCATCTTAAACCAGGAGCTGGAGGTGATCCTGGGAGCAAAAAGATGAAGCAAATAGATCCTTCACCGATCTGGAACCAGCGACATGGTTTCTGGGACATGCCTTACTAGGTATCGTAAATACTTCGGCACAATCTCAACATGATGCACATCGAGAAAAACATCTGGAACAACTTGATTGGCACACTACTTGAACTTGATTTGAAGAATAAGGACACCTTGAAGGCTAGGTATGATTGTGAAGCCCTAGGCATTAGGCGAGATCTATAGGTGCAACCCACAGACATAGAGAAAGACCTTCTTTGTCCATAGGCACCGTATTACCTGAATAAGGATCTATAGGTTTCTGTCAATATCTGTGGGACTGCACTTTTCCTGATGGGTTTTGTTTAAACATGAGAAATAGTGTTAGTGTTCCTACACGCAAGATCACGGGACTTAAAACCCATGACTGCCACATCCTGTTGTAGGGAATTTTGGCTACTATCATGCGAGGGTATTTGCATCCTGATATCTCCATAACACTTGGAGAGCTAGGAAGATTTTTCAGGCAATTGTGCAGTAAAAAATTGAAACTGTCGGTGTTGGAAAGGCTCAAAGATGAAATCCTAGTAATTATGTGCAACTTGAAAACATTTTTATGCCAGGATTTTTTTATGTGATGGTCCACTTGGCTGTGCATTTACTTGATGAGGCAATGCTCTGAGGCCCTATGAACTATGGGTGGATATATCCAATAGAGAGGTTGTTGTGTACTCTAAAGAGATATGTCAGGAACATGTCACGTCTAGAAGGTTCAGTGGCAGAGGCCTACATTTCTACCGAGTGCGTGACTTTTTTCTCTAGATACCTTGATGATATGTGAGAAGATTCAATCGGCCAGCGAGAAACGTAGGTGACCAAAATGAATCAACTTGTGATGTGTTTGGCCACGGTGTGAATTTGATAGGAGGAAGCCATGTCGCCTGCTATGGAGGAAGCGATGTTACTAATTTAACCCTACAAGGGGAGCTACACAAGATGACTTAGTATGTCCTAAACAACTACGAGGAGGTTAAGGCATATATCATGTATGTTTTGATCTCCCGTACTTATGAATCCAATATTGCCATACACCTAAAGATTTTAATTCTGAGTTACTCTTTGGATTGCATTCTTCGCAGAGAATAGCTGGTGAACAATGGGATGCCCAATGTGGAAAGAAGGCTTGAGCAGGGATTTCAAAGGTGGTTCAAGGACCATGTTAGTTTCCTTTTGCATTTATCTTTGTCCTTCATATATAGCATTTCAATGCATGATTTGACCATATTGTATTTCTGTTGTGGTACATACAGATCATGAAAAAGCGACAGGAGAATCCATAAGTTGTGGATGAAGAGCTTTTTGCATTGGCATGCGACCTAGACTTCCGAGTAAGAACATATTCAGCTTGTATTATGGATGGTGTTCAATTTCTCACTGCTGACCATAAGAAGGGCAAGAAAACACAAAATAGTGGAGTAATGACTAAAGGTTGTCACTTGGAGAAGGATATCCATTTTTATGTTGTCCTCAAGGATATCAAGGTACGGTATTTTAACTCTGATTTGGAACACCAACGATCAGTTGTGTTGTTCCACTATGATTGGTATCAGCTTGAGGGCCCAAGGATACAGAGATGGTGTATGATAAACTCTTCTAGAGTGTCAATAGTACCAATTTTTGGTACAAAAGTGTTCTACGTGCCAGACACAACCAAGGGAAAAAACTGGTGGGTGGTTCAAAAAATAGTTCAAAGACATAAGTTTGATGTTGCCGAAGGAGAGGAGGACGAGGTGGTGCATTGTCAACACCCGGATTTTTAATCCCAGATGCCTGTTATGCCATACCTCGCAATCCCAGGATTATCATTTTTGCGAGACATAACGGATTGGATATCACAGTACATCATCCATGACAAACCATACATAAGGTCTTACACAAATAAGGATCTCATGATCTAGTCTTAATACAACAAGCAGCGGAAATAAAAGATAAGCGTAGCGGTGGGGGCCATCTTCAGGGGCACAGGCAATGCTAACAAAGGTAGATAGTCCTAGTTATCATACCCGTCTTACTGGCCATCATCTTGGTAGTCTCCTTCATACTCTGGCCATGAGAATAGCCAGGGACAAAAGCCATGAGTACTCTTTAAGTACTCGCAAACTCCCACTAACAAGTAGTATAGTTCTAAAGTCAAGTGCTAAATCTAAGTTTAACTATAAAGTTAAGTTTGTAACCTAAGCTGAGTTCAGAAGCAAAGAAAGATGAAATAAAGTTCTAGAATCACTTAAGTCGGGAAGCTAGTGTCATAAACACAACCCTGTTGTGGTCAAGTCAAGGTTCATCATTCATTTCATAAGTTATTTTGAAAACATCTGACAACGAAACAGTATGGCCATTCCAACTGTCCATAACCGCGGATGCAGCTATTCGAATAGTTTGACACTCTGCAGAGGTGGTACACTTTCACCGCAAGATTCGATACATCTATCAGGAATAACCCTGAATCATCATACTTAGTATGCAGGTAATCAAACATAACCTTTTCTTTACACACCCTAGTATACGCACATCTCCTATGAGCATGGCCTCCCAACCATGACCATCTGTCATCTTGGGCACTGCATAGGTGGACAACATTGAGAGGTAGCCTCAGCTCAGACCTCTCCTATGAGGGAACTAATACTAATGCATATAAACTTCCGGCTAAGCCTTACCCAATTCAGGTAATGTGGTTGTACGGTAAATTTGGAATGATATCACATCCGAATCCAACCACCAGTTTTATAAAAGGGTTAAGGCTCATGCCTCAACATTTTCATCATCATAAACCATTTGTGTTTCTCAACACACGTCAAAACATCTCAATAGAATGACTCATCATTCCAAGGTTTTCATAATTCATTTTCACCAAGTATTCCCATCTAAAGTGACTCAAGTTTTTATCTACTCTAAACTACTAAGTTAAGAGTGTTCACTATGGTGGAAAGATGGGATCAATCTCATGCCATAGAATGACATCTAAAGTTTATCTAAATAGGCCAAGTTTTATACTCTTTATGCTACCTTCAAAACAAGTAAAGAACTCTGGGTAAAGTAAAGGAAGTAAAGCTTGAAAATAATACTTGGGGTAAATAGTAGTCAAAGGGGGTATAACCAAAGCATGCCTAAAGCATATTTTCTTGGGTATCTAGATTGCAAGGGTTAGCTTGCGTTGCTAATGGTGGCTTGCAAGTACAACTTGCAAGTGTTAACTTGGATAGTGCTAGCTTGCCTTGGTTGGTGCAGTGGTTGAAGTTTTCTTCCTCTTCTTCATGGTAGAACTCCTCCTCCTCGAAAGCTTGGTCGGTACTATCGTCTATAAATACATACGGAGTACACAATCACCAAACAATACTTAACTAGTCTAATTATCACTCTAAGGCATACATTTTATGATCTAATATCATCACAAGTTTTATTAGCTAGTTTCATTCTTTTTATTTTAGAAAAGTAACTTCTACTCATTGAAAATTTAACTAAGATTTAATATTCACCACTTCAAATATAGGATCATGTGGACACATGTCCTCACCACATATTCTAACATGTGGTAATGTGATTTAAGGGTTGGATCATAATTACTTTGGTTTAAGTTCATTATTTAATGATTTTAAGTGACTAGAAATGCCTATATAGCATTATTTTGGTACTAGTCCAAAGTCACTACATGTAAGCCTTAATATTATTACATATTCAGATAGATATGGTGAAATGTGATTTTTGAGAGTTGGAATCAACTCAAAAGCTATCACGGTTGATTTTATAAAAATGTTGTAAGGTGCAAATGTTTCTGTCTTGTTATTTTTACTAGGAGATATCTCTAACTCTAATTGGATTAAATCCAACGGGCTTGGGTAGATCTTTTCAGTAGCTTTCCAAAAAAATTGGAGTCACTCCATTTGGATTTGTAAATCTCTCTGAATTGATTTTCAAACTATGGGACAGAACTAGGTTCAAACTAAAAAGAAAAATCCTAATTCAAACCAAATGGGTTGCGCGGGAAAGCTAACGGGCCAACCCAGTGACACTACGCGGCGTGGGGCACAGCTGACAGGGGGGTCCACCGGTCAGAGGCTCATAACACGCGAAGCGGTACGGGGCGATGTGGGCCGTTAGATTAGTACGAGGATCAACGGTTGGGGCTTGTCATCGATGACGGACCTGTCGCCAGCGAACTCTAACCCTAGCGGCTCAGTGGGGGTGCATAGGGGGCGTACCAGGGCTCTAGCAACGACGACGATGGGGGCAAACGGACTGGTGGTCGACGGCAAGCTCAGGGACGGTCAAGGCAGCTCCGGGGGGGTCGGAATCAGCGGGGTCCCTTCTCCTCCAGAGGCGGCCTGCTCCGGTGAAATTCTGGCGACTACGAGCTCAAGCGGCTCTAGGGAGAAGTGGGAACTGATCAGAGGCAAGAGGGGAGGTGAGGTGAGGGCTAGCTACTAGACATGGTGAGAGAGAGGGCAGTGGTCTGCTGCGGCGATGGCATGGTCGGCCAGCAAGCATGTGCTCGGCTTGGCATGGCCATGCTGCTAGGGGGTAGGGGATGGGGTGCTACTGGCCTGGTTTGATCAAAGGGAGACAAAGGGATTAAATGGAGATCAAATGGGGGCAAAACCCTGTACAAAACAGTGAGCTAGTTTTAGAGTTTAAACCCTGCCTACCAAGTGTTTGTGGAAATGGCCGCAAGAAACTTATATTAAATTTTGAAAAGATTTTTTGTGGGTGTGCTATTACTAAGCATGAGACTCTGTGGGTGCTTGGGTTTTGAAAATTGAGCTCATTTGTGTGGTTTTTGAAATAGTGGGATCTTCCCATATGAACTAGATTCAATTTTCAAATGTCCTTTAGATTTAGTGTTTGAATGTTTTTGGCAGATCACAAAGTGGGCCTTAGTACATCATTATGTGTACTAGCAAGGGGTGCAAAGATCCACATTTGTTTCTATTAGGTTTTGAGTTCTAGGAATATCCAAAGTAGGCATGGTAATTATTTTGGCACAAATGACCATTTGCCTCTTTTATTCATTTGATTTGTTTTTCTTTGGGATTTGTTTGGGAATGATCTAGATGATGTTTATTTCACCTAACAATCATTTTACAAGCAATGGATCACTTAATCATGGCAATTCAAACAACTCCTAATTTAAATGCACACACATATGAATGCTTTAATAATTTTAAATGGAAAAGTTTTTGTTAACCCTAATTTTGATGATTTGGATCTTGATAACCTTGGATTGAAGTTTTGGGATGTTACAAACCTTCCCCCCTTAAACAAAATCTCGTCCCGAGATTTACAAAGAAAACTAGGAACTAAAGAGATCTGGGAACTCTGTCCTAATGTAATCTTCTCGCTCCCAAGTGGCTTCCTCCTCAGTATGATTTCTCCATTGGATCTTGAGAAACTTGATACTCCTGGTCCTGGTGGTTCTGTAGGCTTCTTCCAAGATACGAATGGACACTTCACAATAGGTGAGGTCATTGTTGATTTCCACAGCTCTGTGATCGATGTTCTTGAAAACTTCTGTCTTCTCCGGCACTTCTAGACATTTGCGAAGTAACGAGATATGGAACACAAAATTTTGAAGCAGTTCCAGTTGACATCTCTTCATGCAGTTCCAGTTGATACGATACTTCTCCTCGACGATTCAGAATTTTGAAGGGCCCAATATATCTGGGGGCTAACTTTCCTTTCAGACTAAAGCGTTGAGCTCCTTTCAATGGCGAAACCTTGAGATACACAAAATCTCCGACATTGAAAGTCAGGTATCTCCTTCTCTTGTTAACACAACTCTTCTGCCTAGATTGGGCGCTCTTGAGGAGCTCACGGACTTTGTGAACCTTCTCTTCGGCTTCTCGGAGAATGTCGGGTCCAAAGATCTGACTCTCTCCTACTTGCGACCAATTCAAAGGGGTACGACACTTTCTTCCGTATAAGAATTCAAGTGGTGCCATTTGCAAACTAGTTTATAACTGTTGTTATATGAAATTCTGCGAAAGATAGGCAGTCTTCCCATTTTGATCTGTATTCCAACACACAAGCTCTTAACATATCCTCTAGGATCTGGTTGACTCTCTTAGTTTGTCCATCAGTTTGCGGGTGATAAGCGGTGCTGAAATTCAACTTGGTTCCCAATCCTTCCTGAACTTTCTGCCAAAATCTCGAGGTAAACTGGGTTCCTCGATCCGATACTACAGTCTTGGGGTTCCATGCAGACTAACAATCCTAGCAATATACAACTCTACTAGCTTCAAACTCTGGTAGGTTGTCTTGACAGGTATAAAGTGGGCTACCTTGGACAGTCTATCAACTATGACCCAGATTGAGTCATTTCCCCTACTGGAAGTAGGTAAACCGGTGATAAACTCCATTCCCATGGAATCCCATTTCCATTCTGGAATCTGCAATGGTTGCAACAGTCCTGCAGGTCTCTGGTGCTCTGCTTTGACTCTTTGACAGATGTCACACTTGGCGATGTAGCTTCCGATTTCTCTCTTCATCTTGTGCCACCAAAATTGCTCTTTCAAATCTTGATACATCTTCGTTCCTCCGGGATGGATAGAATAAAGAGTATCATGAGCTTCCTTCATGATAACTTGCTTCAGCTCCGAATCTGCTGGCATACAGATATGTCCTGTGTACCACAGAACTCCTTCTTCGTCTTCAGTGAATCCAGGTACCTTTCCTATACCAATACGACGTTTGATTCCGTCGATACTTTCATTTCCCTTCTGGGCTTCCTTGATTTGGCTAATCAAAGTGGGTTGAAGTTCAATGCTAGCTAAGAATCCTTTGCTAACTAGCTCAGTTCTGAACTGCTCCAACTCCTCATACAAATTTGGTTGCTTCTCTTTGATCATATTGTTTAGCCTACACGGCAATCTGCTAAGAGCATCTACTACCACATTAGCTTTGCCGGGGTGATAGTGAATGTCAAGGTCATAATCCTTGATTAACTCTATCCATCTCCTTTGCCTCATATTCAGCTCCTTCTGAGTGAAAATATACTTTAATCTCTTGTGATCCGAGTAAATCTCACAGCGATTACCCATCAAATAATGACGCCATGTCTTCAATGCCAAAACTACGGCTGTTAATTCAAGATCATGGGTCGGATAGTTATGCTCATGCTACTTCAGTTATCGAGACAGATACGTGATGACTTTGCCTTCTTGCATCAATACACATCCGAGACCAATCTTGGATGCATCACAATATACATTAAACGGCTTCTTGATGTCTGGCATGATCAATATTGGGGCTGATATCAATATCTTCTTCAGCTCTTGAAAACTGGCTTCACATTTGTCAGTCGATTCAAACTTCTTGTCCTTCTTCAGCAATTGGGTCATGGGTCTGGCGATGCTCGAAAATCCTTCTACGAACTTGCGGTAGTATCCCGCTAATCTGAGAAATGCACGGAGTTGGGTTTGAGTGGTTGGGCCATCCCATTCTTCGACATCTTTGATCTTGGCGAGATCAACAGAGACTCCTCCAGCAGACACAATATGTCCTAGGAATCCTACTTCTTTCAGCCAGAACTCACACTTGCTCAACTTGGCATATAACTGTTGCTCTCTCAGGGTTTCTAGGATGATTCTCAGATGTTGCTCATGCTCTTCTTCTAACTTGGAGTAGATAAGGATGTCGTCGATAAACACAACTACAAACTTATCTAGGAAATACATAAAGATCTTATTCATGAGATTCATGAAATAAGCAGGGGCATTGGTTAATCCAAAAGACATAACCGTATACTCGTATAAACCATAGCGAGTAGTAAAGGCGGTCTTCGGAATATCTGTTGCATGAATCTTAAGTTGGTGATAACCAGTCCTAAGATCAATCTTTGAGAATACCTGGGCTCCAGTCAACTAATCAAATAGATCATCTATCTTTGGCAAGGATACTTGTTCTTGATGGTGACGTCATTCAACTTTCTGTAATCTGTGCACAACGATTGCCTCCATCTTTCTTGTTGACGAATAGCACTGGTGATCTCCATGGCGATGCGCTTGGTTGAATCAAGCCTTTTGCTAACATAGCATCCAACTGCTTCTTCAGTTCTACTAACTCTGAAGGGTTCATGCTATAGGGTCTCTGGGCTATGGGTCCGGTTCCGGGGATTAGTTCGATAATGAACTCAATATCCCTATCTGGGGTCATACCTGGCAATTCATCTCGGAATACGTCGGGGTATTCATAGACTACACTAACTTGGTCTATGGTGGGTAGGGCTAGACTCTTGTTGCACTTGAATTGACGGGGTAAGGTTCCAGAGATATGCTCTACTATTACTCCAGAGCTACTGGTCATGGTGATGGCTTTCTTAGCACAGTCTATCAGTCCTTTATGCCTTGACTCTAGTCCATACCTAGTACTACTTCCAATCCTTTGGTTCCAAGTACAATTAGGTTGGCATAAAAATCTATCCCATGTATTCTGATAGGCACAGCTTTGCAAAATTTTCTAGCTTTGGTTGTTGAACCGGGGATTTGAGCTATCATGACATGCTTCAAGTTGGTTAGGTGAATATTACTAGTGCATGCAAATTCTTCGGTGACAAATGAATGCGATGCTCCCAAATCAAACAATACCCTTGCTAAAACTGAGTTGATAGAAAACATACCCAGCACTACATCTGGTGATTCCTGGGCTTCTTCGGCGTTCATGTGGAAGAGACGACCATTGCGGTTGTGAGGGTTCCCTGGGGCAAACCTTCTTCCTGGTTGAACACGACGCTGTTGTTGAGCGGGGGCGTTCACATTGGCAGTGGCGGAAGTCTTATTGGGACACTCATTGGAATAGTGACCCTTCACTCCACACTCAAAACAAGTGATCTGGGACTTGTCCTTTGCTGCGACGGGCACAACATTGTTGCCAGTTCTGGGTGCAGTGTTGTTGTTGTTGTTCTTGGGAGGTGCACAGTTGAAATTGTTGGTATTGCCGGAGTTGTGATTGTTTCCTCCGGACTTCACATTGCCTCTGCTACGGTTGGGGTAGCTTGGGCGAGACATTGGGGGTCGATTGTTCCTTGGTGCGTATCCTGGTGAGGGGTTGGGATGGTACTTCTGGTGACTGCTGGATCCAGAGTGCTGCATCATACGACGTTTGTGGTTGTCGTTTGCCTGGTTAATCTTCCCTTCCATTTGAATGGCAGAGTCGACTAGCTCTTCGAGATCCTCGAAATGGATGTTGAGGAGGACAGTCTGCATCTCATCATGCAGTCTGTTCAAGAACCTCTCCTTCTTCTTTGCCTCCGTGTTGATCTCATCAGGTGCATATCTGGCGAGTGACAGGAATCTATCACGGTACTCCACCACAGTCATTCTTCCTTGCTTTAATTCGCGAAACTCATCCCTCGTTCGGGTGACTAGACCTTGTGGCACATGGGTGCGGCTGAACTTGACTTTGAATGCTTCCCATGTCATAACTTGACCATGGTGCATCAGGCGGATACTGTTCCACCAAGCTCTTGCATCTCCTGCCAAGTAGTGGGTAGCAAAGAGAACTTTCTCGTTGTCATCAACTCTGGCTACCTCCAAGTTATTATCCATCGTTTGCAACCAGTCATCAGCATCTAATGGGTTCTCTGACGTGCTAAAGATTGGGGGATTTGTATTCTGGAAGTTCTTCAACTTGGATCCTTGATGATCCTGATTTCCATGTCCTTGGTTGTTGAGAGCCATTTGGGCGATCTGCTGCAATGTTGCTAGGTTACCTTGGCGTTCTGCCATGCTTGCTTCTCTGTCTACGATGAGATTCTGCAAGACCTGCAGCATTGGGTCTTGAGACGAGCTGCTCCCTCCTTGGTTTCCACGAGTCATCTGAAGATTGAGGTAGATAAAGGGGTAAGAGGGAAAGTTCTAAGGTTCATGGTTTTTGGTTTCAAATCTAAAACTTTGAGTTAGACTCAGGTTTTTCAACTACTCCATTTCATTCATGTAAACAAGCACACGATACAAACACACACCACAACAACAAAGGAAAACAGATGGTTTAAGGAACCATTCTTCAAGCTACGATACAGTGGGACCGATACATCTCATTCTACGATAGTGCGCTAGTGCATCTACTCATCGTCAATGAAGTCGGAGTCCTCATAGTCAGTGTAGAAGTCCACGACATCCTCCTCCAGAAAGTCATCATCATTGCTGAGGTAAGAATCCATGTCTCCCTGGATGTCTTCACCCTCCTCTGCTTCCTTCTTTGCTGCAAGCTGAGCTTCCTGCTCCTTGACGGTCTTCTCGAGGTCGGCCACCTTCTTGCAAAGATGGGCGATGGTGCGATCCTTCCTTGCATGCTGGTGGCGAAGAGACTGGCGATCTTGGACGAGCAATGCGAAAGTCTGGGCCTTCTGGTCGGCAATGGCACGGTTCTAGTTGGCTAACTCTCTAGCATTGTCCAGTTCATGTTGTCTGTCGTATAGCAAGAAGTCAAGATTCTCCACTTGACGCCTCAACTCTGGGTGACTTGGCATCTCCATCGGCATTCCCATGAAGTCACGTCTTGCATAGTGAGCAAAACGGGTTCCTTGGATTTGGTTGATACTGAGGGCACATAGATGTGTGAGAGCTTCATGCATTGCCCTGGCTAATCCATCTAGCCAGTTGTTCTCTCTCACGGAGAACTGGATTCTCCCGAACGTTGGTGCTTTGATGCTTCCTCTAAGATCAGTTGTGACTAGCCACTGTAAGTCTCCTCCTGGGGGTCCTGGAAGTTGAGCTCCAAGAAACTCTGGATGGGGGCGTCCCAGTAACTCCGACAGTGAATCCAGATCCCTCTCGAAGATCAGCTGACCTCCGTTTCCCAACTGGTAAATCTTGTTGAAATGAGACTCCATCTACAAGAATTAAGGATGAGGAAATTAGTGAAGTGATCAAGTGTGTCAAATTTTAACTAGTAATGTAAGAAATTTTGAGGACATGAATTTTTGAGAGAAAGAATGAATTCCCAAGGATAAGAGAGGAAATAGTTTTTCATAAATACTCACTTTGGTTTTGAAACTAAGTTCTTGTTTGGACGTCCATTCTAACTAGGGTCTCCTATGGACAGGATGGCTCTGATACCAACTTGTCAACACCCGAATTTTTAATCCCACATGCCCGTTATGCCATACCTCGCAATCCCAGGATTACCATTTTTGCGAGACATAACAGATTGGTTATCACAGTACATCATCCATTACAAACCATACATAAGGTTTTACAGAAATAAGGATCTCATGATCCAGTCTTAATACAACAAGTAGTGGAAATAAAAGATAAGCGTAGCGGTGGGGTCCATCTTCAGGGGCACAGGCAATGCTGACGAAGGCAGATAGTCCTAGTTATCATAGCCGTCCTGCTGGCCATCATCTTGGTAGTCTCCTTCATAGTATGGCCATGAGAATAGCCAGGGACAAAAGCCATGAGTACTCTTTAAGTACTCGCAAACTCCCACTAACAAGTAGTATAGTTCTAAAGTCAAGTGCTAAATCTAAGTTTAACTGTAAAGTTAAGTTTGGAACCTAAGCTGAGTTCAAAAGCAAAGAAAGATAAAATAAAGTTCTAGAATCACTTAACTTGGGCAGCTAGTGTCATAAACACAACCCTGTTGTTGTCAAGTCAAGATTCATCATTCATTTCATAAGTTATTTTGAAAACACCTGAGAACGAAATAGTATGGCCATTCCAACTGTCCATAACCACGGACGCGGCTATTCGAATAGTTTCACTCTGTAGAGGTGGTACACTTTGACCACAAGATTCGATACATCTGTCAGGGATAACCCTGAATCATCATACTTAGTATGCAGATAATCAAACATAACCTTTTCTTTACACACCCTAGTATACACACCTCTCCTATGAGCATGGCCTCCCAACCATGAACATCTGTCATCTTGGGCACTGCATAGGTGGACAACATTGAGAGGTAGCCTCATCTCAGACCTCTCCCGCGAGGGAACTAATACTAATGCATATAAACTTCCGGCTAAGCCTTACCCAATTCAGGTAATGTGGTTGTACGGTAAATTTGGAATGATATCCCATCCGAATCCAACCATCAGTTTTATAAAAGGGTTAAGGCTCATGCCTCAACATTTTCATCATCATAAACCATTTGTGTTTCTCAACACATGTCAAAACATCTCAATAGAATGACTAATCATTCCAAGGTTTTCATAATTCATTTTCACCAAGTATTCCCATCCAAAGTGACTCAAGTTTTTATCTACTCTAAACTACTAAGTTAAGAGTGTTCACTAAGGTGGAAAGATGGGATCAATCTCATGCCATAGAATGACATCTAAAGTTTATCTAAATAGGCCAAGTTTTATACTCTTTATGCTACCTTCAAAACAAGTAAAGAACTTTGGGTAAAGTAAAGGAAGTAAAGCTTGAAAATAATACTTGGGGTAAATAGTAGTCAAAAGGGGTATAACCAAAGCATGCCTAAAGCAGATTTGCTTGGGTATCTAGATTGCAAGGGTTAGCTTGCGTTGCTAATGGTGGCTTGCAAGTACAACTTGCAAGTGTTAACTTGGATAGTGCTAGCTTGCCTTGGTTGGTGCAGTGGTTGAAGTTTTCTTCCTCTTCTTCTTGGTAGAACTCCTCCTCCTCGAAAGCTTGGTCGGTACTATCATCTATAAATACATACGGAGTACACAATCACCAAACAATACTTAACTAGTCTAATGAGAACTCTAAGGCATACATTTGATGATCTAATATCATCACAAGCATCACAAGTTTTATTAGCTAGTTTCATTTTTTTATTTTAGAAAAGTAATTTCTACACATTGAAAATTTAACTAAGATTTAATATTCACCACTTCAAACATGGGATCATGTGGACACATGTCCTCACCACATATTCTAACATGTGGGAATGTGATTTAAGGGTTGGATCATAATTACTTTGGTTTAAGTTCATTATTTAATGATTTAAAGTGACTAGAAATGCCTATATAGCATTATTTTGGTACTAGTCCAAAGTCACTGCATGTAAACCTTAATATTATTACATATTCAGATAGATATGGTGAAATGTGCTTTTTGAGAGTTGGAATCAACTCAAAAGCTATCATGGTTGATTTTATAAAAATGTTGTAAGGTGCAAATGCTTATGTCTTGTTAATTTTACTAGGAGAGATCTCTAACTCTAATTGAAGTAAATCCAACGGGCTTGGGTAGCTCTTTTCAGTAGCTTTCCAACAAAATTGGAATCATTCCATTTGGATTTGTAAATCTCTCTGAATTGATTTTCAAACTAAGAGACATAACTAGGTTCAAACTAAAAAGAAAAATCCTAATTCAAAACAAATGGGTCGCGCGGGAAAGCTAACGGGCTGGCCCAGTGATACTACGCGGCGCGGGGCACAGCTGACAGGGTGGTCCACCGGTCAGAGGCGCATAGCACGTGAAGCGGTACGGGGCGATGTGGGCCATTAGATTAGAACGGGGATCAGTGGCTAGGGCTTGTCATCGACGACGGACCTGTCGCCGGCGAACTCTAACCCTAGCGGCTCGGTGGGGGTGCGTAGGGGGCGTACCAAGGCTCCAGCGACGATGACGATGGGGGAAAACGGACTGGTGTTCGATGGTGAGCTCAGGGACGGTCGAGGCAGCTCCGGGGAGGTCGGAATCAGCGGGGTCCCTTCTCCTCCAGAGGCGGCCTGCTCCGGTGAAATTCCGGCGACTGCGAGCTCAAGCGGCTCCGGGGAGAAGTGGGAACTGATCAGAGGCAAGAGGGGAGGTTAGGTGAGGGCTAGCTACTAGACATGGTGAGAGAGAGGGGAGTGGTCTGCTGCGGCGATGGCATGGTCGGCCGGCAAGCATGTGCTCAGCTTGGCATGGCAATGCTACTAGGGGGGTAGGGGATGGGGTGCTACTGGCCTGGATTGATCAAAGGGAGACAAAGGGATTAAATGGAGATCAAATGGGGGCAAAACCCTGTACAAAATAGTGAGCTAGTTTTAGAGTTTAAACCCTGCCTGCCAAGTGTTTGTGGAAATGGCCGCAAGAAACTTATTTTTGAATTTTGAAAAGATTTTTGGTGGGTGTGCTAGTACTAAGCTTGAGACTTTGTGGTTGCTTGGGTTTTGAAAATTGAGCTCATTTGAGTGGTTTTTGAAATAGTGGGATCTTCCCATATGAGCTAGATTCAATTTTCAAATGTCCTTTAAATTTAGTGTTTGAATGTTTTTGGCAGCTCACAAAGTGGGCCTTGGTACATCATTATGTGTACTAGCAAGGGGTGCAAATATCCACATTTGTTTCTGTTAGGTTTTGAGTTCTAGGAATAGCCAAAGTAGGCATGGTAATTAATTTGGCACAAATGACCATTTGCCTCTTTATTCATTTTTATTTGTTTTTCTTTGGGTTTTGTTTGGGAATGATCTAGATGATGTTTATTTCACCTAAGAATCATTTTACAAGCAATGGATCACTTAATCATGTCAATTCAAACAACTCCTAATTTAAATGCACACACATATGAATGCTTTAATAATTTTAAATGGAAAAGTTTTTGTTAACCCTAATTTTGATGATGTGGATCTTGATAACCTTGGATTGAAGTTTTGGGATGTTACATGCATACTGATGTAGCATAACAACAGTTTGTAGTCTCTGACAATGAGACTGTATCTGAGGCTCTGCCTTTTAGGAAACGTCGACCCTCTATCAATGGAGGCCGCATCATAGATGCATCAATGTTCGATCGTATCAGAGGTAAAAGTAAAGTTGTTGAAGAGGAGGAAGTTGACAGTGTGCTTGATGTAGACGAGACCATTGAGGAGCACTGAAGTGACAAAGAAGATGAAGTACAAGATGATATAGACGAAGAGTAGTTCAAGATTATAGTGGTGGAGTGTTGGATGTTTTGTGTTGAATGCTTGAACTGATGGGTGATTGCATTCTTGTGTTCAACTGATGATCGTGTGTGCATGCTTGGTGGTGCATGCTTGAACTAATGGTTGTGTGCATGCCTGTGTTGCATGCTTTGTGTTGAACTAATGGTTGCATGCATGCCTTTGAACTGATCAATATGAATGTCCTTTACTTCATGGAATTAATAGTTATTCATTGGGAAAATTAGCCACAACATTATGCTGTTATTCTGTCTATTAATCTTGGCTGGACAAAAAGCTATTTTTGTGGTAGAAAAATTGTGTTGTTATTCAGTCCACGTGGGACCCATTCGTCAGCCTAGCAGACGATGCCAGTATGAACCAAAACCGCTCACGCATGGGACCCACCTGTCACAGCAGCTAGAAAAAACCCTCCCCTCCATGCCACTCCCAAATCCCACACCACTTCCCCCAAATCTGCGCTAGAGAAAACCCTCTCCCCACCCCGCCAACGACCAAATCCCCTCCCTACCGACAACCAATTCCCTTGTGATGACGGTGGCAGCGGAGGCTGCAAACTAATGTGTAAGTGCTCCTCAATGTAGCGCCCTTTCACCGCTCAACTCTTCGTTAACTGGCCGGCGATGTGGTCGCCTCCTTTTCAATGGCGATGTGGTTGCCTCCTCATTCTAGTTCGACGCATCGCCTCCCCATTCTAGGTCACCGCGTTGATGTTGTTGTTTAATTAGTTCTATGTCACAGTTTTATTCTCTGGATGCCGCATCATTCTAGTTTGATGCTTCACCTCCTTGTTCTATGGCAGCATGTATGTACTCACAATCTAGTGCTCCATGCATCGACATTGCTGCTTACATCAAAGGTTCAATCTAGTTCACTAGAAGCGCCCTTCAGATTACTCATTGAATTTGATTCTCGTAATAATTCACTAATTAGAATTGTATTCTAACTTAATTCATGTATTTACTCTTTGGAGCAGGTATGATGAAGGCCAGGGAGATACATAAGCAGGTTCTCACATTGATGCTACTGCCACTGCTTTATATGGCACAAAAGCTAAACATTCTAATTAGTGTAATGTCTAATTTAGGCTATAAATGATGCCTACAAGGTTGGTGAAACTAAGGTTGTCTTCATCGATGTCTCATCTAACGATGATGTGAATAAACCTACTATAGTTTTTCGCAAGATGAAAGCTAAGATAGCAAGGCAAAGAGCTAAAGCTTATATGAAAAGATTTAGAGTAGTCGAGAAACCGAGGAACCTTATTCGTAGATGTGTGGCATTATATTGGCCAAGTACATGTTTTTCTAAATTTATATGAAGATACAGATTATTACTTTGTAATATTTTCTTTTTAGGTCCAAGGATGAAGGGGTGAGGAATTCGATGATCACTGCGTCTTTGGAAACAATTTAGAATTGACGTCTGACCAAGTTTCTTCCCTCAAAAGTGATAGTTAAACAACACAAGCCATCTATACCATACTATGTGTGCAAGATGAACAAGTCAAATGTCATCCGTGGGAAGGCTAAGATGGTTAATATTTGACATTTCAATATTTAAATTTTATTATACAAAGTGAACTCTAGCCAACAACTAATAATATTCTTCTAGTACAGTACTTTTCATCTAGCTACAGCAGTGCCCACATCAACCACTATCTCCCAACGGAGTTACCACTCACATGCTCCTACAATACCACTTTTCAGCATGTTAACCTCTTCCAAGGCATGAATGATGCTTCTCAGATGACAAGAGGCTGGTTTAATGTTCCCAAACTCGCTAGAATCAGGGAGGGGAATGTGTGCATTGATACATTGCAAATGTATCTATAATTTTTGATTTTCCATGCTCGGTTTTATCTACTTTCTTGTGTTTTGTCCACACTTTTGAGTACTTTTCATATGATTTCTTGGACTAACCAATTAACAAGATCCACCGTGCCATCTGCCTGTTTTCTACTGTTTTTGGTTCCAGGAAGTTAGAAAATATATATTCTCTGGACGAGACAAAGCCAACGTTATTATTTCACCGGGGACATATGGAGCTAGAATATGAGACGGAGAGGGGTTGAGGCCTGGCCACACCACCTAGCCACGCGGCCAGGCCTGGCACGTGCTAGGGGTGGTTTGGCCACCTCCAGCACCCCCTCGGCCTCTCCTTCCGCCTATATATTGCCCTCAGGACGAAAACCCTAAGTACCCGATCAAAAATCCACGAAAGAGTCTGTAGCCGCCGTCATCTCCATCCCTAGATCGGGAGGGATCTGAAGCTCTTCCCAGCACCCTGCCGGAGAGGGGAATTCACCCCGGAGGCCTTCTTCATCATCATGCAAGCCTCAGGTGTGATGCGTGAGTAGTTCATCTCTGGACTACGGGTCCATGTAGTAGCTAGATGGCTGGTTCTCCTCCTTTGTTCTTTCATGTCTAGATCTTGTGAGCTCCGTTCATGATCAAGATCATCTATTTGTAATTCTGCATGTTGTGTTTGCGGGTATCCGATGGATATTGAGATGCTATTTCAGATTGGTTATTGATTCTATCATGTCTTTGTTATTTGTGATCTTGCATGCTTTCCGTTGTTAGTAGCTATCTTGGCAAACTAAATGCTAGCAACTCCAAGAGTTAGTATTTATGCTCGATAGTGGGTTCATGCCTCTGGTAATCTGGGGAAGTGACAGAAATCTCTAAGGTACTAGATGTGTTGTTGCTACTAGGGAGAAAACAGCAATCCTTTGTTCATATAATAATCGGTTGCTTGCAACTTAATACTGGAGGGGGTTCGGATGATAACCTGAAGGTGGATTATTAGTCATAGATGCAGTTGGATGGCGGTCTATGTATAATGTTGTAATGCCCAATCAAGTCTCAAAGGATTTAAGATGATTAGTATATGCTTGTATGCTTTCTCGATGTTTGTCAATTGCCCCACTGCAATTTGTTTACCCAACATGTTATCTATCTTAAGGAGAGCCACCTCTAGTGAACTATGGACCCCGGTCCTTTCTTTTACATTCAATCTACAATCAAAATATTTACTGCTTTGTGTTTACTTTCTGCAAACTATTACTTCCTTCCATGCGATATGTTTAATTCTTTGTTTTCAGCAAAACCGGTGAGATTGACAACCTCATCACAAGTTGGGGGCAAAGTTCTGTGGTTGTGTTGTGCAGGTCTCCATGTTGCTACTAGCAATGGTAGTGCGCCCTGCCAAGGCTCAGCTAGCAACACCTTTGGGGTGTTTCCTTACTCCTACTGGATTGATAACCTTGGTTTCGTACTGAGGGAAAACTTCCTGATGTGCTCATCATACCTTCCTCTTGGGGTTCCCCAACGAGCTCGATATATTTTGGGCCATCAAGCTCTTTTTCTGGCACCGTTGCCGGGGACTAAAGAATAAGAAGCTCCCACGTCAACCACGCGCCAGCAAATCTTTTTCTGGCGCCGTTGTCAGGGAGTCAAGGACATCTTCATAAGGGGAGTCCCTCATAACCAATCTCTTTACTTTATTATTTTTGTTTTGCTTAGTTTACTTTTGCTTTGTTTGGTTGTTTCTTTATCAAAAACACAAAAAAATTAGTTTTACAAGTTTACTTTCTTTATCAAAAACACAAAAAAATTAGTTTTACGAGTTTGCTTTATTTATTGAAAACACACAAAAAATAGTTCCTATCTTAAGTTGTCATTATGTCTAGCCTTGCCCCAATCCCTATGTCACCTAAGGAAATGATTTTAACTTTTAAACAAGGAATTGAGAAAAGCTTCAAGGAAGCTTGGTCTAGAATCTCTGATCTACATGAAAAAACTGAGCCTAAAATGACCCAAAGCTTGTTCGTTAGCAGTTTTTACCTTGGAATTGTTCTTTGCTATAGATATTCTTTAGATGCTATTGTGGGAGGAGATTTCCTCCAATGCAATTAGGATGATGCTGTTAATTCTATAAAGAAATTGGTCTTTACTTATAACTTCCCTAGCAAAACTGATATTTCTTTCACAAACATATTTGTTAGATTGAACACTCTTGAGACCCATACAACTAGTTTAAAGGATTATTATAAACGCTTAGAGAGCATCATAATTATGTACCAATAAATTCTGAACAATCAAAGTGGCTCCCCACAGTAAAGATTGATTTAAATAATGAAACTTTTCAAGCTCGCTGTGATATCATGTCTGAATTTTGTCTTATGCCCAAAGATATTTATGAATCTTTGAATCTTTGGGGGCTTTATGAATGAGGAAAAGAAATATCTCTTATTAATAATGCTACAATATTACCTATTGGAATAGCTGAAGGTGTGTTTACAAAGATCCTTGGGAAAACGATTTTTACTGATTATCTTGTTATTGAATGTGTAGGAAAAGGACAAATTACACTTGGAAGGTCCCTATTAGAACTCCTTGGAGCAATAATAGATGTGGGAAAGGGGACCATGCACCTTGCTTCTCCACCAAACAATCATATTTTTCCCAAGGTTAAGAATAAAAGTAAAAGAGGTAAGAGCAAGAAATTTGGTTTTAATGCTTCTTCATTTGAGAACACTTGATTCTCTTTCTTGCTTCTTATGCCTAACTTAAAGGCATTAAAGAAGAGTACTTATTGGGAGATAACTCAAAAGTTTTAGATGAGTCTTGGAAGTTATTACTTCAGTAATAACCGCTCCTTATCCTTTTTATTTGCTTTTTGTGCCAAGAGTAACCTCTAATGAGAGAGAAGTAATGATTGGGAAAGTTGTTGTCCCGAAACAGATTTTTGTGCTTCACCGTAAAAAATCGTGTCAAATCTCTATATGTCCTTTTGAGGCGTGAATTTTTGTGCTTCTGCCCCAGGTTGTTATCTAACTTTCGTTAGCAACAGAAGGTCTTTGAAAAAATTCGTCTTTACCTGCTGGTCTGTTTTGACAGATTTCTGCCATTTTCTGCATTTGCTTCTTGTTGGTTCTTTTTTGAGTTCTTTTGGGGAATTGATCTTTTTGAGGGAAGTGATACAGTAGCTAGTGTTTTAATGGAAGTTTTATTGGTGTTAGAACTGAACCTAAAGACTTATTATCTTGAGTGCACTAATGTTGCTAATAAAGATTGTGTGAAGTTTTGTATGAAGAAAAAAATTTAGGTGTATGGAAGGAATGAGTAATGAGATGAAGGATGCACTAAAGCTGAAGCTTGGGGATGCCACGCGTGTCACCCCAATAAATATCCAAGAAGTACAAGCGTCAAAGCTTGGGGATACCCAAGGCATCCCCTTCTTCATCAATAAAAATCTCAGGTTTCTTCCAAACGCTTCATTTTTATTGTTTCATGCATAGTTGTGTTGTTCTTGGAGCGTCTTTGTTTTCGTTTTTAGTTTTAGTTTGCTTTGTTTGCTTAGTTTGCTTGAATAACTTGGTTGGATCCCAACACACTTCTTTTGGAGAGAGACACGCTCCGTTTTCATTGCCTAGAACATTCTAGTTTTCATTCTTATTGCTCTGTGAGTGTTCTCTTTTGCTAGCACCGTGTTTAGCCTTAGTTTTCTCGTGCTTTCAGCTTAGAATGTTTTAGTTCTTCTTTGTGGATTTCTGAGACAAGCTCACTGATCTTTATTTTTTATCATCTTTGTGAGTTGTTTCAAATAGTTTGGTTTGGATTGGAAAAGAGTAGGAAAGTTCATGCTTAAGTGGTAAAGAGAGCTTGTTTTTGACTATGGCCTATGCTTTGTCATGCCATGCTTGATATTGTTTTGGCTTTATGCTTAGTATTATTTGTGGTAGCATGACTTGTTATAAACAATTGAGATTGCTTAATGTGCCTTGGATGAATCATGCGTTGTTTTAGCATATTAAAGCATAGTATTGTGGTATTCTCCTTTGATGTTTTATTTGAGTTGACTTGGCGCATGCTCACACCATGTTATGACTATCCCAAGTCACCATAAGATTTTATGGTCCTTTAGTTTTCAACTTGTTGTATCACTTTATTCTTTGATCAATGATGTTTTGTCGCTCTGCATGATTATGGCCATTATTGCTCTCTTAGTTTGTCGCTCCCAGTCTTTTGCTAGCCTCCGTAACCAAGTATGAGTTCCACTCATACATCCAACTTCTTAAACCAAGTTATTCCAAAGAGTCCACCATACCTACCTACTAGCATATGCTATTCCAAGTATATTCATGTTTTTGTTTACCTTCCAAATTAAACTTGTTATGAGAAAACTAGTGATTAAAGCTCTCACGAACTTGATGGCACACTTTACTTTTCTTGCCCTTAATCAACTTGAACCATTGTGTCGTCTATGTTGTATATGCTTGCACTTATTTGTTGGGGATTAGCAGAACCATGATGTCATGGGGAACGCTTTCAACATTGCACTGATACTTTGTACCTTGTTGATATCATGCTCTTTTGTCTATGGATGTCGTCGGTGTGAAATGAAAGGGGAGCTTGTAAGTCCATGGAGTTATGTATATGTGTTAGAGAAACGCCTGGGCCGCTGGTCTAATCCATGCTAACATGGTGGAAACCTGTAGCGTAACCATAATGAGATGTCTATGAAGCATTCTTCTTATAAAAAAGAGTCCTATATTGAGAAAAAAGAGAAAAGGAAAAAAAAGAGATTGTGAAAAGAGGAAAGAGAGAAAAAAGCACCATATTCCCATGGTAAATAAGAAGATTGCTGATATGCTCGTTGTCTGCTTGCCTTGTTATTTTGATATGGGGATTCTTCCGTATCATCGGGCAAGGGGTACCCCGTTGGCGGTTCTCTATGATACACATGTACTTACGATGACACGAACTTACCGGTGACTAAACTTGAGTAGCATGAGGAGCGACCCTCGTATTCAAGGAACATGAGATTTCTAACTTATACTTCGTCAAGCATATACACCATAGTTTGTTCACTTTAACCTTAATCACTTCAAGATGCTTATGATAGGGGCAATGAGAGCCGAAAGCTATAAGCACCATAATTTTTGGAAGCTCTTTATGAGACTTGAATCCCTACTTCCTTCTATGAAGGCTTTTTTTCCACTTATATATTAAGTCTCCACCTTCTACCTTTATGAACGTACTTTGAGAGCATAGTGGTCATTCTTAGTTCTATGTGCATTGTCCCAAAACTAGTTGATTGATGCATAACTTGATATTGCTTGTTTTAAACTATTTGTATCTAGTCACTCTTATAAACTTTGAAGGTGTCCTATGCATTTATGTTCGCTACTCTATGAGGGACAAGCTGAATCCTACTATGCTATGTTTTCTTTATGTGAAACAAACAAACGTCTTGCAAAGCATTGTTATTCATGAATCTTTTGTTTGTGCCTTTCCATGTTGCAACATAGTTTCTTTGTCTTATTGCTAAAACTTTGTCTTTCATGTTATGATTGAAGTACTATGATCGCAGCTTTGAATGTTTTACAAATACTTTGATCAAGTTTATGATGGTGCATGTCACCTCAAAAATTATTGTTTCTTTTTATCACTTACCTACTCGAGGACGAGCAGGAGTTAAGCTTGGGGATGTTGATACATTGCAAATGTATCTATAATTTTTGATGTCCCGTGCTTGGTTTTATCTACTTTCTTGTGTTATGTCCACAGTTTGGAGTACTTTTCATATGATTTCTTGTACTAACCTATTAACAAGAGCCACAGTGCCAGCTGCCTATTTTCTGCTGTTTTGGTTCTAGGAAGTCAGAAAATGAATATTCTCGGAATTGGATAGGACAAAAGCCAAAGTTATTATTTCACCGAGGGACATCTGGAGCCAGAATACGAGACGGAGAGGGGCTGGGGCCTGGCCACACCACCTGGCCATGCAGCCAGGCCTGGCCCATGCCAGGGGGTGGTCTGGCCACCTCCAGCACCCCGTCGGCCTCTCCTTCCGCCTATATATTTCCTCTGATACGGAAACCCTAAGGCCCCGATCAAAAAATTCCATGAAAGAGTTTGTAGCCGCTGTCATCTCCATCCCTAGATTGGGAGGGATCTGAAGCTCTTCCCGGCACCCTGCCAGAGAGGGGAATTCACCCCGGGGGCCTTCTTCATCATCATGCAAGCCTCCGGTGTGATGCGTGAGTAGTTCATCTATGGACTACGGGTCGATGTAGTAGCTAGATGGCTGGTTCTCCTCCTTTGTGCTTTCATGTCTAGATCTTATGAGCTCCGTTCATGATCAAGATCATGTATTTGTAATTATGCATGTTGTGTTTGCGGGGATCCGATGGATATTGAGATGATGTTTCAGACTGATTATTGATTCTATCATGTCTTTGTTATTTGTGATCTTGCATGTTTTCTGTTGTTAGTAGCTATCTTGGCCAAGTAGATGCTAGGAACTCCAAGAGTTAGTATTTACGCTCGATAGTGGGTTCATGCCTCTGGTAATCTGGGGAAGTGACAGAAATCTCTAAGGTACTAGATGTGCTATTGCTATTGGGGAGAAAAAAACAATCCTTTATTCATAGAACAATCGTATTGTTTACTTTACACGCAATTATTAATGTAATAATCTGTTGCTTGCAACTTAATACTGGAGGGGGTTCGGATGATAACCTGAAGGTGGATTATTAGTCATAGATGCAGTTGGATGGCGGTCTATGTATAATGTTGTAATGCCCAATCAAGTCTCAAAGGAGTCAAGATGATTAGTATATGCTTGTATGCTTTCTTGATGTTTGTCAATTGCCCCGCTGTAATTTGTTCACCCAGCATGTTATCTATCTTAAGGAGAGCCACCTCTAGTGATCTATGGAGCTCGGTCCTTTATTTTACATTCAATCTACAATCAAACCGATTACTTCTTTGTGTTTACTTTCTACAAACTATTACTTCCTTTCATTCGATACATTTAATCCCTTGTTTTCAGCAAAACCGGTAAGATTGACAACCTCATCGCAAGTTGGGGGCGAAGTCTTGTGGTTGTGTTGTGCAGGTCTCCACATTGCTACTAGCACCGGTAGTGCGGCCTGCCAAGGCTCAGCTAGCAACACCTTTGGGGTGTTTCCTTGCTCCTACTGGATTGATAACCTTGGTTTCGTATTGAGGGAAAACTTGTTGCTGTGCTCATAATACCTTCCTCTTGGGGTTCCCCAATGAGCTCGATAAATTTTGGGTCATCACGCATCTTCACCTTTTTAAATGAGGGGCTACATGGCTTCATGGGTTGTGTTAATGTTCTGTATTGAGGCCAAAAAGTATCTTGTTTATGCTAGTGTTGGATGAACCATTAATGTAATATGTTGTCAGTGTCGTCGGATTGAGGACAAGTACGCCATGAGGGGTTCCTCGAGGCGTGCGGAAGAGAGGGGTGTGAGACGTACGGTATTCCGGGACGGTGAGCACACAAGTTTACCCAGGTTCGAATCCGCCGGCTTTGGACGAATCCTACTCCTGCTAGCAATCCAGTAATACGGCAGAGCCGGATTGTAGACTATTGAGTTGTGCCCTAAAGGCTCTCCCTAGGACGGCTTATATAGATATCCGGCCTAGGGTTTACAGGAGAGATCAATCCGGCTACGACTAAGAGTTGGTTACAAAGTACATCTTGAACTACAAGTAACATTATGGGCCTAAGTCGGTAAGTCTTCTGGGCCTTCCCGCAGCCGGATTGGACTCCATCTCTCTCCCTGACTGGGCCGCCCGTGAAGCAAAGCTCTAACCCGAAGTGGGAAACCCTGGTCAGTGAGGAACTGTGAGGATACCCGGAAAGTATATCCCCAACAGTAGCCCCCGGATGCCTCCAAGATCCAAAGTCGGATTTTATCATCGTCTAGCTTGATCTTCGGCTTGCAGAATCTTGAAGGGTTCCTGAAACTTCACAATAAAAAATACGATCCGGGTCTTAAAAATAATTCGGACCTATCAACAGGTTACTCGGATTTTCCAGCTTGATTTCAATCTAAGATGGAACTTGGTTTCTAACGCCACCTGACACAAGTCATGGTCAAGTCACGTCATCTGATAGGCGTGCCGTCAGCACGACCGTTTGTGGGTCCGCGGTTTGCGGAACCCAGGCGCCATTTCAATGTGTGCGTGGAGATCGAGGAGACGCAATCATCGCGTGGGTCCTTCCCAGTTCTTTCCACGATGCGTGGCGGTTACACTGTAGCATTTGCACGAATCTTGGCGCAGTTAGGTGGATATAAGGGGTTAGGATTTTCTCCTTCTCCTTCCACCAGCCTTTTCCTCTCCTTCCCATCTTCCTGCACGCACAGAGCTCCTCGTTCCCCCCCCCCAGAACTCCCAGCGCCGTCCCTTTTAGGTCATCTTATCGCTGGAGAAATGGCTTCATCTTCTTCTTCCGGCTTGGCGGCGGCGGCGACGGCAGAAGCGGTGGAAGAAAAGGAGAGTTTCCGCGGGATCTGGATTCCCTACGCCCTCAACGAGAAGGGCCTCAAGAACGTAGAGAAGGAGGGGCTTCTCGCCGCCGGCAACTGGCGGAGCGGCTTCGAGGAAACCGTCCCGAACCCGGGCGACGGCAAGTGGGTCCACTTCGGCACCCACCTCGATAGAGGTTTGTCATTTCCTCCCTCAGAGTTCTTCTCCGAGGTGATAGATCATTATGGAGTTCAACTCCATAACCTTCCTCCCAACTCTCTCTTAGAGATGAGCGCATATGCTTCATTGTGCGAGGGCTTTCTCGGCATTAGGCCGAGTTTGACTCTTTTCCGGTACTATTTCCATGTCCGGAGAAATTCCATCACTGCTGGTGTTCCTTACATCACCAGCACTATTAGCTTTTCGCTTAGACGCGACAGCGCGTATCCCAAAATTCTAGCCAGTGACTCGGTCAAACAATGGCCAGCCACTTTCTTCTATCATAGGGATATTCCGGCTCCCGGCAAAGCCACTGCTTTGCCGGCTTTTTCGACGGAGCTGCCACGGCCCAACCTTCTTAGGACAAGGCTGCTCCGGCTCTCACCGACAATCTGATCCTCGCGAAGAGGCGGATCGAATATTTGATCAAACACAAGGGTCTGAAGGGATCCGACTTGGTCCAATGTTGGGTCTCACGTCGGATCTAGCCCCTTCAGTACCACGGGGATCAACTGATGCACTCCATCACGTCATCCAAGAAAGATTCCCTCCGCATCAGCTCCAAGGCCTACACCACGCAGGGCTACATAAGCCAAATCAAGTGGCTGATCAAGGAGCGGATCGAGAGGAGAATTCCGGAGGTTTCTCTGGATATGCACACGGCGGAAAACCCCGTAGTGCCGGTAAGTTTCCATCAGTACACCTTTTATGTGTTTTAATCTTCGAGTTATACTGCAATACTGATATGTTTTCTTGATTTCAGCTTGTTGACCTCCTCGAGTCGGAACTTGCTCCGCTCGAAGGATATCCTCCTGAGTTTTCTCAGGAGACAGAGATGGTCCCATTGCTGGACCTTGCACTCAAGAAGCGCAAAGCTCCGACAGTGGCTATTGGCACAAAGGAGGTGCCTGTTGTGAAGAGGTAACTTTCAATCACAATTTCCGCCTTTTTACTTTATTCGAATTTCTTTCCAAGATGTAATGTTTCCGACTTTACTACATTCTCACAGCAAAGCCGCTCATCAAGGGCAAGGGGAAAGGGATTCCTTCGAAGCCCCTGCAACAGACGAAGCTCACCATAGCTTCCCCTGCCATGGCTCCTCCGACTCCTGCCCCTCAACCTTCTGTAATGCCAGCGATCACTCCTTATCTGGTTGTTGCAGAAGATCTGGCTCCCTCAACGGAGCCAGCGATCCTTGGGTCGCAAACTGACGTCACCATGGGTGAGTCAAATTTTGATAAGGGTGAACCCTCTTTGGGTAATGATCCATCGGCAGAAACATTCGCCGAAAACCTTGTCAATAATCTGGGACTTGCCAAGTTTGGCCTGTCCCGGAAATCTGCAGAAGAAATCCAGCGGCTAGCTAGGCAATGCCTGGAGAAAAGCCATCTATCGCCCGAAGAGGAAGCGCAAGAAGCAGAGGACGTCAAGTTCTCTGACCTTCTCGCCCAAGTCCGCCTTCGCGACGAGAGGATTAGGACCGGTGAGCTTCCAATAGCTCCAGTGATTCCTCTGACTCTCGCCGAAAAGGTGGCTGCTGAAGTAAACGCGGGTTTGGATAAACTCACCCGCGAGAAATATGTAAGTCGGAATTCCAACCCCTGTTTTTTCCATTATCTTATATCATATCCTCTAGCCCCCAAGCATGAAGTAGGATATATAATCCGAGTTTATGCTTCATTGGGATGCCAAAGAACGAACTAGTGTATCCCCCAAGGCTCGTTCTGATATTTAGCAAAAATATTAGCCCGAGTCTTAAGTAGCTTTCTGACTTTGGGTATTATGACTTACAGAAAGTGTGTTCCTATAACCAGGAATTATTGAAGAATGTCTGTGATAAGCGGAGAGAGATCAAAGCTCTCCGGCTTAAAAATGCTGAACTTAAAGTAGGCAAGGACGAAGCCGAAGGTAAACATTCTGAGATTCAAACCTTGTCCTTGCTTTTTCAATGTCGAATTTTCTAAACTGTTGTTCTTTTTTGAGTTACAGCGCTAGTGAAACAATCCATCGCCATGATTGAAGAGGTTGAGAACCTCAAGACCCTGGTGGTGGAGAACAAGGGACTTCGCCAAGAGCTAGATAAGCTCAAGGCAGATCATGAAAGGAGCATAGCTCAAGTCCTTGAATCCTCCTCCATGGCCACCGAAGAGCGTGATCGCAAGATCGCCGCTCAAGATAAAATAATCTCGAACCTCAAGAATGAGCTTGGCAGAGAGAAGGACATCTCCCAGGCGCTCTGGGCTGAACTCTAGAGTCTCCGGGAGGAGAAGACCAAGATTGACGACGTCATTCTCGGTACGTTCCATCTGTCTGACTTATCTTTTTCTTCGACTTCTATCAATGTCGGATTTTTCTTAACTTGTTTTGTGTATAGGTCCTCTGAACTTGACGGACTCTTCCTCCTCCGAGCCCCGCACCCACCGGCTTACCCAAGTCGGTGACCTGCTTCATGACTTCCGCTAGTCCCTTGAGGACATCGACAAAGCTCTCAAGATTCCGGACATGCCAAGCATGTCGGATTTTCATGTGCGGGACAAGGCCAAGGAGATGTCGCAGCTTGTTCGGGACTGGAATATGTCCTACGCGCGGACTGCTGCGCAGAACGCTCTCACCATGGTCATGAGCCACCATGGAAACATGGAGATATGGCAAGTGACCAGAGGGTACTGCAAGGTAGACGAAGACGGCTAGGAGCAGGACCTTCAAGCCATCATGCACTCCTGCGCCAGATATGGGTGTCACGTGGCTGATCTGACCAGCTACGAGACCCCCTTCTTCACCCACGTAGCTACTCCGCCTCCTCCTCCAGAAGAAACCGAAGAAGTTTCTGACGATGAACACACCACCTCAGACGCAGACATCTCGGAACGATATCAAGACGGAGTAACCAGCGAGCCGGCAGCTCCTTCATCTCCTCCTGCATCATAGACCAGAAACTTATGTATTATTCCGGAAAAAACATGATGCGTTTGTAAATATTAAGTACTATTTATTTTGCTAGTGCTAAGCTTTTGATCTATTCAGCACTTTTGGCTTTGATTTTTTTTGTGTGCCTGAATTGTTTACATAAGCACTTGTGTTTTCTCGTCTTCACTTATCGTTTATCTGGCTTTTCGCCTTGTCCCTTTCGTGAGCCGGCTAAACCTTCCGCCGGAAACTTTGCCGAGCAACAGAGCTCAATTGCTAAACCAGTTTAAACTCGGAAACAAAGCTGGCTTCAAGTACCAACAATTCACTACTCGGAAAATACCCGCATCCAACAATCAGACAAATAACCAAAGTAAAGACTAGAAATTTTAGAGTTATACCCGAAGGTAGCAATTTTAGAATCGGAAATCTAAACCAGAACGAACATGAGCATAAAGTACTTTCAAGCATTCTGGGATTTTCGACTATGACATGATCATTTGGAAATAAGATGGTAAAAACTTCTCAGAAAAAACTTGTGACAACCAAAACTTTTATTTCTCAGAGAACATGTACATATGTATGATTACAAAGAAGGATAAACTAAGAATAAAAGGGATGTAGCTGAGCAATATTCCATGGTCTGTCTAACTCATCCGGATTTGTACTGCCTCCAGCTCTCTTTCTCTTCTTAGTAGCAGGTCTTTCTTTGACTGGCCTCATGTCAGTTAAGTAGTACGATCCATTGTGCAATACTCGACTAACTAAAAAGGGCCCTTCCCATACTGGGGAAAGTTTGTTCTTTCTTTGTTGTACAAGCCGGAGAACCAAATCACCTTTATTGAAAGATCTATTTCGGACTCTCTGGCTATGATACTTGCGTAACTTCTGCTGATAGGCTGTAGATCTCATTTCAGCAACGACGCGAACTTCTTCGACTAGGTCGAGATCATTTTGTCAAGAAATCTCGGCATCCTCTTCAATATACGCGGCCACTCTAGGAGAAGTATGAATTAAATCACTAGGAAGAACTACTTCTATGTCATAGACCAAGAAGAAAGGTGTGTATCCTGTTGACATGTTCGGAGTTGTTCGTAAACTCCAAATTACAGAGGGTAGTTCCTCTGCCCAAGCCCCCGCAGCACGTCGTAGTGGTGCTTCGAGTCTCGGTTTTAGCCCTTGTAGGATTAAACCATTTGCTCTTTCGACTTGTCCGTTAGCCTGTGAATGTGCGACTAATGCAATGTCAAGCCGGATATTTTGCTCGTTGCAGAATTCAGCCAATTCACCCATAGAAAAGTTACTCCCGTTGTCCGTGATAATGCTATGCGGATAACCATACCAGATTATAACATCCTCGACAAATCTTTTGGCTGTTGCTCCATCACAACTAGTGACAGGTTTAGCCTCAATCCACTTGGTGAATTTATCCACCATCACTAAGAGGTGAGTAAATCCACTTGGAGCTCGTTTAAATGGTCCTACCATATCAAGCCCCCAGACCGCAAAAGGCCATGTTATAGGTATTGTTCGCAGCTGATCAGCCGGAACATGAGCTTGCTTGGCGTACTTTTGGCAGCCTTTGCACGTCTTGACTAATCGTTCGGCATCTTCCTGAGCTGTAAGCCAGAAAAATCCGTGTCTAAAAGCTTTTGCCACTAAAGATTTAGCTGCAGCGTGGTGACCACACTCGCCTTCGTGGATTTCCCTTAAGATTTCCACTCCTTCTTCCGGAGATACACAGCGCTGAAAACCCCCAGAAACACTCCGTTTATGGAGCTCACCTTTAACAATAGTATAGGCTTTTGCTCGTCGGATAATCTGCCGGCTCAGCACCTCATCTTCGGGTAATTTGCCATCTACCAAATAATTGAGGTAGGGTTGAGTCCAGCTGGGAATCACAGCCAGAACTGCTATCAAGGGTGAGTCGGATTTGGTCGGATATTCCTCATCTACTCCCTTTATTGAGGGAACTTTGAGGTGATCTAGAAAAGCGCCATCCGGGACCTCTTTCCACGTAGAGCCTATCCGAGATAGTGCGTCTGCTTCCTCATTTTCTGCTCGAGGGATGTGTTGAACTTCAAATCCTTCGAACGATTTAGATAGATCATCCACGACAGCTTTATATGATGCCATGTGTTTATTTGCATTACAAATATCCGACACTTGCTGAGCAACAAGATCCAAATCTCCGTATCATATCAAACGTCGGATGCCAATATCCTTAGCAATCTGGATTCCATGCAGCAGTGCTTCATACTCGGCAATATTGTTTGTCGTTGTGAAGTGGATCTGCAACACGTATAAAAGTTTATCTCCTTGGGGTGATTTGAGCACCACGCCAGCCCTCGAGCCCCCTTGAGCCTTAGACCCATCGAAAAAGAGGGTCCAATATTCTGACTCAGGGAGGACCATGTTCTCCTTCGTCTCTGTCCAATCAGCGACAAAGTCAGCAAGGATCTAGGATTAGATTGCTGTCCGAGGTTTATACTCAATATCGAAAGCTAAAAGCTCTATTCCCCATTTGGTGACGCGTCCAGTGGCGTCACTATTGTTGATTATGTCTCTCATGGGAGCTTTGCTCACCACGGTAATTGGATGCTCCTGGAAATAATGTCGTAGCTTACGAGATGCTAGAAAAACACCGTAAGCCAACTTTTGATAATGCGGATACTGCTGTTTGGCCTCTGTTAGGACCTCACTGACAAAGTAAGTCGGACGCTGCACCAGGTGTTCCTGATTTTCCTCTAGTCTCTCTACCACCATGACGATACTAACGACCTTATTTGTCACAACAATGTAAAGCAACATCGGTTCCTGAGGTTCCGGCGCTGCAAGGATAGGAGCAGATGAGAGTACTCTCTTCAAATCTTGTAGTGCAGCTTCAGCTTCATCAGTCCAGACAAAATCCTTGGTCTTTTTCAGGAGTTTGTATAATGGTGCGGCTCTTTCACCAAGCCGGCTTACAAATCGACTGACCGCAGCAATGCAACCAGTTAATCTTTGTACGTCCTTCACGCGAGTTGGCATGAAAATATTGAGTATAGCCTTGATTTTGTCTCGGTTCACCTCTATGCCTCATTGAGACACGATGAAACCTAACAATTTTTCGGCTGGTATTCCACAGAAGCATTTCTTCGGGTTAAGCATGATGTTGTATTTTCGTAGATTGGCGAATGTCTCCTCCAAGTCAGAAATTAGTGTTTCCTTCTTTTTGGACATAATCGTGATATCATCCACGTATGCATGTACATTGCGTCCGAGTTAGTCATGGAGGCAACGCTGCATCGTGCGCTGGTACGTAGCTCCTGCGTTCTTCAGCCCAAAGGGCATCGTAACAAAACAGAAGGTTCCGAAGGGGGTTATGAATGAAGTTTTGACTTTGTCAGATTCCTTCATCTGGATTTGGTGATAACCGGAATATGCGTGGAGAAAACAGAGGAGTTCCGAGCCTGCCATAGAATCGATGACTTGATCAATTCTAGGCAGAGCGAACGGATCTTTTGGACAAGCCTTGTTCAAGGCAGTATAATCAACACACATCCTTAAATCAGTGGTGTCCTTTTTAGGGACCATTACAGGATTGGCCGACCACTCGGTGTGGATGACCTCTTCTATGAATCTGGCTAACTCGAGCCGCGCTAGTTCCTTAGCTATTGCCTTACGCTTTTCATCGCCAAACCTTCGTAAGGACTGTTTGACGGGTTTAGCGTTCGGGTTTACATTTAGAGAGTGCTCGGCAAGTTCCCTAGGTACTCCAGTCATGTCAGATGGCTGCCATGCGAAGATATCTTGATTTGCTTGGAGGAACTTGACGAGCGTGCTTTCCTATGCGATACTTAGGACTACGCCTATCTGGGTCACCTTGAACTCTGGATTTGGCTTTGTCACCTCCTTATTCATTGCGGGCATCTCGGACGGATCTATGCTCTTCTTGATATCCTGGTACTCCTGGGCGTGCAGCACGGCTTCGGCAAAGGCGGCATTTCCATCCTCGCAGTCTCGCGCTTTCTTCAGGTCTCCCCTGATGGTGATCACGCCGTTGGGACCTGGAATTTTCATCATATTGTAAATGTAACATGGATCCATAAAATCCTAGTAAGCCGGACGTCCGAATATAGCGTGGTATGCGCTCTTGAACGGGACCACTTCAAAGGAAAGTGCCTCCGTCCGATAATTCTTTGGAGTTCCAAAGGTAACGTCCAAAGTAATCTCTCCCCGGGAATTAGCTTGTCTTCCTGGGACAACTCCGTGAAAGATCACAGAGTTGTGGTTCAACTGTGTTTCCGAGATCTTCATCCGGCGTAGCGTCTCGACATAGAGAATGTTGATGCTGCTACCACCGTCCATGAGGGTCTTGGAGAAACCATAACCGTCAATAAGTGGGTTGACGATTAAGGCGTATTTTCCTCGCCTGTGTAGCTTAGGCGGATGATCAGCGCGGTCAAATGTGATTGCCACTTCCGACCAGTCCAGATATTGGGGGACAGCCGGAACTATTGCATTGAGCTCGTGGAGAACTACTTTCTTGACCTTTGCTGGTTGAGACCCGAGGAAAGTGATCTGAGGAAAGTGACCTGGTGGGAAAAGTCTTCTTCCCTTCCGACTTGGGATTTGAAGCATCAGCTTCCTCCATGTCGGAATCTTCCTTGGTCTCCTTGTCCTTTTCGGGATTTTTCTTTCCCTTCTTCCGCTTAGCTTTGTAGCCCGCGGTATCATCTCTCTTGATGTCGTCGTTAAAACTACATTCAGCGTTGGTGTGGGACGAGCCCCCATTTGCGTCTAGGTGATGCACACATGGGTTATTGGCAATGTCGGCCCAAGTGTAGGTTTTGCCTGGTTGTTGCTCTCCTCTACCTTGGACCCTTGATGTCCCACGGCCACGCCCGCGGCCTCCGCCACGTCCTCCTCGTCCTCTAGACCCGGAAACAGTAGTGACCACCGTTGTTTCCATGTTGGGTTTCTCTTCCGAGATATTTTTGCGCTTCGGAGCTTGTTGCTTTGGTTGTCTTGCTGACTGAGGCACAGCCAGGACGTTAAGTAATCCATGTGCATCGTCCTCAGCATCTGCATACTTGCTCGCTGTTTCTATCATCTCTCCCAGATCAGTGACCTTGTCACACTTCAAGCGGTGACGTAGTAGACCAATTGGGAGTCCTGCGATGAAGGCTTCAATCGCGGTTTGATCGTTTACTCCTTCATAGGAGTTCTTGGTGTCGATCCATTATCCGAGGTAATCCTCGCAAGTTTCTCCGGCTTTCTGGGTGCAACGCTATAGGTCTCCAACTGTAAAGGACCTCCGATACGTTCCTTCGAAATTCCGAAAGAACGCACTTTGCATGTCATACCAGTTATGGATGGTGTTCTCCGGAAGTTCATTGAGCCATGACCGCGCCGTCTTCCGCAACATAAGTGGGAGATATCGGGTTGCGACAAGGCTGTTTCCGCCTTTGGCTATGCAGCAAGCTTGGAAAAAATCCTGTAGCCAGGTATCTGGCCGAGCAATGCCGTCATAGGCTTGGATGTTCCTTGAGATAGCAAATCCTTCCGGGAATCTTGTAGCTCTGATGCATGGTCCGAAGCACTTTGGGCCCACGTAGATATCATCGTTTTCGTAGCGCCACGCCTCTATATTGGAGTTGATCCTGTGCCTTGCGTAGTTCGGGGATAGAGATCATCCCGAATGTCGGTTGTGGCTACGGTGCCTTGGAGCCGGACTTCGGCTTCTGCCACCACCTCCTCCGCCATGTCGTCCTCCTTGCCCTCCTTGGGGGTCGTTATGATGACTGCCTGGTGGAGGGGGTGGGGCGGCTGAATTGTTTCTGGCTGATCGCCAGCCTCCGTCCGGAGCGTCATTATTCCGGTTACGGGGAGGTTCTTGACTACGACGAGCCCCCTGCCGGCTTGTCATAGCATGGTTTCCATCGTTCCTTCGTCCATCATTCCCACCATGGTGAGGCTCAGTCGGACGGCTTTCATGTCTAGGAGGTGGCATTCTCTGACGATCCTCCTCTCGACGGTTCTCTTTATCTTCTCCCCTTCGATCGTTGGACTCTTGTCGGGGAGGGTTCCTCGGATTCAGTGCAGCGATGGCGTCTTTCTCGGCCGCTGGAGCGACATTGCTCCAATTATGCGTAGTTCTGTGATGTTGTCCTGATGATCCGGTTCTTGAATAATTGTCTTCCCTGCATTCGGGGTGATGATACTTTGGATCTTACGCCAGCCCATGTCGGATCTGTGCAACATTGGTCAGAATCCGAGACCAGTTTTTGAGTTCCGGACAGGGCATCCTTTTGCTGCTCCAGTCCCTTATTGAGTAGCTTGATACCCAAACGGATCTCCTCTGGTCCTGGATTAGCCGATAGAATTTCTCAGGCTGCCACGGTATTCTGTACTGGGCTTGGGTATACCCAATCTCCGTTGCTATCTTTCCGTGGTTTCCCCATCTCATCTCCAAAAAGGACAGCACAGACACGTGGGAATTGGTCATCATTGATGTGATGCTTCCGTTTCTTCTGATGCAACCGAGACATGTAGTCCTTAGTTGACATGCGTTTCTTCTGCACCTCGATGTTTTTGGCTTCATCGAGGAGTTGTTGACGACGCGCTTCTAGGGCTTGCGCCCTTTCGTCTAGCTCATCCGCAGTAAGTTCTGCAGCTGTAGGGATAGGTGTGGTTAATGCGGCATCGATGAGTTTACGCACACCTTCGGTGATCACGTGTCCATCCTCCGATATTTCTTTTCCGGCTCGTCTGGGATAAGTGCTCCATCTGAGTCTTCCTCGTATTCCTCGGCAATAACCTCCTCTGTGAGAGGGTCTTTTGCCGGGGTCTTGTTCTTCTTCTTTCCCTTCTTGGCAACGCCGGTAGTAAAGACGGCTTTGGGTCCGTTTCCTGGAGTCAAGCTATGATCGGTACTTTCGGACATCTGGACCTCGGGATTATCTCCGACGTCCATGTCATCCTGCGCTTTGGGAGGGTGTTCCCCGGATCCTTCATCCATGGCTTCTCCTTCTTCTGCAGCTTCGGAGTTGTACTCCTCTTCATATTCTACGGAGAACTTTCAGAAATCCGCCGATGTCATAGATTCATCCGAGGATGCGGGAACGTCGGCATTTGTTCCAATTGCCTCTAGCACAGAGTCGGTGTTTTCTCCAGCATCGGCAGAGCCAGATCCGGATCCCATGTACCCGACGAAGTGCGACGCGTGCTTCCTGAGGTACCTGCGGCTTTCGCGATCAGCCATGTCAAAACTTTTGATGGTCTCGAGGATTGCATCTACGCTTTTGCCTTGCAGTATCATACATCTTAGTGTGTACCTTAGGAAAGGCTTGTCTGTCCCGGTGTCATCAGAGCCGGAATCAGTGTCGTTGATATGCTCCTCCTGGATTTCGACTTCCACGGGTGGTTCGATCTGGGATCCGGCTTCTCCGAGGAGATCCACTCCAGATTCGACTTGGCCCGCTAGGTCTTCTTCAGGCTCCGATTTCTCCACTATCTCCGCAACTGGTGCGGGCTGGGTGGGATTAGGGCTTTCTGAGATCCGAAAGTCTGCCGCCTCCGCGGACAAAGGGGACCCAGAAGATTCTTCTGCCTCTATCATCACCGCTGGGGTGGGTTGGGCAGGTTCAGCGAAACCGATGTAAACATCGATCTCACCAAAAGACATGATTGTGGAGGCAGTCACTTCCTCCCTAGCCGGAATCCAAGTCTCGTCGAGAACGATGAGAGGGACGTCGCTGGCGTAGAGGATGCGACCGACGGCGAAAGCCTCGCCGACTTCGATTTTCGCAGATTCCGCTCGAAACGCAGATCCGTAGCTCACTTGCCCTATGGTGGGCGCCAACTGTCATCGGATTGAGGACAAGTACGCCATGAGGGGTTCCTCGAGGCATGCGGAAGAGAGGGGTGTGAGACGTACGGTATTCTAGGACGGTGAGCACACAAGTTTACCCAGGTTTGAATCCGCCAGCTTTGGACGAATCCTACTCCTGCTAGCAATCCAGTAATACGGCAGAGCCGAAATATGGGTTACAAGGGTATCGCCTGTGCGAGTTGAGATTGTAGACTATTGAGTTGTGCACCAAAGGCTCTCCCTAGGATGGCTTATATAGATATCCGGCCTAGGGTTTAGAGGAGAGATCAATCCGGCTACGACTAAGAGTTGGTTACAAGGTACATCTTGAACTACAAGTAACATTATGGGCCTAAGTTGGTAAGTCTTCTGGGCCTTCCCGTAGCCGGATTGGACTCCGTCTCTCTCCCTGACTGGGCCACTCGTGAAGCAAAGCTCTCACCCGAAGTGGGCCACCCTGGTCAGTGAGGAACTGTGAGGATACCTGAAAAGTATATCCCCAATAGTAAGTGAACTTGTAGTGGTAAGGAACTTGTTGTCAACCTGGTTCTCCACATGCTAAGCAATATTATCTCCATATGCTATGTATATATTTGGTTGATTGTGTTGATGTTGTTGCTTTTCTATGTACTCATAAATGAGGATCTAAAAATATGCTCTGTTGTTCTCTTTTTACTAGTTGTGTGAAATGTACAGTATGTATAAACCGCGTCGATACATATATACTGTGCTGATTGAATATTTTCGAATTACTTCATTTCCTGTGACTCAGAGCAAGCATGTAATATATAGAATAAATTAGTAGATCAGCACAAAACCTATGGACAGGTGCATCGATTGCAAGTTAGTTCTGCTAAAAGATTGGTTGGCAGTTCGATTCCATCTACCTACACGAACTTTTTTCTGTTATTTAATTTCTATCAAACGCACTAACAGCCGGGGCTGGCCAAAAACGTCACGAAGCAGCGTCAAACCCAGCACTACCGTGAGATACTACCGTCGACACCGAGCTGACATGTGGGGTTGAAGCACGGAGGAGACAGTCGATGGAAAAAAGAGTTGAACATGTGTTGTGACGAAATCCACGAAGAATTTGGCACTAGACTAAATGGCAAACTGGGCTTCAGGGCCTGGGAATGAATCTGTGATGAATTTGCCCCAACAAAAACAAGAAACGTCATGGATAACTAGGCTGGAGGGGCTTAGAGCTCGTTGTGGCGAAACATTCTAGAATGTCAGGAATCCGTGACATTTTTAGGTCGCGCCGTAAAAACGTCATGGATCGTCCAGATTCTTGTAGCGTTAACTGAATCTGATAAGAAGTGTACATGCGGGGAATATGAGTCTGGATTAGGGTGGGCCGCCCTTGTGAATCGAAGAGATCAAGAAATCATCAAGAAATAAGAAGAAGAATTGTAAGAAAGGTATCCCGCTCTCAAACCTTATCCATATCCTTATTCTATACCTTATGATGCATATGCCTCTAGTGATGATAACCTGAAGGTGGATTATTAGTCATAGATACAGTTGGATGGCGGTCTATGTGTAATGTTGTAATGCCCAATCAAGTCTCAAAGGAGTCAAGATGATTATTATATGCTTGTGTGCTTTCTCGATGTTTGTCAATTGCCCCGCTGTAATTTGTTCACCCAGCATGTTATCTATCTTAAGGAGAGCCACCTCTAGTGAACTATGGACCTCGGTCCTTTCTTTTACATTCAATCTACAATCAAACTGATTACTGCTTTGTGTTTACTTTCTACAAACTATTACTTCCTTCCATTCGATATGTTTAAACCTTTGTTTTCAGCAAAACCGGTAAGATTGACAACCTCATCGCAAGTTGGGGGCGAAGTTCCGTGGTTCTGTTATGCAGGTCTCCACGTTGCTACTAGCACCGGTAGTGCGCCCTGCCAAGGCTCAGCTAACAACACTTTTGGGGTGTTTTCTTGCTCCTACTGGATTGATAACCTTAGTTTCGTATTGAGGGAAACTTGTTGTTGTGCTCATCATACCTTCCTCTTGGGGTTCCCCAACAAGCTCGATATATTTTGGGTCATCATGCATCTTCACCTTTTTAAATGAGGGGTTACATGGCTTCATGGGTTGTGTTAATGTTCTGTAGTGAGGCCAAAAAGTATCTTGTTTATGCTGGTGTTGGATGAATCATTAATGTAATATTTTGTCAGTGAACCTGTAGTGGTAAGGAACTTGTTGTCAACCTGGTTCTCTACATGCTAAGTAATATTATCTCCATATGCTATGTATATATTTGGTTGATTGTGTTGATGTTGTTGCTTTTCTACGTACTCGTAAATGAGGATCTAAAAATATGCTTTGTTGTTCTCTTTTTTACTAGTTATGTGAAATGTACAATATGTATAAACCGCGTCGATACATATATACTGTGCTGATTGAATATTTTCGAATTACTTCATTTCCTATGACTGAGAGCTGGCATTTAATATACAGAATAAATTAGTAGATCAGCACAAAACCTATGGACAGGTGCATCGATTGCAAGTTAGTTCTGCTAAAAGATTGGTTGGCAGTTCGATTCCATCTACCTACACGAACTTTTTTTTCTGTTATTTAATTTCTATCAAACGCACTAACAGCCGGGGCTGGCCAAAAACGTCACGAAGCAGCGTCAAACCCAGCACTACCGTGACATGCTACCATCGACACCGAGCTGACATGTGGGGTTGAAGCACGGAGGAGACAGTCGATGGAAAAAAGAGTTGAACATGTGTTGTGATGAAATCCACGAAGAATTTGGCACTAGACTAAATGGAAAACTGGGCTTCAGGGCCTAGGATGGAATCTGTGATGAATTTGCCACAACAAAAACAAGAAATGTCATGCATAACTAGGCTGGATGGGCTTAGAGCTCGTTGTGACGAAACATTCTAGAATGTCAGGAATCCGTGACGTTTTTAGGTCGCATCATAAAAACGTCATGGATCGTCCAGATTCTTGTAGTGTTAACTGAATCTGATAAGAAGTGTACATGCGGGGAATATGAGTCTAGATTAGGGTGGGTCGCCCTTGTGAATCGAAGAGATCAAGAAATCATCAAGAAAGAAGAAGAAGAATTGCAAGAAAGGTATCCCGCTCTCAAACCTTATCCATATCCTTATTCTATACCTTATGATGCATATGCTTCTAGTGATGATGAGGAATGATATGATTCTAGAATTCTTGATGATTGCCCTAAATAAATTATTGATGATTCTAGTAGTGTTTGTCTAAATACTATTTTTGGGAATACCGGTAATGATGAATCCAATACGAAACCTTGTATGCCTTCCATATTTGTTTGCTATGCCCTTTATTTTACTAATGAGGTGTAGGAAAGTCCGTTGCCATAAGACAAACTACTGGCTCTTGAATAATATTATAAAATGTACCCTTAAAATGGTAGCCAAGGTCAAGATTCGAATATTGACCATAAATCATTAACCTTCTCTTGGTAAAAAAATAAGTGTACATGCTCAACACACCTTGTTCATAAATTCTCACTAAAATGCGAAGACATATTTATTTATATGACGTTGATGCATCGCAAGAGGGTTCATATCCGACTAGATGGTGCTTGTAGCCTAGCTCTATGTCCTTAAATTGACATCTGCTTGAGAGTCAACCCGAAAGTTCGTTGGTGTCTTTCTTAATTTTGTGTCTTGAGTTTAGTTGCATTCATGTTGCGCTGGCACTTTTATCTTTGCATGATTTGCTATTAGAGTTGTCCTAGAACTAACTTAAAAATGTAGAATTTGTTGTTGCTCTAATTATGTGTTGCTTATCCTAGATTAAACTTCTCTATAAAAATATGTTTATGCTTTTTGGGGATACTAGACTAACATTTCAGGTTCTTAGATTCTCAAAGAAATTGAGTTGTTTCAGGTGTCCTGGGTGTTTAACGAGCAGTGATACAACCGGAGCCGACCGTACCATGCGCTTGTACTGCCTCCACGAAGCGAAGAACTAGAAGAGAAAATTTCCTTGAAGTTTACAGAGAGTTTAACGAGCATAGGTACAAGCGCGTCTGCCCGTACTACACGCTCTTACCAACCTTGTTTTGCTGCTTCAGAAAATAGAAAACTTCCAGAGGTTTTAATGACCACCCGTACGGGCACACCTGACCATACCACCCGGTCGTACTGACTTCGACAACAAAAAAATTGAGAAGGAGAAATTGATCAACTATAAGTCTACTTTGTTTTATTTTATCTACCTTTGAAACTCCCTAGCCTATAATTCTATGTAGTGTTTCATGTTTCTTTTCTCGGTTGGGTGAACGAACCTTGTTCATACACTGAATCGTTTGATTTTTATTTCGTATGATATTTTCATAGGGATTTGAAACTTGTGTGATAACATGCATGACTTGTGCCAATCGTGTAAATACTTGCATAATCCACTTGGTTGTTTCAACGTATTGCTTTAACAAGGAAGTATTCTTTGAACCAAAGGTCCATGTCCATCAAAATAGAGGTTATTCGTACCTCAACGGTAAAGTGCGTCACCCTTGTTTTATTCAGGCTTAGGGAGATAACCACTTCTCACACTCTCTTTTGATAACTGCATTTTCTCTTTTCTTGGGGTAACTATTCAAGTTTGGTTCTTGCAAAGTTCTAGATTGGGGAAGTTACTTCTCCATGTGTAGAGTCTTGTGTAATGTTCTTGTTCGATGAAATTCTTATGCAATCATGTATCCCTCTGCTTTTGAATGCATGCTTAAGTAAGATATGTTTCATATTTATATAAGAGGTGCACTTTCTTTGTTAGGTTTCATAAGAGTTGGGTTAGATCTTTGATGCACTATGTTCAAATCTTTATCAATCTCCAGAAAAAATTGTGATCCCCTAGAATACATTGCCATGATTTCTATATTTGACATGATTATAAGTATATAGATGAAGCCTCTATATAATTTCCAGGTGTTGTTTAATTGTCTTAAGAGTCTAGCCTTATAGATACTCAACTCCATAGATTTATTGATAGACTTGATAGCACTCTTGAAAGGAGGTGTTTGATTGAATGAAGTCTAGAGGTAATTATGATACATGCCAAAGCTAAACATTGTGGGTCAAAAAGTCTGATATTGTTTAAAGCTTATTTACATAATTTTGATGTATACCTTTGGATGCCAACAACTCTGCTAGCCTACGAACGATCAATGGTACAACCCTTGATTTTGGCTATTGAGTTGATGAAATGGGTAGCACCTGTTACCGTAATGGGCAAAAGTATTAGTACTCTTGAAGGATGTGCAAACTATTTCTAAAAAATATCACCCATTATCCTTGTTGGAAACTATCTTTGAAATAAATAAAGATTCACACAAAATAGTGTCTGTCATGGTCTCGTTACTACTATATGAATTTTCTTGAAAGACAATGAATGGAATAGTAGCGTTTGATAGTCTTGATCTATTCGATCTATTAATGTGGGTGTTCTAATGAGACACTCTAATGCTATGCTTCTTATGATATGATCTCTCACTTCTAATTTTTAAGATTTTTCTTTACAAAAGTGAGGTTACAAATATAAAAGGTGCAAATAGAGGATCACAAGTTTATTTTCAAGTTAGATTTAGTTTTGACATGGGGCATACAAGTTATAATTTACATATTATGGATTAGCATAACTGAGTTTGTGTTCCGTGTATGATTATGTTACATCTTAGTTTGAACTCGTAGGAAAAATAAGGATCCATGGCATTGATATTCTTTGGTAAGCTAGATGATAGCATTATTTTATCTTTCTCGAGGACGAGAAACGTTTATCTTGGGGATGTTGATGCTATATTATTCATAGTGTCACTCATTTCATGCTATATCTAGCTATATCTAGCTACAACCATGCCTATTATCTAGCTATATCTAGCTACAACCATGCCTATTATGCATGATTACTAGTTCACATCCATTTTCATATGAGTGTTGCACAACTATTAGTTTTATTAGGATTTTATTACTTTTTCTTGTATTTGACTTGTGTGTAGGTGTTGTGATGGATTATGGATAAATAAAGGCAAGGGAGCTAAGAGGATGCAATATGGAGGAGCTGCAGGCACTAGACTTGGCCATTTGAGGGGTGGAACTCCAAACAAAGATCCAAGTCCATGGTGTTTTAACCCTCGTCCATACGAGCAGAGAACACCCAAATTGAAGTTCGTATGAAGAATTGGCAGCCAAAATATGAAAAGCATCTGCAAGCGTAATGATCAGCGGTACGCGCCGGTGCGGTCATATCGCCCGCCCGTACGGCGGGCCTGGACGCACGGAAAAGGTCTTTCCGGACGCGTTTCTTAACAAAATCCATCTCCATTTGTTCCTAGACCTTCCTTAGGTCATAGGCAAGAGGGGAAGCACTAAGAGAGACCCCCTAGGCCTATATAAAGAGGTGAGGAGCCAAGGGAGAAGGCACCCCTCTCCATAGACATCCACGATGGAGCCCTGCCGCCGTGCCGTCTCCATAGCCACCACACCTCCAAGATATAGATCTCCATCTACACCTCCACACCATCCAAGCAATAAGAAGAGGAGAATGGGGCCATCACCATCACCAACCACGCACCGAGCACTGGCTTCATCACCATCTCCATCTCCATCAAAGCCTCCATCTCCCTCTCTCTTCTATTTAGTATTTGTAAGATTGAACATGATGATGACCTCCATGGATTATCCTTTGTGTTATTATTCATCTATGTTTGAGTGATTTATTCGGTTCTAGGGTAAGGTATGATCTAGTATCCAACCCTAGACTTTGTGGCTTGATCTATTGTATTACTCTATCTTCTAGTGATAAGGAGGAGATATATGAGTTCATGTGATCCTTAGATATGGAGTGTATTATTGGCTTGCTCGAGTGACAACGACGTGAAGCTCTATGTAGTACGCATGTGTGACAACCCAGAATCATTGGGGATCGTTTATTTATCTAAAGATGTATCTTGTGTAATTCTAATAGATGGCTACATTGTTTCCCCTCTAGTACTAGTGACACCGAAACTCTAGACACCGCCTTTACTCTAGTCAATTCTACATCTACAACCCCCTTGGTTTACTTTCAGTTTTGGTTTACTTTGTTATCATTTAGCTCTTTGTTATTTGTTACTAAACCTGTCTCAAATACTATTATCCTAGCAACCTATAGAGTAGACTATTTTCAAACACTATTTTGGGTGCGAACGTAATCACACTGACAATGTGGCTGCGTGACTGTGTTATTTTTATTTGCAAAGCTTCCTTGGGATGAACTTTCTTATAAATATTTGCTGCTACAAGTACTGCAATAACCCTGTTGTTGGATGTAGGAACCCAGTCATCAAGGCACCACAATCTTGTCGGAATCTGCTGCCTCCTCTTTCCCTTTCTCTTTGTTTCATGCGGCGGAGGAATGGGATAGAGAAAATGGGGAAGAGACTGTGATAGGATTCCATCCACTTTCTTTAATTTTTTTCACCTGCCCAGGGTACACCCACAGTCTGGTTCACATGTCAAAATTAAACAGGCCATACATATTTCGTTGGCATGCGAGAAAGTGAAAGCAAGAGTAAAAAACGACCAGCAAAAGGGCAGACCCAACTGGCAGCCACACATCCACGACAGATGGTCTCAGTGCTCTTGCATGTCACCACGCTTACAGAGTAGTATAATATAAGGCCTTTCCCCTTATCCCTCTTGTCTGTCCCGCCGTGCGGCGGGAAGGAAAACCCTGATCCCCCACAAACAACCCCTGTTGCGCCTACCTCCTCCCTCCCCTACCACCGCCAAGGGCATGGCCGTCCGAAGATGGTCGTTGCCGGTGATGGGCAGGGGGAGGGGTGGGGCTTCCTAGCTTCCTCGCGTGAGGGCTATGAAACACGGGGCATCCTTTTCGCATGGATGTGGTGCGAGCGAGCACCACGACGGTGGATGGCTAGTGTAGCAGTGGCACGACGGTCGACACTATGGAGGGTTGCGGTCTTCCAGATCGGTAAGGGGGTGGCGATTGCGTGATCTGATGGTCAGCGGCGATGATCTATGGTGGCGGGTTGTGCTCGATCTGGGTCCCTAGGGCCTCGATCGGGGCTACCTCTGATTCGCCTTACTCGTCATTCGTGGCTTTATCGAGGTTCAATCAGTACCGAGCTTTGATTAGTTCAGCTATCAGTGAAAACCAAGGAGAGCGATGGCGGCGCTATTGCCGTCATTTGCTAGCAAGGGCATCGATTTCGCAGTTGTGGCCTCTTGGCTCGGGAGACACGTGGGATAAATCCTTGATTTGGGCTAACCGGGCCAGATGTTGGCGACATTTTTGGTGTCGTTCTCCCTCTTGAGGGCAGTGTTTTTGAAAATCGTTCTGTTTGGAGTGGTCTGAAGGGGAGCGGTGCTACTTTAGCATATCATCGATGACGAGTCTTGGTGGCATGGTGCAGCGGATCCTTGGCGTGGGTAGCATGATGGCGGACACATCCTAGGGTGGCGGAGTTGAATGGCTTCATGGTGGAATTGACGGCAGACCTTGCAAGGTCATTGCATTGATTTTTCTAGAACATGAGTTTGTAGAAGATGACGACGGTAAAGACTTCTAGTGTGTATATGCTGGTACACGCTGAGGGTCTATCGGATCGGTTGTGCCACTTGCTCACTATTGGGCAACTTGGAGAGGCCTTCGGTTTTTTGATGATGCGTGTTGGTGTGACGTTAGGGTGTTGGTCCTGATCAAAGATATTCTTTTCATCAGTGTTGTAGTATTACCGAGGTGTCGCTAGTTTTGATGGCTTCGCCTGATCTCTATAATTACTCTTGTAAGACGTTGTGAATAATCTAATAAAAATGATTGTGTGCATCTCTTAGACGAAGAGAGGCCGGTGTGATTTTTCCCTATTTCAAAAAAAATGAAAACATAACTTGAAGTAGAGCTAGCTGCTTTTGAGAATGCAACTGCGTGTGATTAGGCTGATGCATGGAACACGTCGTCCCTAAAGTAGGTTCAGTATCTGCCTCACTCTAACGTTTTTTTCCTCTCTTCTCTTTTTCTTTTGTCTCGCGGGGCATCCTCATCTTATCAGGGCGCACGCACCGTCTGTCGACTGTCGTCATTTGCATGACATATCTCTTCTTTGATGATTGCCACACTTCTCTTCTTTGATGATTGCCGAATGCCGATTGCTTTGAGCCTTTGACAGGACATCATTTGTCTTTGGTTCTTACTAGTAGAGTTGTACGTGCGATGCAGGTCTTGATACGTAAAATTTAGGAGTAAATGACACCGGGAGTCACACAACTTATCTTGCATGTGCACTTAAGTTACATAACTTGCAAACTAAACTAACAAGTCATAGAACTTGCGAACCAGTGCACCCGTAGTCACAAAACCGGTTAACTGGGTGGTTTTTGACCAAAACCGATCATAGGCAGGCTAAAACTTCACAATAACCACCTCATGTTTTTCTGTAGACTTGGTCTATCTTGAAAATATTTAACTTGAGATAAAAGTATTATAACCATGATTAAATAATGGAGGGAATATATACAAGTACAAATTTCAGTAACAAATATCGGCACACCATACGTATAAGTAAAAATTATGTGGATCTATAATACATCACACGATCCGTAAATTTGTATAGCCCAGAATTAGTAAATTTTGTAAAAATTTAGTCTGCATGTCGGTTTTGGTCAAAAACCACCCAGTTGACCGGTTTTATGACCACAGGTGCACGGGTTCGCAAGTTGTGTGACTTGTTAATTCATTTTGTAAGTTCTGTGACTTAAGTGCACACGCGGAACAAGTTGTGTGACTCTCAGTGTCATTTGCTCTAAAATTTAGCTAGGCATGTTTCAGGCAACAAAATAAGAATCTTCAATCATAATTGAGGAGGCTCACTTTGGTAATATCTCTTGTTTAATTATTGAACTTATTTCAAAGTTACATTTTCTGTTTTCATTCTATCTAGACAAAACCAGCGCCTACAATGTCGACGGAAAAATCATAGTACATGAAAGAAAAAACAGTCAAACAGAAGACCCGTGCATCTATGTGCTGCTTCATTCCCCTCTCGCTTTGCGAAGAGAATCTCAAAACACTGGAACGAAGACTTGTACGTCTGCAACTCACGAATTAGCTGAGCACCCATTGATCGCTGCTCCTGACTATCCAGCCAAAGATGGACAACTCACAAGTCCAGTCACCACTCTGTGACAGTCTATGTTCTGGACGAGCAACATTGCATCTCGAAGCTAAATGGTGAATAGACATGTAATGTTATCATACCTTTTGCGGACAACTGCTTGAAATATTCCACCATGGGCACGCACAATCAGACCGCACCAGCAACTTCCATGGCCAAATCAAGAGCACAATCACGGTTTATTTTCATCATGTATGCATATGGTGCGACTTCACTTACCCTATGTTTTCTTTTCGCTTGCAGCACAATTGACAGGGAATTAAAGAGCATGCCACAATCTTTTTAAAACTACATGGATCGCAGTGGTCTTGCACTGAATTTCCTCATGCATACTTATTCATGACCACACATAGGGATATACTGAGTTCTTTGATGTGTATCATTTTCAGTCAACTAAAACTTTGGAAAATATTTTTTAACATATGCCACCAAAAACTCTAATCGTAGGCACCATCTTCAAGTTCACAGTGCATTTAACATAGTGTCTTGCTCAAAGTGTTAATATAATTAGCACCCTGAAGATGTTGGCAGACATAATGTCTCTATGAATGAGCCTCCCACTCTATGTGCCATTCAGTTGTCACCTCAAAAGAATTTGATATGTATTGTTCGGTCTGAAAACACTGAACTCTACTTTTTATTAGCACTCTGGCAAGACCAAATCTATAAGCATAAAGTCTAGAATTCAATCTATGTGCATTAATCCATCAGCTTTCATAAATATTAGGCAATCATTAGCAAATAAAAGCGAGAAGTCATGATGCTCTTAGACTCACACCTGTGCCACCATTGACTCAACCACCACAGTAACTTTTTAACACTGGTATTGGCATTGAAAAGAGCTAATCAAAATCGGGTGATAGATATGTTAACGATCTGATTGTATTTCAAAGTTTTACAGTTTCTGTGCATCTTATCTCGAGGTACTTGGACCTACCCTCTACAGCTCATACAAGATACACACAGGGATCTAACGCAACTGGCCCACATCCGAGTATGCTTCCATCCGCAACACCCAGGAACCCCCACTTCCAGAGAAAGGATAACCTATAAAATGTATAGCCATTCCCATAGTCAGAGAATGTCATCTCCAGGCGATCCAGAAATTAGACAAACAAGAGTTATTAACACTTTTTTCATAAACATACAGTCGTAAGTTCAGTTTTGGTTACCTAATCTTGGAGCATTTAACTATCAGAAGCAAGCTCACATGAGCAATTATGCATTACAGTAATCTGTAAATAGTGAGAGATAATAAAGTATAGAAAAATAATGATGCTTCTTCCAGGCCACATCAACAAAGCAACCGAAATCAAATGCAGAGAAAGAGATCAATTGGATTAACAGCCACGTACTTGCCAGAGAAATAGCAACCAAATTGCAAGGTTCCTATGCCTAGTGGAGAGACTCTCCGACGGACGGGAATGGATAAGCTGCAGAGGATGACAGCAGGGGCGCTCCAAGGTGGGGCAAGGACGCGGTGTGGCCGAGATTTCTCTCTGTTTTCCTCCATGGGAGTATGCAAACAGACGGGCGGGCTACCGACAGCGAGGCGAGGATGCGGTGGATGACGGGCGAGGGCCACGACAATGGGGTGTGGACGGTGGCATGATCGAGGTGTTGCTAGATCACGCCTCGAGCAGCGAGGATGGAATGCGAGACGGCGAGGATTATGCGTGCCGGAGGGATGGATAGAAGAGATGGGAGAAAATTACGGAGGAGATAAAGAGGGCGTGGGGGCAGGATGTGTTACTCTTTTGCGGGACTGCGTGCGGCGGAAAACTTAGACCGCTCGGCGTCCGTCAAAGCTAATTGCTACGTGCACACAAAGATTATCTGGGCCTTTGATCAAACTGAGTAGGATAATCTGGCGGTTGTAATTAGATCAGGTACACTTGACGGGGTGGTTTTAAGAAAGTTCTTGTTTGCTCTTTTATAAGTAGTAGAGATAGAGATAAGAGTCTAGCTTAAACTATAGCGTTAGACAGGTCCACCATTTCTCCGGTATGTAAACCTGTAACTCGGTTGGAATGGATACTTTGTTTCAGTAGTATGCATTCTGAATATAACTTCTTTGGATCCTGTCTCGTTTGATAACTGAAGCAGTTAACCTCATAAAAATATATAAAAATCAAGCAAAAAAAGTGAAGTTCATGCAACAGTCGTAAGTAGAGAGCTTACTATGTTCCTGAAACTGCGTGACCATCTTTTTTCCATTTCTACCGGCACAAGGCGAGCAACAAGGAGCACTCGTGGCTGCCATCAAGGCATCCACGCGCACTTTGGATAATACGAAGCTGCCCTCTTCTTTCAAGAAGAGCCAACTGGAGACCTTTTAGCAATGTTGCTTTCTGCATTGTACTTATTCTAGTGGGTGCTAGTTCTAGATAATGTTGAGCTGCTTCCAAATTATCAACGAATTAAGAGTAAGTACGCATTTCTTACTGGACCGCGTGTGGTGTACAGCATGTGGCGTTCTACTTTTCGCAAAGAGAAAATATTGTTATGTGCGTGTCCCAGCTCACGCAGAATTGCATGTGTCTAGGTTTGATGCTCTTCAATTGTCATGCCATTCTTTTGTCTTGGTTAATATTCCAACACATGCCATCGAAAAGTCTGACCCATTGGACCACATCCTTGTCATCTCCGGCTCCTTAACCCCAACCCACCATTGTCGCTATTAGGCATGCCTGTCTTATTGCAGGCTACTGCTACTGCTAGGCACAACATGCTGCGCCGGCTTCGCGGCATGTCTACGAACTACGGTGGATACAGTCCAAAAAGGGCAGCACCGCTGACACATGCTCACACATGGATGGGCTCCACGTGCTCCAACAAGCCATAGATCGAGCTGTATCATTAAGGTGTGGGCCAGTTAATTATGATGAAATTCTCATAAAGAAAATTATTGGTAATTTTTGGAGTTAATTGAAAAGAGAACAACATTATTAGGGACCAGTCTCTCACTGTAAAGATAGCATTTCTAACAGATACCGGATGGCAGGAACTAAAATGCTCAGGACACTCGCGTCGCTCTGAGGAGGGACTGCTCGGACGGAACCCTAGTAGCCGCCCGTTCCCATCCCCCCTGACCCACCCGCCGGTGCCGAAGGATGCCGCTGGTCAAAGGCTGTGTGGCTGACGGCGATGGCGGGATCTCATCCCCTAGCACACCTAGTGATGGCGGGGGCCATCTTCCTCATGTGGCAGGATCTTCGGCAGAGTCCCGCGACGACCCTATACGGTGTGGTTCTTCCGACGGAGATGGACGTTGGGGCGGTGGTTCCAGACTTTTTCGGCGACCTTGGCGGACGCCGTGGCTAGAACAACCCAAAGAATATGTCCCGGGGAAAGGTACATGTTACAATTGTGAATTTGCATTGCATGCATCTAGAATTGAGGGTGAGTTCGAAGTTTTTGGTTTAAAGTTACAAAAGGGTGAATATGAACTCTAGTGTTGAGTTTGACTTAGGTCAACACTAGGATCGAATTCAAATTCAAAAAGGACCTTTTTGTATGTTTCAAAGTTGGCTTTCAAATTTTTTACTTAACACAATCATGAGAGTCGAAAGAATCACAGTACAACATGATAGAAGGAATTATCTAATCTAAACATGTGAATTCAAGATTGAGGTTTGAAGTATTCAGTGTTCAAATTCAAACATTCACAATTAAATAAATAAAATTCATAATAATATAACAAAAATATGAGAGTGATCAAAGTGAAATTCTCATTAATAGTAAAATGAGTGCAACTTTGATTAGAAGATGATTCGAGAATAAAAACACAAATTTGGATCTGGTCCAATTACAAACTACAAAAGAAAAGGAAAATGCCCTATCTAACCCTATCTAGTCGTCTTATCTACCTTCTTGCTCTTCTTGACCTTCGGATATGCAAAACAAACACAAAGAAAAACCAGTTGTTAAGGTTAAAATGTAGGATCCACCCTTAGGTGAACCCATTTGGTGTAGCATCCAAGCACAACATCTAGGAACTAGTCTTAAATCTTGTAGTTGAGGTATAGGCAAATGAGAGAAAGATCAACATCAGCCGCAAGACACTAGACATTGAGCAATACTAAAGAGAACAGTAGCAGTACGTAGTGGATAGTGAACAATACCCATGAAAGCATCAGCAAAAGGATAATATTGTTCTTGAGAAATTATCGTCAGTAAGTAAACTAGGAAAAGTTACTATAGATAGTAGCAACTGTCATAAGAAAAAACTTAGGAGACCAAATAAGTAAATAGAACAAGTAAGAAAATTACAGTAGATAAAAACCACCTCAACTTCATAGATTTTGTAAAGAACCAGAATTCATGACAAGTGAACACGGGCAGTTCACAGATCATGATATATTAAGCTCACTAGTAAATAAATATGTCCCAAGATAAAGTTTAAGAAATTGAATAAGCTCACCAGAATAATATAAGGGAATTCTACTTGTGAGAATCCAAAATAAGCCAGTAAATTATAAAATTAACCATTAACCGACATGTCTGCTTAGGAAAACGACATAAGAAAACTCTAAGCCCATAATAATGCATAAATGCACACTAGAAACAACATAGAAAGGTGGTATAAGCAGGTTAATTAGTCACCTTTGCATATATTGAGTTGTCAACACCACAACCAACTTAGAATATTATAAATAGAGGACCAAACCGACCTCTAGAACTCACAATTCTCAGAGCAAATCTCAAAACACAGTTAAGATAGAGGATGAGCGAGAGGAAGCAAACAAAAACCACAAACTTACCATGAGAGAGAGGGATCTGAGACAGAAGAGAAAGCAAAAAAACAGGAGGAGTACGATCAAGAACAACACCAGATCTTCATCAATCATACTTTGGAAACTATAAAGGTTGTTGACTAGAAACCTTAAAGTAGAAGTAGTAGTAGATAAGGATCATCTGGATCCAGAGAGTGAGTAGTGTAGCTATACCTAGCACTAGCGCTAGCACTGATTAGCTAGCTAGTTGTGCATCTTCCAGCAAGAAGAACAACACAACCATGATAATACCATGAAAAGGAGCACTAGAAGCACTTAGTCGGGTTAAGGAGTTGTTACCCGAGCAAGGTAATTAAGAAAAAGAATCATATTATCTAGCCCCACATACCTAGGCAAGATCCTAAGATCAACATAAATATGATAAAGTAGATAACATGACACAGTCCTATTAGAAATATCTTCACAATACAAAGTAATAACCCAAGTAAGAAATCTATTGTAAATGCCTAAACAACACACTTACATCTAAACTGAACTAAGTTCAGGAAACAACATACAAAAGTGACAAAGAAGTCACCACACCCGAAGAATTAATACAGTAGAATATCTAACAGTAAACACAAAGGAGAAATAAATTTAAAGAAGTAATCACATTGAGTTATGTATGTTGATTGCAACATTAACATCCTCAACTGAGGTTAATATTGAATACTAGTACTTGATCATCTAAGCAAAGCCACACTCACAGAGCAAAGCCACACTCACAGTAGCAATTAACTAATAGGACTGTAAGTGAAATACGCTAACCCCTAAAGAATTTATCTTGATAACCTAGAGCTAGTACTAAACGACTTTAACAATCACCTACTACCAGTTATAACACCTAAACAACCTAGAATAGCCGTCCATCTAGTACTACAAGAATATATGAGAAAACCTTAGAACTATAGAGGGAGAGCCAATATTAGAAATAAGGCCAGGGAGAGAAGGAGGAAGAACATACCTAAGCCAGACGGGAGCCGACATCACAGGCAGCCAGTGAAGAAAGAGGGAGGATCGTGGTGATGGAAAAAAGGGAGAACCCATAGGAGGGTGCATCAATCTGCGCCAGGCCACACATGTATCCACGTGACGACAAAGACGCACCCCATCGTCGAGAGGAGGACGAAGTAGCGCCAGACCATGGCGGTGCCACCATCACCGAATCCTAGGGTTAGGTTTAGGATAGCGAGCGACTGCGAGAGAGTGAGAGGAAAATATGTGGGGTACAAAGGTAGAGCGGACCGAGGAGGAGCGATTGAGGGCTATGGTAGTTAAGGAAACGGTCGGCAATAGCCAGAATTGTTCGGCGAAGCGGCGACAATGGAAGCATGGGCACGGGTGAGTGCGTGGGGAGAGAGAGGGGAGAATGGTTTAGTTGGACCGAACTGTACAGGTTCGGTTAGTTTTGACCCTTTGGATTTGACCAGTGTGGCTAGGGGCATTTTGGTAATTTTATAATTATTGAAAAATCCCAATTAAAATAAAAATCCCTAAAACATTTTTGAAAAATAAAATAAAATATAGTTCTAAATAGGGAAAATGCAAGGATTCCAAATCCTAGTTTTCTAAATTAAAAATATTTTTGCGGGAATGAAAATTTAAAGTGGATTAATTGAGTTAAAAGAAACTCTTTTAAATGAGTCAAAGTACTAAAACAAATTAAATCACGGCTATTAGGCAAAATGATTACTTGGACGAAAAAAATTAAGTAAACTATTATTGTCTTAAAATATAGCTAAAGTCTAGATTGGAGGTTCTCATAGGGTCTAGGGTCCCTAATGTAAAGCCTCAAACATGGTTGATCCAAGATCTAGTTTTTGGTTTATAAGCTGGTTAAACCATTCTAAGTTATTGAGATGGTACTAAACATATAGCAAATGAAAGTGGGAACAATATGAGAGTTATTCCTTGCGTGAAATCCATACATGATGTGGGTCCAAAAAACACGTAGAATGATATAAGAGCCATCTTCGCACACATTCGGTACCCACATGTCCTACGAAGCAATGTCTCCAACTCCAATCAAAGAGTAGAATCACTTTCAGACCCTAGCCTCTCCGGACCAGCGGTTGTCATCCTTGGTAGTTTACTAGGATCTCTAGACTAACCCCATAGTCCAACACTTGTATTTTTTCGCACTTTGTCTTCACGCATGTGCATCCGGGAACAACTTTCCGGTCGATCACCTATCCTCAAATTGCTCTATACAAAAAATGTTTAACCTGATGTTCGATGATCCCTAGAAAATAAGTTGTAACTTGTTGATGAGTATCCTATCAATCCTATTAAGCCATGTATTAGGATCTCACATACACCCACTCTTAGAAGATCGACGCCCTCGTTGATCAACCACAAGCTAGGAACGTCCCAATTGGGCACACGTATGTGCGTCCAGTGCTGACGCATCCATGTTGTGTCCACTTTGGGTTACACACACCATGCTTCACATGTCCATGCCACTGACGCAGACACACCGGTGTAACCACGAGGATCATCTCTGATGCCACTTGTAACACTCCGAACTCTAAAGACCAGCGGCTATCATCCATGGCAGCATACTAGGATCTCTAGACAATCCTCAGACCAACACTTGTATTTTCTACGCAGTACACACCATGTGCTCAAATATGCATTCGTACATATATCCAACACTTGTATCAAGGGAAGATGTCATTGATGGGAATGACGGTTAGGCTATGTTTATTATGTATTTGGTCAAACGTTGTGTACTGTGATAAACCACGACCTAAATGATATGGCATCATGTCCCTAACTCGCCGTTTATCTGGATCGGTTGTTGTCTCTTCGAGTCATAATCCAAAAGTTACGGAAGAACAGGAGCACGTGTATATGATAAAGAAAAGGGAAGTTGTCACCCACAGTCTATGGAAGAACATATGCTTACTCTTAAAACATCACAAATATAATAGTTCACAAAGAATAACGAACTCTAAATTCGCTCTAGGCTTATACATAGGAGAAGTACATCGGCGTAAAGGAATACTTACAAAGAAGGACATTTTTGTTATATCCGTACACCACAGATTAAAAAGAAACTAATAATCTAAAACTTAACTCTAACCTATATCTGACTTATACACCGATGCGTCCTACTTGACGTTGCAATAGAAATGATGCTTACGAAGAATAATAGTCTCTATCTTGTAGATGATCACATGATCGCAATTGCTCCCGATGTTTTCCGCTTCCACCTCGCTGATGTGAACATATTGCAGTCACCCGTGTGAAGGACGCCACCTCTCATGTCTTCCCTCATCTCTGAATCCGCTCCTGCAGTTGCCCGGGCACGGGAAGCCGCAAGGTGGCCTATCCGTTCTTGATTTGGTTCCTTCTTGGTTTGAACTGGACAGCTTCCACATGACTGAGAACAGAAAATATGCAAACATCAAGAGGAAGGAGTAGGAAGAAGAGAAAAAGAGGGCACCACAAGCAAGGCCAAAATTGGGAAGAATGAAGAGAAATATTAGAGCTAGGGATGGCTCCCGCCGGGTATGGGTGCGGGTGGAGCCACCCCATACCCGTGCCCGTCATCCCCATCACCTGCACCCATACCCGTCAACGGGTGAAAGTTTTTACCGTACCCATCCTCGACAGGGTTAGTGGGTACCTGCGGACTACTCGATTTTATGGCGCATCAAATTGAACAGAAACGAAATATAGAAAACAATATGTAAAAATAATTTATAAGCATCAACACAATAATTTAAGTTCACAAAATTACAAAATGAAAGAGCTAATTTAACCATACATGAGATCATAAAATAAGCATTACAATAAAGTGATGACACTATAACAAGTTCAACCAAAATAAAGTCGAGCAATCTAGTAGTAACAAAACATAGATCGTGACGCAACATTTATTCAATCTTGATCATGACTCGACGCGACCATTCCTCGACTTCTTAAATTGCCATGTGCTAGTGGAAAATATGAGTTCATTGACTTGTTAGAATTTGCACATAGAAGATGGACAATACTCAAATTGGTAATTACTAACCTCCATCTTCTCTTGGATGCCAACAAAGTCCCAAAATTATCTTCTCCTTTTATAGTATCTACAACAATAAAGTAGCGTCCATGCGCAGCAACAAGGAGCAGCCAATCGGGGTCGGGGCGGGGCGGCTGGCAGCTGGACTCTGTGTTGGAGAACGTAATGTATTCGTAGAACGATGTGTACCCCTCTGGGGGCATCGGTTGCATGTTAATAAGGTAGGGAAAAGCCCCCTACGTGGCAATACAAGGACGTATACGTATATGGGTGGAATACTATTCCATACCGTATGTATACTAGAAAACAATTCTAACACCCCCTTAATCTAAAGCTTGGAAAGATTTAGATTACCTTTAAATTCATCTAACTTCTTAGAGCATAATTTTTTGGTAAAACCATCGCAATCTGATCCTTACTGGAGATGAACCTGACATCAAGTTGTTTGCTTGCAACTCGTTCTCGAACAAAGAAGAAGTCAATCTCAATGTGTTTTGTGCGAGCATAAAAAACTAGATTAGCTCAGAGAAAAGTGGCACCAAGATTATCACACCATAGACGGGGTTTTTCTCGAAGTGTAATACACAATTCTCTAACAAGAATCTCAACCCAAATTAACTGTATAGTAGCATTGGCTAAGGCCTTATACTTATCCCCAGTACTAGAACGAGACATCGTAGGTTGTTTCCTAGCACTCCATGATATAAGATTAGAACCAAAGAAGATAGCAAAACCTTCTGTAAAACGTTTGTCATCTAAATCTCTTGCCCAGTCAGCATCTGAGTAAGCACTAAGAAGTGTAGAAAGAGACTGACAAAAAGAAAGTCCTACTATACGTGTGCCATGAATATACCTCAATATTAACTTAACCGTTGTCCAAGGATTAGTAGTAGGAGCATGAAGAAACTGACAAACCTTATTATGTGAGAAACATAAGTCAGGTCATGCCAATGTAAAGTACTAAAGAGCACCTGCAACACTCATGTAATGAGTGGTGTCTTCAGGACCAAGATGTGTGCCATCATGCAAATGATAAGGTGTCATTAGTAGACAAAGGTGTAGGGCAGATTGTACAATCTTGCATGCCAAGAAATTTCAAAAGATCTGTAGCATACTTTTCCTGGTTCAGAAGTAGACCATTTTGCTGATTGTGAACTTCAAGACCCAAAAAATAATAGAGATCTTCAAGATCTTTCAATGCGAACTCATGACTTAAGCTCTTGAGAAGAGATGTGATAGAAGCATCAGAAGAACTTGTGACAATTATATCATCAACATAAATGAGCAACAACATCTGAATACCTGAGTGATCAAACAAAATTGAGATGTATCTGCTTTAGAAGGTATAAAGCCAAGAGCGTGAAGTTTAGGACTGATACGATAATACCACGCTCTCAGTGCCTGTTTCAATCCATAAAGAGATTTTTCAAGTTTGCAAATATAATTTGGAGTAGCGTAAGACTCAAAACCAGGTGGCTATTTCATGTAAACCTCCTCTTGTAGAACACCATGTAAGAACGCATTCTGGACATGTAGCTGCCACAAAATCCAACCTTTTAAAACAGATATGGATAGAACAAGCCTAATTGTAGCAACCTTAATAACAAGACTAAAAGTATCCTCGTAATATATTCTATACCTTTGTTTAAAACCTTTTGCAACAAGACAAGCTTTATACCTATAAATTGTACCATCAACATTTTTGTTGATGCGATAAACCCATTTGCAATCAATGAAATTTTTATTTGAGCTTGGTGGACCAAGGTTCCATGTATTGTTAGTCATAAGAGAATCATATTCTTCTTGCATAGCATCCCTCCAATTTTTATCAATCATTGCCTCTTGTAAGTTTGTTGGTTCTCCTGCAGAGGTCAACAATGCCCAGCAAATTGTACCATCAGTACGGGTCTTTGGATTGTTTTATACCTTTTTGCAGGCGTGTGCATGATTCAGCAGCTAGAGGGCTTGTATCATTGGCCGTTGCAGAAGATCCTGGCTCTGACAGGGAGCTATCATTGTCTCCTGGGGAGGCGTCGCTCCCGACGTGAGCAGGAGAGCCAGGAGATGAGGGCTACGTGTTATAGCGGTTGTGGTCGGATGTGGGAGGCGGAGACCAAGGCGCAAGCGGGGACCTGACCCAATCATTGTCGTTGTCGCTTGTGGAGGACCGAGGAGATATGTCAGGCTCCCCCTGGCGCAGGTGCGGAGAGAGAGCATACTCCCCTTGGCACACGTGCACCGATGCAGGCGGGGACCTAGGCGGCAACATGGAGGGTCCAAAAGGGTGCGAATCCGTACGCCCAAATGAAAGTGGGGTGTCAGTGTCATCTAAGGATGAGCTTGTCCCAGGATTAACATCGAAGACCGGATTTTCTTGTCCACTAGTAGTGCTTCCTGTAGTTTTAGTATTTGATGTGTGTTGATCATTATTTGCTGCAGAACTCGATGGGGTTTCTTCAAGGGGGCTTGCAGAGGGTTTCAGCTGTGGCCTGTATAGGATCAACAACAGGAACAATTTGCACAACATGATCATTAGCATGCACACCCCTATCTGTGTCAACCAAGGGAGATTTTTCAGAGGGTAGCAACAGGATTTCTTCTCTGAGACGGCAACCGGCGTTTAGATGAAGGGTAGCAAAGGGGAAAATGTTTTCATCAAAAACTACATCTCTTGAGACATAAACGCGGCCAGTGGCGACATCTAGACATTTAACCCCTTTATGAAGAGGACTATAACCAAGAAATACACATCTTTTTTAGCAAAAAGAAAGTTTGTGTTTATTGTAGGGACGTAAATTTGGCCAGCAAGCACAACCAAAAACACGAAGAGAATCATAATTGGGTTTGGTGTGAAGAAGTTTTTCTGTAGGAGTCTCAAAATTGAGGACTTTGGAAGGAACAATATTAATAAGAAAGGTAGCTGTAAGGAAGGCATCATCCCAATACTTCAATGGATAGAAGCATTTGCAAGTAAAGCAAGACCAACTTCAACAATGTGGCGGTGTTTGCGTTCAGCAGAAGCATTTTGCGGATGGGAATGAGGACATGACACATGATGAGTGATGCCCTTCAAAGAAATTGTTGAGTTTTTCATAGTCACCACCCTAATCCGTTTGCGTAGTTATAATTTTTCTATCAAATTTGTGCTCAACAAATTGTTGGAAGTTGAGAAACACTTGATACACATCAGAATGCTTTTTAAGGATATATATCAAAGTAAAATTACTAAAATCATTAATGAAGTTTACATAATATGCATGTTTGCCTAAAGACAAAGGAGGAGTACCCCAAACATTAGAAAACACTTGTTCCAAAGGAACTGTGGACACACTAGTGGAAACAAGATAGGGTAATTGATGACTCTTAGCCTGCTAGCAAGGATCACATATGTAAGAGTTTATTTCTGGAGTATATGGGAGATTGTTTTTCCTAAGAAATTGCTGAACAATAAAAGTAGAGGGATTCCCTAGACGACGATGCCATGTGGAGTATGAAGGCTTGACGGTGACTAATGTATGCTTGGAGGAAACCATTGACACTGGAACAAGAGGTAGAGTCCATCATGACACGGTCCTCTAAACATGATTCGATGTGTGGCCTTGTCCTTTGATACGTCGTAAACGTATCTATAAATTTTTATGCTACATGCTTGTTTTGTATAAACTATCTTATGTTTTGTCTACACTTTGAGCCATTTTTATACAATTTTTGGAACTAACCTATTGACAAGATGTCGCAGTGCCAGTTGCCTGTTTTCTGCTGTTTTTGGTTTTAGAAAAGCTAGTAAGGAAATATTCTCAGAATTGGACGAAACAAAAGTTGGAGTTCCTATTTGCCCCGACACAAGACGGAGTCCAAAGCAGAGACGGAGGAGGGCACCGAGGCGGCCACACCCTATGGTGGCGTGGGTACCCCCCAGGCGCGCTACCAGGTGGTGTGGGCCCCCTAGGGCCTCCACCGACCTTGCCCCTTCGCCTATATATTTCCCCCGAGATGAAAACCCTACATACAGGATCAGAATTTCACGAAAAGTTTCGCAGCGCTGCCGCCACCGAAGAGGAGATTCGGGAGACAGAAGTCTCTGTTCTAGCACCCTGCCGGGATAGGGAAGTGCCCCCAGAGCCATCTCCATCGACTCCACTGCCATCTCCATCATCGTTGCTAACTCCCATGATGAGGAGGGAGTAGTTCTCTCTCGAGGCAAAGGGCTCTACCGGTAGCTATGTGTTCATCTCTCTCTCTCTATGCGTGATCTTATTGAGATCATGAGCTTTGTAATCTAGATATATTCTGCTACTTAAGTGCTTTAATTAATCTCTGCCTATCCCCACGTGTGTGAAGTTGATAGTGTGCACACCGTGTGGCACTTAGGCTAAGGTTACAGAAATACTTATCATGAGTATAATTTGAGTTGGATGTCTCTATGAGATTGTGGTGTTTGTTGGAACCATCTAGCACTCAAGGTGGCAGTGAGGGGTTATATCGATGGGGAATGCAAACTTCAAGGTGTGTTGTTATAGCCCTACATCGTCCAACCAGAGAGTAGTTTAGAGTAGCATAATGAAGAGAATATATTTATATGAGAGTGTCCACTAGTGAAAGTATGATCCCTAGGCCTTGTTTCTAAGCATAGAAATACCATTTAAAATCAGTCTTGTTACATGTTTGCTTGTTGCCACTCTTATTTCAGATTTCAATTACCACTTATAATCATCCATATTACTTGTATTTCACTATCTCTTTGCCGAACTAGTGCACCTATACACCTGACAAGTGTATTGGGTGTGTTGGGGACACAAGAGACTTCTTGTATCTTGATTGTAGGGTTGCTTGAGAGGGATACCTTTGACCTCTTCCTCCCCGAGTTCGATAAACCTTGGGTGATCCACTTAAGGGAAACTTGTGGTATTTGCCTCTTTCGTTAGTTTCGCACTTTCCGATTTGAGCAACAGAAGGTCTTTGAAAAAATCGGTTTTTACCTTCTGGTCTGTTTTGACAGATTTCTGCCATTATTTGCATTTGCCTCTTAATCACTTTCTCTTTGAGTTCTCTTTGATCACTTGAGGTTTTATAAGGAATTGCTACAGAAGCTTATGTTTTAATGGATGATTTACTTGAGTTGAAATTGAACCCAAAGGATTATTATTTTGAATACACTAATGTTGCTAATGAAGATTGTGTGAAGTTTTATGTGAAGGAAGTTTTCAAGTGTAGGGAGAGAATGATGTGATGAGATGAAGTATGGACAAAACCTCAAGCTTGGGGATGCCACCCATGTCACCCCAAGAAATATTCAAGAAGTACAAGCGTCAAAGCTTGGGGATGCCCAAGGCATCCCCTTCTTCATCAATAATCTCAGGTCTTCTTTCAAGACACTTTATTTTTATTACCTTATGCACTATGTGTTGTTCTTGGAGCGTCTTTTTTTTCTTTCTTTGCCGCAATAAGTTGGGTGGATCCCAACACACTTCTTCTGGAGAGAGACAAACCCTGTTATTCATTGCCTAGAACACTCTAGTTTTCACTCTTATTATTCTATGAGTGTTCTCCTTTGCTAGCACTGCCTTTAGCTTTTGTTTTCTTATTCTTTTGGATTAGAACTTTTTAGTTCTTCTTTTTAGATGGGTGAGCCAAGACCTCTGGTCTTTATTGATTATTATCTTTGAGAGTTATTTCAAATAAGTCGATTGGTGTTGGAAAAGAGTAGGAAGCTTCATGCTTATAAGTGGTACAAAAGGAGCTTGTTTTGACTGTGGCCTAGACTTTATCATGTCATGTTTGATGTTGCTTTGACCTTATGCTTAGTGATTATTTATGTAGCATGACTTGTTGCAAACAATTGACATTGCCTAATGTGCCTTGAAAGAATCATGCGTTGTTTTAGCATACAAAAGCATAATATCGTGGTATTCTCCTTTGATGCTTTATTTGGGTTAACTTGGCACATGCTTACACCATGTTAAGACTATGAACCAGTCACCTTAGCCTCTATGATCATTTATTATTTGACTTGTAATATCACTTTATGCTTTAATTGATAATGTTTTGTCGCTTTGCATGATTATGGCCATTATTGCTCTCTTAGTTGGTCGTTCCTAGTCTTTTGCTAGCCTCCACCTGTACCAAGTATGAGTTCTACTCATACTTCCAAACTCCAAGAAAACCAAGTTATTCCAAAGAGTCCACTATAAATTCCTATGCATGGTGTGTTACACCATTCCAAGTATATTCATGTTTTTATCTACCTTCCAAATTAAACTTGTTATGTGAAAATTAGTGATTAAAGCTCTCACAAACTTGATGGCATACTTTACTTTCTTGCACTTAATAAACTTAAACCATTGTGTCCATCTATGTTGCTTATATGCTTGAACTTTATAAATTGTGAATTAGCAGAACCATGATACCATGGGAAACACTTTCAACATTGCACTTATTATTCAGTTGATATCATGTTCTTTTGTTTATGGATCCCGGCGGTGTGAAATAAAAGGAGAGCTTGTAAGCTCATGGAGTTTGTATGTGTGTTAGAGAAACGCCTGGGCGGCTAGCCTAAGCCATGCCTAATCATGGTGGAAACTTGCAGCATAACCATAGTGAGCATTCTGTGAAGCATCCTTAATAAAAACCTATGCAAATAGCAAATAAAAAGATCACTGAGATGCTCATTGTCTGTTGCCTTGTCATTTTGATATGGGAAAGCTCTTGTTTCATGGAGCAAGGGGTACCCCGTTCGCGGTTCTCCATGATACACATGTACTTACAATCACAAGAACTTACTTGTGACTAAAGTTAAGTAGCATGAGGTTCGGTACTCGTAAGCAAAGGGCATGAGATTTTCAACTTATAACTTGTCAAGCATCTTCTCATATTTGTGTCACTTTAATCTTAATCACCTCAAGATGCTTATGATAGGGGCAATGAGAGCTGAAAGCTAATAAGTACCATAATTTTTAGAAGCTCTTTATGAAACTTGAAATCCCTACTTCCCTCTGTGAAGGGCCTTTCTTTTTTACTTTTATGTTGAGTCTCCATCTTCTATCTTTATGCACCAATTTAAAGAGCATAGTGGTCATTCTTAGTTTAATGTGCACTGTCCCAAAACTTGTTGATTGATTCATACTTTGATATTGCTTTTTCTTAAATTATTTTTATCTAGTCACCCTTATGAACTTTGAAGGTGTCCTATGCATTTATATTTTGCTATACCATGAGGGACAAGCTGAATACCACTCTTATTATGTTTTCTATATGTGAAACAAACAGACGTCTTTCAGTGCATTGTTATTCATGATCTTTTGTTTGTACCTTTTCATATTACAACATAGTTGGTATGTTTTATTGTTAGAACTCTATCTTTCATGCTTATGTTTAGAGTACTTTGATCCCAGCTACCAATGCTTTACAAATGCCTTGATCAAGATTGTGATGGTGCATGTCACCTCAAAAAATATTCTTTTTATCACTTACCTACTCGAGGATGAGCAGGAGTTAAGCTTGGGGATGCTTGATACGTCGTAAACGTATCTATAATTTTTGATGCTCTATTCTTGTTTTGTATCAACTATCTTATGTTTTCTCTACTCTTTGAGGCATTTTTATACATTTTTTGGAACTAACCTATTGACAAGATGCCGTAGTGCCAGTTGCCTGTTTTCTGCTATTTTTGGTTTTAGAAAAGCTAGTAAGGAAATATTCTCGGAATTATACAAAACAAAAGCCGAAGTTCCTATTTTCCCGGACATAAGACGGAGTCCAAAGCAGAGACGGAGGAGGGCACTGAGGCGGCCACACCCTATGGTAGCGCGAGTACCCCCAAGTGCGCCACCAGGTGGTGTGGGCCCCTCAGGCCTCCACCGACCTTGCCCCTTCGCCTATATATTCCCCCCGAGATTAAAACCCTAGATACAGGATTAGAATTCCACGAAAAGTTCCGCAGCACCGCCGCCACCGAAGAGGAGATTCGGGAGACAAAAGTCTCTGTTTTGGCACCCTGCCGGGACGGGGAAGTGCCCCCGGAGACATCTCAATCGACTCCACTGCCATCTCCATCGGCGTTGTTGACTCCCATTATGACGAGGGAGCTGTTCTCTCTCGAGGCTAAGGGCTCTACCGGTAGCTATGTGTTCATCTCTCTTTCTATGCATGATCTTATTGAGATCATGAGCTTTGTAATCCAGATCTATTCTGCTACTCAAGTTCTTTAATTAATCTCTCCTTATCCCCACTAAGGTTACAGAAATACTTATCATGAGTATAATTTCAGTTGGATGTCTCTATGAGATTGTGGTGTTTGTTGGAACCATCTAGCGCTCATGGTGATAGTGGGGAGTTATCTAGATGGGGAATCCGAACTTTAAGGTGTGTTGTTATAGCCCTACATCGTCCAATCGGAGAGTAGTTCAGGGTAGCATAATGAAGAGAATATATTTATATGAGAGTGTCCACTAGTGAAAGTATGATCCCTAGGCCTTGTTTCTAAGCATAGAAACACCATTTATAATCAGTCTTGTTACATGTTTGCTTGCTGCTACTCTTATTTCAGATTGCAATTACCACTTATAATTATCCATATTACTTGTATTTCACTATCTCTTCATCGAACTAGTGCACCTATACATCTGACAAGTGTATTGGGTGTGTTGCGGACACAAGAGACTTCTTGTATCTTGATTGCATGGTTGCTTGAGAGGGATACCTTTGACCACTTCCGCCTTGAGTTCTATAAACCTTAGGTGATCCACTTAAGGGAAACTTGCTGCTGTTCTACAAACCTCTGCCCTTGGAGGCCCAACACTGTCTACAAGAATATAAGCGTGCGTAGACATCATCCTTTATCAAGAAAAATAATGGGTGAATTTCAATGAAGACATTATTGTCTAAAGTAAGTTTGTGAGTAGAAACTAAATTCATGGAAGAACTAGGAACATGTAAAATGTTGCGGAGTTGAAGACAACTATGTGGGGGTGTGCAAAACTAGATGACCATCATTAGAAATTTCCATACCTTGTCCACTAGCATTGTGTATTTGATCATGTCCTTGATAATTTTCATGAACTTGAAGCTTGTTCAGCTGACCTACAGCATGATTGGTTGCTCCTGTGTCCATGATCCAATTGGTATCAACACCATAGGTACCTTTATGATCATGAGAGGTGTCATCATCGTCGTCATCGCCATAGCGCCACCAACATTCATTGGTGGGGTGCCCCTTCTTCTTGTAGATTTGACAGTAGACACCATGCTACCAAGGGATAGCAACATGGTTAGGTCGACCACGACCCTTGTCGTGCCCCCTTTGGGCTGACTATCCTGGCATCCCTGAGTCGGAAAAGCACGGGGCTACGAAGGTGGAGGTGGAGGCGGGTGGGGCAGCTACTGGGGAGGATAATGATGGTGGTTGTTATTGATAATGGGGTGGGGCATAGGAAGGCTGGGTGTAGTGTGGAGGTGGTGCATAGACATAAGAGGCATAGGTAGGGTGTTGAAAAGTGAATGGCGGGGGTGGTGTGGCATGGTAAGTAGGTGTAGGTGCGGGATGATATGGTGGTGGTGTAGGAAGGATGGGAGGTTTCGGTGGGTCGCCATATGGAAAGACATGACAACAAAGAGCAACATTAATGGAGGATGTGAAGGAGTTGGTATTTTGGCCCATAGCAGCAAGCATGTTTTCACGGTTTTCATAAGATAAAAGCTGAGAGCACATATCACCTAAGGTTGTAGATGGATTTTCATTAATGGAGGCAACAATAGGTGTGTAAGTACCATCAAGACCATTGGGGATGTAGTCTTTGAGATCATCATCATCAACCTTTTTTCATGCAGCAGCAAGTTCAGCAACAAAACCCTTTATCTTGGTGAGGAATTGAGAGGCAGTCATATTGAATTTTTTTGTGTTTGAGAGATCACCATGGAGTGTGGAAACTTGGGATTTGGAATGGGTGGAGAAGAGCTCAAGAATTTCACTCCACACATCCTTGGCATGAACAAGGCCATACACATGAGATAGTGATCATCACCAAGAGAGTTAACAAGGAAGCTCTGAAGGAGATATGCCCTAGAGGTAAATAATAAATGGAGTTTATTATCATATCTCAATTAGTTCGTATTATTTTCATATTGTTCTACAACTGTATCAAGTGGAAACATCGATACAGGTGTGATATTAAGCAAACCAAGTCCCTAGTAGCCTCTATTCATACTAGCTCATTGGGCAACCGATGATCAAGGTTTCCTTATCATGGAGCTTTTATGCCAATTGACAATGAGGTCATATCATTGGTGAATGATGTGATGGACATTACCCAAAGATTGCGACATGATCAAGTCACAGACTTTATTGTTGCAATAGTTAGAAACATAGTCTCCTTCTCTTAGACCGTGAGATTTTACTCACTGTCTCCTGATGTTGCCTTAACTACATCAAGCGTCACTCGGTTAAACGGTGATTATAAAGGTTTACATTAGGTATTCCAGAGGAACAGTAGATGACATATGACTCAAGACCGGGATTTGTTCACCTAAGTGACGGGTAAGATACATACAACTGACTTGGTGAGATTACATCCATAATGTTGCAATATGTGACTATGTCACAGGGATGTAATATCATCGTAACAAGTAAAACAGAACTTGTCGATAATGAGATTGAACAAGGTATGTGATACCAATGATCATATCTTGGACAAGTCGTATCGGAGAAGCAAAGGGAATTACACTCGACATTTTACGGTTCAAATGACATTGTCATCAGGGAATGCATAGGGGTCATTATGGGCATCTCGGTATTGATCATTGATGGAGATCATGTATGTGCTATTCCCGAGCCATGGCGAAATACTCTTAAGGGTATGATGAGCTAGAGATACTGTATAATTTGGAATCACAGTAGAGAAAGACAGAATTGTTTCGCAGAGAGATCTGATGTTGTTCAGAGAGAGAGAGAGAAAGACAGGAAAGGAAAGAGATCTAACGTTGTTTGGAGATCTGACATTGTTCGGAGAGAGAAACAAAGAAAGAAAGAAAGAAAGGAGAGAGATCTGACGTGTTTCGAATAAATGGCAATTTAATATATGCATTTATTATATATTAATTATGAATTAATATGTACTAAATAAATATTTAAATGAAAGTTTATTGGGCAACTTCCTCATTATGACAAAACCTCGGAGGGAATTAGCCTAGAGGAAGTCACCCTGGAAAAGGGAGAGAAAACAGCAGCCTCAGCCACCATGGGGCACTGTGAGCCAGCCCAAGCAGCCAGGCGGGCGGATAGCTCTATCTGCCGCTCAGGGCAGCTGGCTCCTAGGTGCCACCCCGCGGGCAGATAGGCTACGGCCACAGTGCTACAACCCACGTGGGAAGGCACCGGGGCACGATCACCACAACTGTCCACTACGCGAGAGGCCGGACCAAGCAGGGCGCAACTGCGCCGGAGGCAGGCGGGCGCGCGGGTGGGCCGCGGCCAAGGCCCACCCGACCGATGCTACCCTAGGCCGTTGCGGGTGCTGGCTGCCCTCGGTCGCAGCACTGCTGCTGTTGCTTGCTGCCTGGGCCCAGCGGGGTGGCTCACCTGACCACCCATTGGCCCAGTCGGCTGGGAGCCTCCTTTTTCCATTTTCTTTTATATCTTTAGTCCCACATGGGGCACCCAAAGGGGAGTGCTCACCTCCCTCCACCTATATAAAGTGGTGCCCATGGGATGGATAAAACACACCAATTTGAGAGGTTTTTCTAAGGCGTCTTCCTTAGATAATTCTCTCCCTCTCTCTCTCTAGTTATCTCCATGCATCGGCACGGTCCCAAGGAAGGAATGTACATGTAAGAGACTTCGCACCTATAGCACGATGTTGCTCTATAGGGATTCCAAGCCGGAGATCTACTTCCGCACTCCCGACAGGGATCAAGGGGGTCGGAGGTCGTCATCGTACACCGTATGTGTACGAAACCTTGAGGGTGCCTCATATGAGGGCATCTTGGATTTCATGAGCTAGAGATGCTGCATGATGAAGATGGATCAAGGGGTGACCTGCGAGGAGCTTCGCAACCTTGAGAGTTTGACTACTTCAACAACATTCCTCTCGGAACGTTAACCGCATATGGTCTACAAGGGTATGTATTCTATACTCTCCGCTCATTACTGCATTACTACATAGATAGATCTTGGGTAGTTAGGGCATTCCAACTTTTCTACTACAGAATCCTTCAGTGGTATTGGAGCCGATCTATGCGTAGGAGTGTTGTACGACCAGTACACACAAGTATTGTGCAGTCATTGATCCCTTAGTTGTTACCCTCTAACGTGTACTTGTTTATATCATGGTATTTTTTCATGAAGCTGCCCGGAACAACCTTACATGTATTCTTACACGAGACTGGTTCCACGCACGACATATGGCTTGTCCCGTATAAGTGGCTAGCAGGTGTCTGTCTCTCATTCAATATTTGATATAGCATTTACAATGGAGGGCCCCGAAAGGGATGTAGTAGAGACAACTATTGGATCCATGTTGTGGTTGAAAGTTTGTAGATTAGAAATAGTTCTATTATAAAAGCCCTAATAGCCACGTAAAACTTGCAAAAGATAAACTACAGGCGTCTAACTTTATTTTGCAGGAGGGCTTGTGTTGTGATATGGTATTCGTCGTTATGAAGGTAAAGTAGTTTATTTTTCTGTTACTAAGTAGTACTCCCTCCATCCCAAGGCTTAAGGCATATAATTTTTTGGAAAAGTCAAGCCATGTAAAGTTTGACCAAACTTTTAGAAAAAACTATCAAGAACTACTATATTATATAGATACCATGTGAAAATATGTTTCATGATGTATGAAAAGGTATGAATTACGTAGTGTAAATATTAATATTTTTGTCTAAAAAATTGGTCAAACTTTAGTTGGTTTGACTTTTGAAAAAAATTATATGCCTTAAGCCTTGGGACGGAGGTAGTATAATAATATTCATCATTCCATTGGACGACCTGTTGGTGGCGTCGTGGAATTAGCGTAAAACCGACGGCAAGATAGAGTCATGTCGGAGCGCTCAAAGGATATAAAGGCGCAAAATAAGGACCATATCATATCATAATATACATATGATGTTGATACCTCTCATTCATCTTATTGTGTGCTAGTATTAGATACTCAAGAGTAGCATATTAGATAATTTGTTCCCTAAAATAATTCCAATGACAGTGTTCCCTTTGTGTGTGCACCACTAAGAAATTTCTTCATTATGAAGCCGGCCATGACGATCGGGGACTAGACATATCTACGTTCGCATACGGTGGGTGTAAGTCATGTTGCACTGTAAAAACACATAAGTTAGAATTGACGAGCCTAGTATGTGCACACATGGCCTTGGAACACAAGAGATCGAAAGATCGAGCATGAGTCACAGGAATTATGTGATTGACATTGGAGAATGTCAACCTTTGCAGCTATGTTTCTGGCCGTGATGATCAGGGGTGATATAGTGAATTGGAATCGTGTGATCGCTAAAATCGTCCAGGAGATGAGAATTTTAGTCGGAGCTCAATTATGGATTGAACTCATATTATGAACTTAGTCTAGACGTATATGTGCAAACATCTTAGTAGATGATGGCCTATCCCATTGAGTTCCTTTGCGACCATGGGAAATTTCTTGCTTGATGTGGAACATAGCAGAAGGGTCCAACTTCATAGATTAATACCCACACCTAAAGGATATCCTCGAAATTGATGATCTTCTCTTCTTGATAAAATAACCATTAGGAGATAGTTTGATGACTCCATGACGATTGCTGTGGATATCATGGATGAAAAGAGTATATGTTAGATATACAAGTTAGAAATGTACTTCTTGCAAAGCTCGTCGCAGTTCACAAAGTATTTGATACTTGTCTTATTTTGGAAAATAATATTGTCTGCTTGAGAATTGTTGGATATGAGGCAATATGGATTGATGACGGCGAGCAAAATAGCTAATGGCCCACATCACCCCTTTCCTCAAAGTTTATCATTTGGATTAGTGTACTTGAATATAATTTTATAATCCTTGTTTGTATGTCTTTCCTATTGGCGAGACGATTATTCATATAAATAAGTTACAAACTAGTTGTACTATTCTTATTAATAACACATTTATGGTCACATTACAATTATATATGAGTCATTCTCATCACTATGGAATTACAAGAAATACAAAGTCTATTTGATTTGATTGACATGGTAAAGTATTTAAGTTAATTTTGGCATAAAATGACTTGTGAAATATGTTTCACAAATTATGATAATTGGATAAATTCAAAGTGTATTGACATGTCTAAATATCATAATAATTTTGCATTAGATACATACGATCTAATATTATGTCTTATCGGGGTTATAGATATCGTTTATAGATATAAATTGAAATGAGCAAACACTCGGTTTAAATACAAAGGAACATATAAAGATTCGTGAAAACAACACCATAAGAGTTATGGCATGTTCGAGTTACTAGAGATTTCGATAATTCGAAATTGTGGCGAATAAACAAGTCTTTGTAGAAATAAGGTATTTTCCCTTGCCTCCAGATTGTTGAGTGGCACAGTGGAATTCGTTTCGTGAAACCAAACTCTACAAATGGAGGAGAAACTAATTATAATGATCATAAAGTTTTTGTGAATACTTTTACTAAAGAAAGTAGGATTCAATATATATATTCTGCAAGTTTGCGGAATTGTATTATTGATCCACTTGTCTAGTTATTTGAACAAGACTTGCCTACAAACTACAAAGAAGCATGATGGACCTAACTGCGAGAAATGGTACGAGTCATAAAATCCTATATTAAGTTACATTTAAAGATTGCAAAGTAATATGTTACTTGATCTCATTAAGTAAAGATGTTTACTTGATATTTCTAAATGACTACAAAGCCATAAGAAAGGAAATAAAACTTAATGAAGGACATAAAGCTCTATTTGTCACAAAGTATGTTTGGACAAATTCAAGGAGTTAACTAAAAATGTAGTGATGCTTGAGTCTATTGGATTTTCACCAGCAATATATGGACACTAAAATCTCATAGCTGGAATTCTCAATTTGATGATGATCAAAGAATTTTGGAATGTCCAATATTATTGAGAGGACATGCATTTGAGTGGGACATAAGTAGCTTGGCTAAATCATAATATGTAACAGACATATTTTGTGTGGGATCTAAGAGAAATCCCTGGATCTCATAAATGGATGCCATATTTGAGTGGGAGCGTGACATCATTTTAAAATATGTGGACAACATATATGAATGATGTGATTGGCATTAATAATATTAAAGTTAGTGAATATGGATGAAGTTGAACAAGTTATAAACAATAAGATCTATCGAGATAGATTGGTAAGTTTAATAAACATCACTGTTAAATGCTTCCTAGACTTGATTCTAAATATGTTCATAATACCCTAGATAAGATTCTGAAGTAGTTCAAAATGGAACAAGGTAAGAAAGAAGTTCTTACTTGTATGAAGCATTGAGTTAGTCTCAGTATTACAACTATGGTTAAAAGAAAGAAAGAGATGCGTTGCATCTCTTAGGGCCCAACCATAGGTTCTTCCACACAACCATATTGTATACTCGACAGAGTGTGACCCAAGGTTCTAGTTGGAAGAACAAGCTCTTAACTATAAGAACATGTCTTGAGGTGATTCTTGAGTTAATCACTCAACGAGAGTTAAGTTTGTCCTTAAATGGTAAGAAGCAAAGTTAGGCACTCTAACATCCCAAAACTTTAATCCAAGTGATCAAGATCAAATCTACCGAATTTGGGGTTAACAAAAACTTTTCTATTTAAAATCCTTAAGCATTCGTATATGTGTGCATTTAAATAGGAGTTATTTTGAATTGCCATGATTGAGTGATCTATTGGTTGTAAAATGACTCTAAGGTGAATTACACATCATCTAGATCATCCCCAAGAAAATCCCAAAGAAAAAAGAAATAAAAAAAGAATTAAATAATAGAAATGGTCACTTTTGCCATTTTAATCACCTAGCCCACTTTGGCTATTCCTAGCACACAAATTCAAACAGAGACAAGTGTGGATCCTTGCACCCCTTACTAGTACAAATAGTGATGTACCAAGGCCCACTTTGTGATCTCCTAAAAACATTCAAACTCTAATTTTAAGTGACATTTGAAAATTGAATCTAGTTCATATGTATAGATCACACTTTTTCAAAAACCACTGAAATGAACTCCATTTCAAAATCCCAGGCAAACCTAGAAGCTTAAGCATAAGATAAACCACTCCACCAAAAATCATCCCAAAATTCAAATATTTTGTTCTTGCGGCCATTTGATCGAACAGGTGGCAGGCAGAAAAATTCTGGCCTAACTAATACTGTTGCCAATTGATCTCTTGTCCCCCATTCAACCCTCTCTGCACTCCCCTGTATCCCCTCGCTCCAACCAAACCATCAACCAGCTCCCCCTTCACCGCTAGCAGTAGTGGCGCGCCGCCCAAGCTTGGTCACCGCTGGTCGAGCATGTGCAGCTCGTAGCAGACCACGCTGCGCCATTCCAGCGTGCCCACTAGCTCCGCCCAACCCTACCGCGACTCCCTGTCCACCCCACGGCCAAAGCCAGCTCTTAGACCACCCCAGAGCAGCGTCGTCCTTTCTCTCTGCGCCATGCGCATCGCATGCTAGAGTGCCCCCGCCGCCAGCACGCCACACACCACGCCTCGACACCAGACCGTGCACGCCGCTCTTCCTTGACCACACCAACCCGCTAGGCATGGTCGTGCACCGTCGCGTGACCCATAGTCGCTAGGAGCACCGTCGAGTACCGCCTCTGTCCCTCAGAGCTCGGGAAGCTCCTGATCGATTGCCACCGCCCCTAGCATCGCCATTACGCTGTAGAGGACCGCCAGCAGACCGTGCACCGTCCGCCTACCTCGCCCACTCCGGTAGCCCCCCTGTATCGCCGTCAGCTACAAGCTCCACCCACACCCGTCGGTCCCCTCGTCGAGCCTATAAAAGGAAGCCTTCCTAGCACCATTGCGTCACACCATTCCACTCCCCTCTCTCCACTGATTGTTTCCCCCCTCTCGCCGGAGCCCTCGAGCAGCCCATCGTCGGAATTCCATCGGAGGCAGCCACTATAGAGGAGGAGAAGTTGCAGTATATTTTGTCCACCTCAGCCCCTGCCGCGACCTCGTCTGAGCCCGCCGTCGTCCACCAGTTCGTTTGCCCGCCTCGCCGCACAAGCTGGAGCCCTGGTACGTCCCTAGTAGACCCCCACCGGCCGCGTTAGGGTTCAGTCTCGCCGGCGACGAGTCCGTCGTCGACGACGTCCGTGATCCGTAGATCTGTTTTCTAATCGTGTGGTTATTATTGCCCCGTACCGCTTCGGGTTTTAAGTGCTGCTGAGATGTGGACCCCCCTTGTCAGTTGCTTGCTACGCCTCTGAGCGTCACCGGGCCGGCCCAATTAGTTTCCCGTGTTGACCCAGTAATTCAAATAAGGATTTTTCTATTTAGACTTAAAATCAATTGAGTGATTCTAATTTTTTTGGAAAGGTAATGAAAATCTCTATCCAGGCCCGTTGGATGTAAATAAATTAGAGTTAGAGACCTCTCATAGTAAAAATAACAAGACAGAAGCTTTTGCACATTCAAATATTTTTATAAAATCAACCATAATAGCTTTTGAGTTGATTCCAACTCTCAAAAATCACATTTAACCATACCTATCTGAATATGTAATAATATTAAGGTTTGCATGCAGTGACTTTGGACTAGTATGAAAATAATGCTATATAGGCATTTCTAGTCACTTTAAATCATTAATTATTAAACTTATTAAAATGTGATCCAACATTTAAATCACATCCCATATGTTAGAATATGTGGTGATGACATGTGTGCACATGATCCCATATTTTAATTGGAGAATATTATAGTTAATTTCAATGAGTAGAAATTACTTTTCTCAAATAAAATAAATGAAGCTAGTTCATTAAACCTTGTGATGCTTGTGATGATAATAGGTCATCAAATGTGTGCCTTAGTGTGCTAAGTAGACTAGTTAAGTATGGTTTGGTGATTGTGTATCCCGTATGTATTTATAGACGATAGTATCGACCAAGCTTTCGAGGAGGAGGAGTTCTACCAAGAGGAGGAGGAAGAAAACTTCAACCACTACACTAGACAAGGCAAGCTATTGTTAGCAAGCTAGAATTAAGCTATATAACTTAATCAAGATGCATTAGGCATGCTTTGGTTATACCCTTTGATTTATACCTACTGCAAGTTTTATTTACAAGCTTTACTTTCTTTACTTTACCAAAAGTCCTTTACTTGTTTAAAGGTAGCATAAAGAGTATAAAACTTGACGTATCTAGTTAGACTAGATGTCATCCTATGGAATGAGGGAATACTTGGTGAAAATGACTTGTGAAAACCTTAGAATGATGAGTCATTCTATTGAGATATTTTGACATGTGTTGAGAAACACAAATGGTTTATGATGATGAAAATGTTGACGCATGAGCCTTAGCCTCTTTTATAAAAACTGATGGTTGGGTTCGGATGCGATACCATTCCAATTTTACCGTACAACCACAATACCTGAATTGGGTAAGGCTTAGCCAAAAGTTTATATGCATTGGTATTAGTTCCCTCACGGGAGAGGTTTGAGCTGAGGCTACCTCTCAAATGTTCTCCACCTATGGAGTGCCCAAGATGACAAATGGTCATGGTTGGGAGGCCATGCTCATAGGAGAGGTGCTTATACTAGGGTGTGTAAAGGAAAGGTTATGTTTGATTATATGCATACTAAGTATGATGATTCAGGGTTATCCCTGACAGATGTATCGAATCTTGTGGTGAAAGTGTACCACCTCTGCAGAGTGTCAAACTATTCGAATATCCGTGTCCGCGGTTATGGACAGTTGGAGTGGCCATAGTGTTCCGTTGTCAGATGTTTTCAAAATGACTTATGAAATGAGTTGTGACATGAATTGACCACAACAGAGTTGTGACTATGACAATTAAGTTCCCACTTAGGTGATTTTAAACTTTATTTTATCTTTCTTTGTTTCTGAACTCCGCTTAGGTTTCAAAGTTAACTTTACAACCAAACTTAGAGTTAGTATTTTCCTACTAGAACTATCCTAATTGTTAGTGGTAGTTTGCGAGTACTTAAAGAGTACTCATGGCTTTTGTCCCTGGCTATCCCTATGGCCAGACTATGAAGGAAACTACCAAGAGGAAGGACAACATGATGGCTATGATAACTAGGACCATCTTCCATCGTCAGCATTGCATGTGAATCTGAAGATGGACCCCACCGCTACGCTTATTAATTATTCCGATGCTTCTTGTATTAAGACTGGATCATGAGATCATTTATTCGTGTAAGACCTTATTATTGTTTGTAATGGATGATGTACTGTGATATCCAATCTGTTATGTCTCGCAAAAATGGTAATCCTAGGATTGCGATGTATGGCATAACAGGCATCTGAGATTAAAAATCCGGGTGTTGACAGGCACATAGTTGCATTTCATGCACTAGGATCTACATAGATATAGAAGTATAGGTTTTGAAAAAAGAAGTTTGACTTCTACTATGTGTGTTTTAAAGTTTCTATGACAACAGTGAAAGTTAATTTGACTGATCAACCTTCACTATAAACACTAGAAACAAAGTCTTCAACCCATTATCAGATAATGGTAAATGTCAAAATTAGGAATACAATTATGATTTGCAAAATACATAATGATTTGGTAAAATAGAACATCGATAGGACGTTTTCCATGAGCATGCATGATCAATAAACACATGGTTTATGATGAGTAAAATGCGAGCTAGATTATTTGTACTGCAGTGCAAGTGGGAGACTGAAGGAGATATGCCCTAGAGACAAATAGTAAATGGATTTTATTATCATGTCTCAATTAGTTCATAATAGTTTCATATTATGCTAAAAATGTATCAAGTGGAAAAATTGATATAGGTGTGGTATGAAACAAACCAAGTCCCTAGTAGCCTCTATTCATACTAGTTCGTTGGGCAACCGATAATCAAGGTTTCCTTATCATAGAGCTTTTATGCCAATTGACAACAAGGTCATATCATTGGTGAATGATGTGATGGACATGACCCAAAGATTGCGACACAATCAAGTCATAGACTTCATTGTTGCAATAGTTAGAAACGTAGTCTCCTTCTCCTTAGATCGTGTGATCATATTACTCATTGTCTCCTGTGGCTGCCTTAACTGCCTCAAGCGTCACTCGGTTAAACGGGGATTATAAAGGTGTACATTAGGTATTACAGAGGAACAGTAGATGACATATGACTCAAGAACAGGATTTTTTCACCCAAGTGATGGGTAAGATACATACAACCGACTTGGTGAGATTACATCCATAATTTTGCAATATGTGAATATTGTTGGGTTCGCAGCACAGAAAACAAAAAATTTCCTACGATGGGAACTATCGCCAAGATCTATCTATTAGATACAAGCAACGGGTGGATATACATCCATAGAGAACTTACCCTCAAAGACAACAAAGATTTGTTAACAAGATGGAACTCGTGTATGATGTAGTCGTACACTTGCCAATCTCAAGATTGTGATGAAGTCCAGCAGGTCCGGCTCCAGCACGTCCATCAGATCTAGCTCCAGCAAGTCCAGCACCACCAAGTCCAGCACCGCAAAGCAGCGGTGCATCTGTGATCGCACACTCACCCGGTACCCCGACAACCGCTGTCCCTCGCTCTAGCAAAGCCGCGGAAGCATCAACTCCTTTCTAGATAAAGCCACCGGGAACATGTATCTCGCTAATCCGAGACCATGGGGAATAACTAGAGGGGGAGAGAGATCCTTCACAAGGAGGTGTGTGTTGTGAGGAGGAGAGGGGGGCTTTTTATAGGGAAGAGGAGGGCAGCCAAGGTCCATGGCGTGGCAGTCATGGTGGTGCCCCCACCTCTTCCATCATCATGTGGTGGATGCTCCACTCACATAAATATGCCTCCAGTAACACTTCCACTCACATGCATTAATTTCCACCAAATTTAATGCAAGCTCTCATTAAATAAAACTATTTTATTTATTTTATTCAGAATTTTGTTAATTACTTTAATTAACAAAAATTCACATAAAACCCTCTGCAATATTTTAATATCACATGCAGAACCAGTTTCTGCAATTTCACCCGAAGCAATTCCGGTTTCCATCAAAATGATTACAGCGCTTTCTTAAATCTTTATCTGAAACATATTTGCTCCAAATTGTGTCAGTATCCCATAAGTGTGTCACCCTATGGTTCACAAATAATGCAGACATGATCGAGACCCCTCTTCGATCCATAATCAGCAGCGGGACCTAGAGATCCGTATTGACTCCCACATATTCAACGATGCTCTTGTGATCGTATGAACCTTTAATGTTGTAACTAAATCCCTTTGTCTCGCGATATATTACATGTCCGAGATTTGATCATCGGCATCCAAATACCTAGTTTGATCTCGTTACCGACATGCACTCTTTCCTCCTTCCCGTGATATAACATTCTAGTGATCACATCACTTGCTTGCAAGCTATTCTCAATGTGATATCACCAACAGGGCCTAGAGTAAATCTATCCGTCATCGGGATGGACAAATCCCACTCTTGATCCTTGAGCCTCAACATAAAACCTTCGGAGTATCTGAACCCACGCCTTTATAGTCACCCTTTTATGGTGTGACATTTGATGTTATCAAGTTACTCTTCCGATGTTAGCAATTAACATGATATCATGGTCTAAGGACTAAGATTACTTCGTATGATGTTATAGCAATATAAACATAATGAATTTGATCGTAATGCTATACTTCGGATGAATGTTCATCACATCATTCCACCAACGTTGTGACCTCGTTATTAACGACATCCAATGTCCATGATCAGGAAACCTTGATCATCTTGTCAATCAACGAGCTAGTTTATAAGAGAGGCATAACTAGGAACTTTCCTTTTGTTCATTAAACACACATGTATTAACGTTTCCAAATTAATACAATTATAGCATGCAAAATTAACATTTATCATAAACAAGGAATAAGATAATAACCACTGCCTCTTGGGCATATTCCCTTCAAATATATTACGGGGATGTAATATCGTGATAACAAGTAAAAAAACATGTCGGTAATGATATTGAACAAGGTATGCGATACCAATGATTGGATCTTGGAAAAGTCATATCAGAGAAACAAAGGGAATTGGACCCGACATTTTACGGTTCAAATGACATTGTCATCATGGAATGCACATGGGTTATTATGGGAATCCCGGTCCCACTATTGATCATTGATGGGGATCATGTCTGTGCCATTCCCAAGCCATGGGGAAATACACTTAAGGGTACGACAAGCTAGAGATACTTTTTAAGTTGGAATCATAGTAGATAAAGTGAAAGACGAAATTTTTTCGCAGAGAGATCCAAAGTTATTTAGAGAGAGAAAGAAAGAAAGGAAAGGAGCAAAAGGTGTTTCGAATACATGACACTTTAATATATGCATTTATTATATATAATTATGAATTATTATATACTAAATAAATAGTTAAATTAAAGTTTAATGGGCAACTTCCTCATTAGGCCAAAATCCTGGAGGGAATTGGCCCAGAGGAAGTCACCCTGAAAAAGGGAGGGAAAACAACATCCTTAGCTGCCATGGGCCGCTGTGAGGGAATGTTCGTTTGCGGTACCAAATATGGTGGGTGAGCACACCGCGGTACCCGAGTTGCCATCAATCGCGCGGAGGGGCCATAGTAGATTCACCAATTGTCCAGAAGGGCCAAATGGGGGTGAATACAAATCTAACGGCCAAACGGTCGTTTGAAATAGACGAAAAACGGTTGAACTCAAATACCGTCGTTAGGTCAACTCTTCTTGGCCCGCCATGTCAGTATTCCCCGTTATCTTTTGCAGTCGTGGACTAGCTTACCCCTGCGTGCACCAGATCCCTGAGTGGACGAGATCTATTTCTTTGCTCTGCCCTGGTCTTCTCCCCTGCTCCCCTCCCCATAACATTTGCTCAGCTCCGGCTGCTCGTCTCAGATCGGCGCTCGCACTTGCTCTAATTTACGTCTCCGCCATGTCCGGTCAACCTCCCACGCCTCTAATCGAAGCTCACAGCCGTCGCCGTTGCATCATCCGCCGTATCGGAGCTTCGCGTCCACGAACTAATATCTCGCCTCTGGCTAGTCCTTCTCGCACGGTGGAGCGCGTCCTGTGGGGCGATCCAGGCAGGCGACGACCGGCCTCGGGAAGTTGTGTGTTGCCACGCACCCAGGCATGGTACCCCTGGCAAAGCAGTTCGACGACCACACTCTCATGGCCACCGTGCTAGGCGTCCGTCCCGCCGTGTCGCCGGCAGAGTTGCTGTCGGCTTTCAGGTCTCGTTTTGGAATCAGACGAAATGAGGTCAACATTGAGGTATGCGCACTGCCATTCGATTTTTTTGTCTGGTTCAAGCACGGCTCAGACACCGAGCGTGTTCTGCAATCTTCCCATTCTTTCGAGTGCTGCGGGGAGAAAATGAGCTTCATGCGTTGGCATCGCGCCTGTGGGTGGGACGATCGCTTGGGGTAGCTTCGTTTCTTCTCCAAACTCGGCTTTGACGGCCTCCCATTGGATGCTTTGGAGTCGAAGGCCCTCAAGCAGGTCGTCAGTAGCCTTGGCGGCGAGCTGGTGGAAATCGTGCCACCGAGCGACAGATGGGTCAGCGAGGTAAAGGCGTGGCTGAAAGATCCTGATGCCGTTCCTAAGATGTACGAGGTGTAGATTCCAAGCAGGGCAGGGCGACAGCTTTGCTAGAAGCACCCGGTCATCATCCACCTAGAGGAGGTTCTGGACTCGGTACATGGCATTCAGGGCCACAAAGAGGCTGCCAGAAAACGCCCTTGTCGCCTGCAGTGTTGGCCTGGAAGGATCGATGGCACAGGACCGCCACCGTTTCACGACGGGGCACACCGTTTCGGTGGGGGGACCGGGCTTGGACGAGCTGGTGGTTCTGATTTCCCTCGAGTAAAGACAGAGCTCTAGTGAATTGTCGTGGTATGTGTGGCTAATGAATTTGTAGTATGGAGAGTGTAGCATGAAGTTAGCATCGACTAAAAATGTGTAATAGTTAGAATCGATGTAGTACGTGAGTGTAATAGTTTGAAGTAGTATGTGTGTGTAATAGTTTGAATCGATGTAGTATGTGTGGGTAATGAATTTGATGTAGTTTGTGTGCGTGTAATAGTTTGAATCGATGTAGTTGAACACCGTACTTTATAATTTCTGTGAATAACCAAGGACAATCTCATGAAAAGAGGGTGGTCTAGCAATGAGAAATGTCAATTATGTGGATGCCAGGTAAATGTAGTCCATCTCCTCTTCAAGTACTCCCTCCGTTTCAAAATATAAGATGTTTTAGCTTTGTGAATGGAGTGTATCTAGACATCTTTTAGCGTTGGTGCTTTCTAAACCTAGATGAACCTACATACTAAAAGGGGACTAGATACACTTCATTCACAAAGCTAAAACATCTTATATTTTGAAACGGAGGGAGTACAAGGTAGCTACATTTGTAACACGTTGAACTACAGGACCATTTTGCAGGCAACAAAGACAAAGGAAAAAATGGTTTACAGCACAGACAACAGACGCAAAATCTGTAGTCTGGGATAAAAAGATGCCAACTGGATTGAACCACGACTAGTAATTGAAGGAAATAGGTACTTGATAGTATTTGCTTACAACAATAGTACTTCCATACAAAAGGGTCTTATACCTGCACAAAAGTGGGCTAAACTTCCTACTATTATAGAACAATTCGTCAGCATTTCATCTACAAAAGCCATTCTTCAGTCTAAACTTAACTATTCTACACTAAAGAAACTACAGATCTCCACCAGAAAAGTTGGCTAGCCAATTGCCTTGAGAGGACATATGTTCTTTGATCATTTAACCCAAACTGATCTATTGCCTTCCCGCCAAACTACAAGAAATCTGCATCGTTCACGCACGAGCGATTTGCGTGCGCCAGTCTCGGTTCAGTAGGACCATCCGCGCCGCCGCAACGATTTCTTCGAAACTGAAATTCGACATCTCCTTCTCGGGATCGTAGGTCCGTGTGAACTCGAACCTGAATTCCGGGGCTGAGCTGAAGCCCACCGCCGTCTCCGACTGTCGAACAATCCAGCATGCTAAGTGTAGACGCTTGGTCGCCGCCACAGTACGGCCTTCGACGGTGCGTAGGATGGAGTGTGTTTGCCGCAAACGGCGTGCTCCCAACCTACCCCACTGAGGTAAGGTAGTCCGCGCCGAAGCGTGGACGCGAGAGTTCCTAGACCTTGGCACTACCCTGTTCAAGGGTGTGTACCCTCGGCGGCGGCATGCTCTCATGAACGATTTGATACGTACCTTGTTCCCATTGCCTAGAGCATGTCGTAATGCCGCCGCACGATTTCTCCACATCGCTCTCTTGGCCCTGCTTGCCGCATCTGGCGCTGAAGACGGCGCAGTCGCCGCCGCGGCCGATTCGGCACATTCGGGGAAATCATCCGCCTGGCAGGGCAATGGGAAACCGGCTTTGAAGTAGAGCTTCATGGCCTGCCTTAGAGGGGCTAAATACCCCAGTTTCAGCGGCTGTCGCGGCGGCGGCGCCGGCTTAGATGGGGCCATGTTACCCTAGTTGGTGCGGCGCGGAGGAGCTGCGCAAGGTTAACTGTGGTTAGTCGGAGAAGGGGAGTGAAAGACTGACAGTAGGTTTGGACTATGGGCATGCGTGAAAATAATCATTTCCCATTTCCTTAGAGGGTAATAATTCGACACTCGTTGCATTAACAACTCAATCTTTATTTCCCTTCTCAGCATAAGAGTGCGAACGTATTAAAAAGATCGGTCGTGGCTATCCACCGCATCAGGCAATGTACCAGGACAGGTAGGATACGGGACCGGGTTTCATTTTAGAAATGTTGACGACTGTGCCCTTATGTTTATACGATATTATTTATATGCCACCATGTACCGTCGAGTGTAGCAAGACCATCAGAAACAGGGGATAACGACGTGGTGTGTTTTATTTTTTTAAAGGGCATCAAAAACAGGGGATGCCGACGTGGCATGTTTTCTGACTGGCGGGCCCGCCCCCTCCACCTTCGACGGCGCGCATCCGAGGTTCGAGGGGTGGTGTCTCCCACCAACACATTATTGTGCAATTTTCCATGTGGGACCTGAATTCCGGCGCTGAGCTGATGCCCGTGTCGAACACAGAGAATTCTGAAAGAAGCTACTAAAAATAAATACTTTGAATTGTGGAAGTACTAAATTTAAATACATTACAATTTTGTCTAAAGGTAATACGCATTCTGATCATCGAAATAATATAAATACAGTACAAATTTCTACTACGAAAAATAGACCTGAAAATGCTAGCAAATAGCCTAGGATGAATATATGATTCATTCTCCCCTATATATTTCGTCGTCGTCGTCTCCCGCGTGCTGCAACACATGTTCAGAGAACTCTCTCCGTCTACAATGTGCTGCCAGTATCTCGTACAGAGGGTAAGGCCTCGGTGTATGTTCCAAACTTAAGCCATACATTACAATTGTTGGTTCCTCTTCCCAGGCTTGAACCTCATGATCATACAGTCTAATGTAATTCCTATAGTATATGCAACCGGGTTTGGCTGTGGGGTGTAACCTGGTGTCAATGGAGATAGACCGATTGTAACCAACGAAGAGGGCACGACTTCCAATGTCGCTGACGGCCTCGAGAGAGCGGTTCTCCGTGTCCACCCGGTACAACACCGGTTTCCCTTTAGCGAATCCCCGTTCAACACAAGAAGCAGATCACCATCTGACTCCACAAGGTAAAAATTGTAGGTTCCGTGTACCTGTTCAAAGACTGGGGCCGAAATTATTTTGGCCATCGTGACAGTGCTCGCGCGCTGCTCTAACTGGATGTTGGTCGACAAGATGTCTCCATTCTCAAGTAATGCATATACTTCCCCTCGGATTGCCGTCATGCAGACCAGAAGCGTATCAGGAGGTGGCGAATACAATCCTTCTCCAAATGATCCATTGATTTGCCCCGTTGGGGTGCTCTCATCGGCCCATGCAATATGATCTGGATAATCAGTGCAAACGAACACCATCGTCAGGGACTTCGTCACGACGACAGATTCCAGAAGATCAGATGGTATGTGTGCTTGAAACTTAGTGTTAGACTTATGAGTGATTGGGTTCAGAAGCCGAATCTGGTATGGCTCCACCCTCTGAGCAAGCACGATGACGCCACGAGAAACACCGACGAAGTAGAATCTTTTGGAAGAAGATGGCATCGGTTAGCACTAAGATGTTTACAATGGAAAATACCAATAAATATCGGATGTGAATGTGAACCTGCGATGGACGTCCGATAGATTTTTCCTAAAGCAACAACCAGTGGCGAGGTTGAGGAAGGTGAAGTCGCCAACGTCTGGAAGTGTGTTATGTATCATGATCCAGTTGTTGAGATGGAATTCGGGCACCTTTAAAGTGCGGCGCCAATCGGTGCAGACTTCCCGACAAGCAGCATAGGTGTCGACGTACTCCTCTTTCTCTAGCAAATAGTCGGCAATCTTGCGAAGTGGGCCGACCGAGAGATCGGCCCAGTTCCTCCTCATCCGGCTACTGGCCATGGCTTACGTGTGGGAATGTTTTGATCGAGGAAGAAAGAAGAACTACCACTACGAGGAGAAGAAAAAGAGGATAACAGACAAGGGAGACAAAGTGGAACTGCCATTGCGAGGAGACGATGAGAAGGGGGAGAAGAAGCGGAACTGCCAATTCAAGTTTGGATCAATGGGCGTTTTTCGGGAACTAGCGCGTGGACCAGCCATGCACTTCATGCAAGTTTTGATCAAACAGACTGACATGTGGGACCTGCTAAAAATTCCGTGAAGTGCTCCATGTGCATAGTACGCTGACATGTGGCATGTTTTCTAACAGGCGAGCCCGCCTCCTGCACCTACGACGGCACGCATCCCAGGTTCGAGGGCTGGTGCCGCCCACCAACACATTATTGTGCAATTTTCCAGGCTTTGTCGCAACCAGCTCCACTCCGCTTCTCTCCTCTGCTCATGTCGCCGCCACTCCGCTCAGTCGTGCACCGCTCTTGTCGTCCCCTTGGGCCGTCGTCCTCCTGCCCTCCCCTCCCTGCCATCCCCTCACGTCCCCTCTCCTCCCCTCCCTGCCTTGTCTCCTTGCCGCCGCCCAGGCGCGTCTAGAAACGAAAACCGAGAGTCGGCCGTTAGGTTAGGGTCCCAACGACGTTGGTGATCCGGATCCCGCTCGGAGATGGATCCTGCGAGGCTTGAGAGCACGGATATGGGTCCTGCGCGGCTGGAGAGCACGGAATCTCCTTCAAGTCTGGAGCGCACAGAGGACAACGAAACGGGGGGAGAGGTAGCAGGGTGCAGAGCTTTGGAGGTATTGAGCCCGAAGAAGGTGGCGTGCGTCCATATTTAAAGGTAAGAACTATGATTCCTTATCTGCATACCCCAATTAGCGTTTATAGTCCCGTGGTGATGCCAAGGATATGGGTTGGTAACCACAGGACGTCTGTACAGCTTGTCCTTGAGCATGATGCTTTGTCAAGCGAGCATGAAGGCAGTGAAACGTGTGGCGGTGCGGATGATGATGAGAAAGCATATCCAGACGTGGCTGCTGACCCTGATAGGATGGAGAGTAGGGAATATTTGGTTGATTCGAACTTTGAGCCTGACTATGGGACTGATGAGGAAGAGGAACGTGAAGATGTGGAAATGGGATGTAGATACGACGACGAAGACGTGGACAGGCCAGTGATACACTTTGACAGGGACAATCCTACAATTGATGAGGGGACTATCTTTGATAATGTGGAGGACTAAAGATATGCAGTTGCAACTTATGCAATCAGAGTTGGGTTCAAATTTATCATGGAAAAGAGCGACCAAAAGAGATTTAGGGTGCACTATAGGGAAAGTAATGTGTGTAAATGGAGATTACATGCATCTCCAATGTGGGGTGGACACCCATTTACACCCATTTCAGGTTGCAATAGCTACATTTAGTTTCAGTCTTTCTCATATTTATTCTGCTGATAACTAGCTCTGAATTATTTGGATTCTTATCGAATGCAGATCAAAGTAAACATGAAGGAACACAACTGCCCTAATACTTCTTTAAGTGGTAAAATTAGACCGGCGACTACCAAGTGGATTGCTGCTACTGTACTTGACTGGGTGAGGCAGGATCATAACATTGGACTAGCTGAACTCAGAGCAAAGATTAGCAAAAAGTTTAACGTTCTGATTCCTTATCACAGAGTCTTTGATGGGAAGGAGATGGCTCTAGACTTCATTCAAGCCAAGAGGAATGACAGTTTTCATATGTTGTATAGTTTCAAAGCTCAGGTAGAGAAAACATCACCTGTTAGTGTTGTTGACATCGATTACGAGGTTGTGAAAGGGAGAGAAAAGGTCTCGAGGGGGGTTAGGTATAAGTAGGCAGATAAGATATGCTTCAGGAGATGTTTTGTCTGCCTGAAGGGATGCTGGAAGGGGTTCCTAGACGGCTGCAGGCCATACTTGGCAATAGGCGCAACTTCTTTAATAGGGAAGTTCAGGGGACATGTTGCTTCTACTTGTGCTTTGGACGCGCATAATTGGCTTCTACCCGTAGCTTATGCTGTTCTTGAGGGTGAATCAAATGAAAGCTAGACATGGTTCATGCAGAGACTACATGAAGTAATTGGTCACCCTGAAGGCTTGGTGATACACACCGGTGCATCCGAGGGTCTTGAGAATGCTGTTGATGCTGTGTTTCCTGGGGTTGAGCACAGGGAATGCATGCGGCACCTCGCTACTAACTTCACGAAGAAGTTTGAAGGAAAGATCTTTGAAGAGGACTTGTGGCGATCAGCATACACATACATCCCAAGCACGTATGCTACTTACTTGCAGAACATGTATGTAGTTCCAAAGGTGAAAAAATACCTTGAGGAACATCACACCAAGCTATGGGCCAGAAGCAAGTTTGGTGAGTTAAGCAAGGTGGATTTGGTATGCAATAATTTGGCAGAGAGTTTCAATGATTAGATTTCGGGCATGAAGACACTTGGAATTGTTATTTTTTTGGATGCAATAAGACAGTGCATAATGGTGAAGATAGATTTAAGGCAAAGAATTTGTGCAAGAAATTTTTTAGGCCATAAAATAGTTCCAAAGGTGGTTATGTTACTGAATGCAAGAACCAGGGCAATGAGAATGATAAAGATGAGGGTGGTCAGAAGTTCCAGAACATTGGCTGAGGTTTATGCAGAATACAAGCGTGGAAGTGAACGGAGGTACACTTGTAGACATTGGAAACAAGACTTGTTCATGCAGGCAGTGGCAGATTACTGGTCTACCATGTCACCATGCAATTTACTTCATCTTAAAGCTTAGAGGTAACGGAGCTGAAATAGAGAAGTATGTCGACAACTATTTCTCCGTGGACAAGTTTGCTGCAACTTATGGTAGAAAACATACCACCTATGGCCGATGAAAATGATTGGGAGATTGTCGATCCAGGGTTCAAACTTCAACCACCAGTTCTTAGGAGGCCACCTGGGAGGCCTAGAAAGCTAAGGATCATAGCCTCCATTGATAAAGGTCCAAGGCTTGGTGCTAGGAAAAGGAAATGCGGACGTTGTGGCGGATTCGGCCATATCAAGAGGTTGTGCAAAAACCCAGTTACACATGCTATTGTCCCTGTTCACACCCCGGTGGCTGAAAATGAGGCTTCTCAGCCAGAACTGGCGGAAGATCAGCGCGAAGACAATGATGAGCACTCGGAGGAAACTACGTAAGCAGCCAATTTATGAAGAAGTGGAGGTGCCGGCGAGAAAAGGGTGTGAAAAGAAACAAAAGGGTAAGCGGAACGGGGAGGAAAGGGCAAATAATGGAGGTGTATTAGAATATGAAGAAGTTGCACGGGTGATTGAGGATGTTCTTGAGGATCTTTCGGCTAACTGCAGGAGAAATAATAAATCCCTACCAATTTTATCTATGTACGATTCTCCGGATGAAAGGTAAGCTTAAAATTGTTTTATTTGCCATTTTATCATTTTTTATCCTCATCAACTGATGCTTAATGTAGCGTGGGCTAGCAGACTAATAAGAGGAGCAGAAAGATGCGGGCACAGTAACGTCCTATGTTGAATTGTATCATTGAAACTAAACTAGCCGTGTCGTCTTTATTTATATCTGGCGCGTGCAACGTGTCTGTGATGGGGTCATGTGGACCAGATTACATTTTTTTAAAATATTATTACATTAATTTTTTACCTGCGTTTGGACGCGGCTACTAGTTCCCATCTCCCTTGCATTCCCATCTCCTCTAGCGCACTCCAGAATTATGGATGTGCCATCAAGTAGCAGAGTTAGCGTATTGTCCCATCAGGTGTGAACGCAATGACTTTGTTTGTTCAGAATTTGACGACTTTTGATTAGTTTGAAAGACGGAGAAACCTAAAACATGTATCTAGACATGTTTTGGGTATAGACATATTTATTAAATATCTAAAAAAAACTAAGTCAGTTATATCTGGACAGGAGTAGTACACTATTACAACACGCTCGATCCCTTCTCCTCAGGCGCACTCCAAATTACGGTTGTGCCATCAAGTGCTGGGAGCAGAGTCAGCGTATTGTCCCATCAGGTATGCCAGGGAACGCGCGAACTTTATTTTCAGGATCGGACGAGTTTCGATCGACTAGTTTCAAAGACAAAGACAACTAAAACATGGCCAACATATATAGATTATGACGATATTCGACCATGACTTAGGTGACCCAGATCCAAAGAGCGCATTAAGATATCATACATAGATTTAAGTTGGGAAAATTTACTACAAGACACCGTTATTTTCTAGCGTTTGCTAAAACACACCGCTCAATTGTAATGGTACTTGGCAAAGACACAATCAGACGGTGTGTTGCAGCAAATGACAGAAAATAACGGTGTCTTACAGCAAATTTTCCCATTTAATTATGCTTAAGTGGCCCTAATCGACTATGATGCTCCTGTAGTCTCCATCATTGACGATGTTGTCCGCGTCGCCGCCAGCCTCCTCCACGTCGGAATCGATGCCGACGGTCCCGAAAGCATTCCTCCTCCTCATGGATTCTTCACGGCGCGCTGCATCGATAACGGTGGAGGTCGTACGCCCGGGCACTACCTAGAAGCGCTGCCTCCCTTCGGGGTTGCGCTGATCCGGGTAGATCTCTCGCCGGTGGGTTCCGCACAGCGCAATCAACGCAACCCGCTCCTTCTTGAAAAACTTTCGCCAGTACGCGCTCGTACTCGAGTACCGCGCCATTGCCCTCTTTCGCTCCGACAGCTAGCGGCGGCGCTCCTCGATCTGCCTCGCCAACGCGTTGTCGTGCAAGAGCGGCGCGACAGGAACCCCGGCGTAGCTGAGGTCGAAGCCGGCCGGAAGCCTCGCTAACAGCGGCGCGAGTATGTCGTAGTGGGCGAACATCTGAGCCTCGTGCAAGCTGAGTTTGGGCCTCTCCCTCTCCATGGCGATGAAGGAACACGATCTAATTTTTGGCCCCGAGGTTAAGGGGATAAAGCCAAGGACGTACGCCCAGCGTAGTTGCCACGGCCAATCAGTTCGCAGAACAGACTTCTCCCGGATCGCCCTCGTGAAGGACATCACTATCGTCCACGCACCCTGATCCAACAACACGTAACAATCGGGGATCAGGTCTTCTAGAAGCCCAGAGCGGTTGCTGGTTAGTTCTGTGTCCCGAGAGTTTGTGGCCAACGGCGGTAGTTGAAAATAATACACATTTAAATGACACTGGTGGATCCATGTGTGCTCTCTAAAGAGAACACACAGTCAATGACTCTGGTTGTTGTTAGTAAACAGAACACACATGCAATGACACTGGTGGATCCATATGTGGTATGTGACAAGAACACGCATGCAATGACTCCAGTTGTTCTTAGTGAAAAGAACACACATGCAATGACACTGGTGGATCCATAGGTGGTATGTGAGAAGAACACACATGCATAATGACTCTGGTTGTTGTTACTATAAAGAACACACATGCAATGACACTGGTGGATCCATATTTGGTATGTGAAGAGAACACACATGCAAAATGACTCTGGTTGTTGTTACTAAAAAGAACACACATGCAATCACACTGGTGGATCCATGGGTGGATTGTGAAAAGAACACACATGCAATGACACTGGTGGATCCATAGGTGGTATGTGAAGAGAACACACATGCAAAATGACTCTGGTTGTTGTTACTAAAAAGAACACACATGCAATGACACTGGTGGATCCATGTGTGGTCTCTGTAGAGAACACACATTTCAATCACACTGGTGGATCCATATGTGGTATGTGAAAAGAACACACATGCAATGACTCTGGTTGTTGTTAGTGAATTGAACACACATGCAATGACACTGGTGGATCCATGTGTGGTCTTTTAAGAGAGCACACATTTCAATGACACTGGCGGATCCATATGTGGTATGTGAAAAGAACACACATGCAATGACTCTGGTTGTTAGTCAAAAGAACACACATGCAATGACACTGGTGGATCCATGGGTGGATTGTGAAAATAACACACATGCAATGACACTGGTGGATCCATAGGTGGTATGTGAAAAGAACACACATGCAAAATGACTCTGGTTGTTGTTACTAAAAAGAACACACATGCAATGACACTGGTGGATCCATGTGTGGTCTCTGCAGAGAACACACATTAAAATCACACTGGTGGATCCATATGTGGTATGTGAAAATAACACACATGCAATGACTCTGGTTGTTGTTAGTGAAATGAACACACATGCAATGACACTGGTGGATCCATAGGTGGTATGTGAGAAGAACACACATGCAAAATGACTCTGGTTGTTGTTACTAAAAGAGCACACATGCAATGACACTGGTGGATCCATAGGTGGTATGTGAAGAGAACACACATGCAAAATGACTCTGGTTTGTTGTTACTAAAAAGAACACACATGCAATGACACTGGTGGATCCGTGGGTGGATTGTGAAAAAAACACACATGCAATGACACTGGTAGATCCACAGGTGGTAGAAAAGAACACACATGCAAAATGACCCTTGTTGTTGTTACTAAAAAGAACACACATGCAATGACACTAGTGGACCCATGTGTGGTCTCTATAGAGAACACACATTTCAATCACACTGGTGGATCCATATGTGGTATGTGAAAAGAACACACATGCAAATTGACTCTAGTTGTTGTTACTAAAAAGAACACACATTCAATGACACTAGTGGATCCATAGGTGGTATGTGAAAAGAACACACATGCAAAATGACTCTGGTTGGTGTTACTAAAAAGAACACACATGCAATGACACTGGTGGATCCATGTGTGGTCTCTGTAGAGAACACACATTTCAATCACACTGGTGGATCCATATGTGGTATGTGAAAGAACACACATGCAATGACTCTGGTTGTTGTTACTAAAAAGAACACACGTGCAATGACACTGGTGGATCCATAGGTGGTATGTGAAGAGAACACACATGCAAAATGACCCTGGCGTTGTTATTAAAAAGTACACACATGCAATGACACTCCCCTTCCCAAGAAAACGTCAACCCCCCTGCCCCCATACTTGGGGTTTCTAACACAGATATTATAAACGAAACGGAGTTGAGTTTTCATTCGTTGGCTTGACTACCCTGCCCCTATCAAGGGGTTCCGAAGGAACATAGTTTGGATGGATTGTGAAAAGAACACACATGCAATGACACTGGTGGATCCATAGGTGGTATGTGAAGAGAACACACATGCAAAATGACTCTAGTTGTTGTTACTAAAAAGAACACACCCGCAATGACAATGGTGCATCCATGGGTGGATTGTGAAAAGAACACACATGCAATGACACTAGTGGATCCATAGGTGGTATGTGAAAGAACACACATGCAAAATGACTCTCGTTGTTACTAAAAGAACACACATGCAATGACACTAGTGGATCCATGTGTGGTCTCTGTAGAGAACATACATTTCAATCACACTGGTGGATCCATATGTGATATGTGAAAAGAACACACATGCAAAATGACTCTGGTTGTTGTTACTAAAAGAACACACGTGCAATGACACTGGTGGATCCATAGGTGGTATGTGAAGAGAACACACATGCAAAATGACCCTGGTCGTTGTTATTAAAAAGTACACACATGCAATGACACTCCCCTTCCCAAAGAAAAGGTCAACCCCCTGCCCCATACTTGGGGGTTCTAACACAGATATATAAACGAAACGGAGTTGAGTTTTCATTCGTTGGCTTGACTACCCCTGCCCCTATCAAGGGGTTCCGAAGGAACATAGTTTGGATGGATTGTGAAAAGAACACACATGCAATGACACTGGTGGATCCATAGGTGGTATGTGAAGAGAACACACATGCAAAATGACTCTAGTTGTTGTTACTAAAAAGAACACACATGCAATGACACTGGTGGATCCATGTGTGGTCTCTGTAGAGAACTCACATTTCAATAACACTGCTGGATCCATATGTGGTATGTGAAAAGAACACACATGCAATGACTCTGGTTCTTGTTAGTGAATTGACCACACATGCAATGACACTGGTGGATCCATGTGTGGTCTTTTAAGATAGCACACATTTCAATGACACTAGTGGATC